>OX457049.1:25085475-25215475 GCA_949752735.1 Lumbricus terrestris | reverse complement strand
AGCGGGAGAAAAATGTAGGATGCGACGACTATAGAGAAGTCATATTGCTAGAGATTACGTCGATGGTCGACCAGATGACTGACAATTGTTTTGCCCCCCCCCCTTCGAAAATGTCTGTATCCGCCCCTCAACGAGACATGAATCCGAATGAATGATCGCTATATGTTAAGTCTTGTAACTAGTAACTACGCAATTTGGAGAATAAATAATATTTCCAAAAACAGAATTGGTTAATAATAATCAGGACCTTATGATACATTGTAAGTGATATCAGATAATTATAATCTTCTACAGATATTGTCTTTACATATTATGTAGGCTAAGCTTCCAGAATTGTTATCACCCTTTGGATCTGATCAGCAAGGAGTGATTTGTAAAGTTCTTGGAGTTCCCCTCGTGCCTGTATTGTATTGCATTGCATTTTATACTGTGTTGTATTTATTGCATTGCATTGTATTGAAATAAAGCATTTATAAAGCGCATCCAAAAGGGCGAACCGTTCAGAGACGCCCCGGTTCGCAAGGCCATTAGAGAAGAAAGACCTCATGGACCTACGTTTTGAGAAAAGCAAATGAGGAGGGAGATTGCCAGCTAGTATCTTAGACTATAGCTGGGGTACCCGGCGTTGCCCGGGAATTGTAGGATTCGCCGCATTCCCGGAAAATTCCTAGCTACTTCCCCACCCTCCCTTCGACCCATTCCCTCCCTCCCACTCTCCCTCCCCGCCCTCCCTCTCCCAACCCCTCCCAACCCGTCTTCCAGAGATTAAGCCAACATCCGGTGGCGAACCGCGATTAGCACGCTCTCTAATAAAGGCGCTTGAGACGCAGCCTTCTACCATGTAGCTAACTGAACCAGTTTCAGGCCAAACAGTAGGCCTACTCGAGATTTATGTAGAGTCTAAAGTGCGAAGTCGCGGGGCATCACAAGCGCTAACACATAATAGTCTCTAAAACATTAGGGTGGAACGAGCCGTAAACGGTATTAAACTAAAAAATATAGCCTACGGAAGATGTCAACCGTGTAATGAAACATCTTCGTATTTGATCAAATTATCACATAGGCCTAGCCTATAATTTATATTAGCCTATTGTTTTGGCCCACAATTTAGCTCGGTGGAGCAGTAAGCACTCTTTATCCCAACCTAGAATTTTGCAGAAACGGAATAGACCCTATAGTCCATTTTCATTTCCTTTTTGCAATAAGCTGTCGCAGGCTGTTCAACTCTATTTTCTCGAATAAACGATCATTATTATTATATTATTTCTTCCTGCAACGCTCAAAGATAGGTAGGATGTCTATGGTCTAACGTCCATGCGAATGACGTCACTAGACGGACAACTCTACACGTGATGCGTAATCCGTGTCAACCTCACGTGACGATGATGGTGATGATACAAGATGTTTATGTAGTACAGTGGGTGTTGATTCAGATGTAAAAAATAATATTACGATTGTATTCAATATTTAACAGCTAGTAGTTTTCCAGGAAGGACCGTTCTACTCTCGCTTGATCCTCTTTTCCGACCTGTCATGTCTCGTGCATCGACTATGGCTCCAGTTTCGCAGACCGAGGCGGCCGAAGTAAGTATGGCAGTTCAATATACGATACAATTAAACATTTATACCGCGCTTTAATAAAACAAAGTCTTGCACAAGAGCGCGCTTCACTACAGATCTAGTTATAATGTAATGAAAATAAGTGAGTTTTTAATCTAGATTTAGATCTTTGATAATAATAATATCTTTTCTTTAATTAAACGCCTGCAAGACGCACTGCGCTTTACATTTACAAGTTATGCAGTAATCTTAATTAAACTTAACTACTAACTGAACAGACAGCTTTGTAATTGATACAACCTTTATGGTGGAGGGAGATGGTATTGGCTTTCCTGTGGCGCTGTAGAAGCTTGAAGTTTGCGATTGCAATTGCCAGAGATACGTGAAGTTAAGGTAGACGACTATAGTGAACTTGGGGCGCGGTGGTTTAAGGTATGTTCGGTGCCTTGGGGCCGGAAAGTTGCAGTTCGAATCCGCATCAAGCCGCGCGAAACAAGTCCTTCACTTGCAATTGCTAATGCACTTCGGCGTGAAACTATGATTCAGTGTTCGCGCTGTAGTCTGGAGCGCCTCAGAGTAGTTGTCTTGAAGGGGCGCTATAAATAAAGTTCTCATACATACATAATGTCCAGTTGTTTGACTTTGAACTGCCCATGAAGGATGACTTTAGCTTCATGTCTCGAGTACTCTTGCTGACTGTTCACAGTGTTGGATCTATTAACCAGTAAAAACTCTTTTGGTAAACGTGTATTTTCGCGTCGTAAATAATTTCTTTATTGCAGCATTATTATTTTTAATCGATTCCAACTTCTAGTTTGGCAAGAATCCTTCTCATCGATCCAGCTTCAGTTTAAACAAGAATTCATTTAAGCAATCCCACTTCTATTTAGAAAGCAATTTTTTCATCAGTGCGCCTCAGATTCACTTGTCGGTGTGACCTTGTGCATGTCACAAGTTTATTTTATAGTAATAATAATAATTAATTGATTTTATTTCAGTTTGAAGTGCGTGATGACGAGGAGCAGATGGTAAAACTGACGCAGACAACTGACCTCCTGTTGGCCGCAGGTTACTTCCGAGCGAGAATCAAAGGTCTCTCGCCATTCGACAAGGTCAATCCTCTTTACAATTCATCTACTACAAGCTTCTTGTCCTCCGTAACTGCTTTCCACTGCAGCGATATATATATATATATATATGATCATAGGCGTAGGAGGCGGGGGTCCAGAGGGGGCAAACGCCCCCCAAATTTCGGGCAAATGTGTTTTTTGGGCAACAGATGCACGGACGGGAAAAAAATTTGGAATTTTTTTCGGGCAAACAGGTACAGGCAGATTTTTTCCGGGCACGCAGGGGTAAAAAGCAAAATTTTCTGATTACAGGAAATGACTAAAAAAAGTCATCAGACTTTTTGGACGAGAAAATCCTAAGATTTTGGGCGGATGACTAAAAAAAGTCATCAGATTTTTCGGGCAAAAATTAGATTTTTGCCCCCCACTATCGAAATGTCCCCTATGCTTATGTATATAATATATAACTCTAGGCAAAGGTCACAATTTCACCCTTCCCCAATAAAGACTCTATGAATAAAGTTCTTTCTCCTAAGAATGTTATTTTAAATGACATTCTAATCACGCTTCTCTTTACGTTTGTTCTTCTTTCCAGGTTGTCGGTGGGATGACGTGGTGCGTTTCGACGTGTAGTTACGACATCGACGTCGATCTTCTCTTTCAAGAGAACTCGAGCATTGGACAGAGAATGTAAATTCAATTTGTATTCCTCACTCGCCGGCACGTTCCACTTCATAATTTTCATCATGTGTACTTGTGTGTATGTATGCGTGTGTGCGAAAGAGACAGACAGAGATATGCAAACAGGCAGAAAGACAGACAGACATAAGGAAGAAAGAGAGAGAGAGAAAGACATGGAGGGCAATAGCAAATGCAGTTGTACTCTTTTATGCTTACATTTTGACAGACAAACAGTTTTTTGTTTGTTTTTGTTTGTATGCGCACTTGTTATAGCGCCTCTTCCAGCCCTCAACCGTTACTCAGAGGCGCTCCCGACTACAGCGCGGACGCTGCATTGGGGTTTCACGCCGAAGCGCTGAGCAATTGCGAGTGAAGGACTTGCCCAAGGTCCCTACGCGGCGACTTGAGGTGGATTCGAACCTCGAACCCTCCGGCTTCAAGGCAACGACTACACCACCGCGCCCCATAAAGTTTGACAGGCTTACAGTTTGACGGAAAAACAGATACAGAGAGAGATACAGGTAGATGGAGAGAGACAGACAGACAGAGTGAGTGAATGACAGATAAACTCCAGGCACGTATCCCATCCATTCATAGCCTACAAACAAACAGAATTGTGACTGCCATATTTAGATAATGCCATTGCAATAACGTTACCTCAACTGTCTTGGTACTGTCTGGTATTTCAATTCACAATTTCGCTACAGATGACTTGTAGAACTTGCAAGACGCGAATGCTTTGCACCTACTACATAAAAAATAGCTTAAGTAACGTAATAAGAGAATGATTGTCTGAGTCATTTTAGTATTGTTGTTTGTATCATCATCTTCATTGTTGTTATCATCATCGTTTTTATTATTGTTGTTATTATAATCGTTTTTATTATTATTATTTTATTCCAACGCTGCCTTAGGGGTTGCCAGGTCCTCTATAACAAGCAGTCGATCTAAAACAATTGTTTATTATTATTAAATATTATTATTTAAAGAGCATTTATTTATTCAAAAAGCTGACAAATTCATTTACCAGCCAATATTACTATTATTATTGTCATCATCATCATCCTGCTTATTACTATTATTATTCTGAATTTTCCCAATTTCCTTACTCAAGATACAAAAAAATTCACATCACTTTAATTAGCCAGAAATTTTGTAGTTTATGACACTGCGATGTCTTCTAAGAGAAAGTGTGATTTTCTTCTAACAGAGCTTTGACTGAAAAGATCGTTGGTGCACTGAAGCGAATGAAATGTCCACATCGCATCGAGCCGCATCAGATTCAGGGTCTCGACTTCATCCACATCTTCCCTGTCGTTCAGGTTCATATTTCTTCTTTATAGAATACTGGATTACTATTGTTTATTTTTTACCCTGAATTACTTTGTTCTTCCAAGAACTTAAAAATTGTTGATGTTATGTGGTATTAATGGGAAATATTTTATGTTCTGCACACAACGTAGTAACTTGAGTTACTAAGTCATAGGAACAAGTTGCCAAGTCATGGGAACGAGTTACTAAGTCACGGGAACAAGTTGCCAAGTCATGGGAACGAGTTACTAAGTCATGGGAATGAGTTACTAAGTCATGGGAATGAGTTACTAAGTCATGGGAATGAGTTACTAAGTCATGGGAACGAGTTACTAAGTCATGGGAACGAGTTACTAAGTCACGGGAACAAGTTGCCAAGTCATGGGAACGAGTTACTAAGTCATGGGAATGAGTTACTAAGTCATGGGAACGAGTTACTAAGTCGTGCACACGACATGAAATATATCGCATTGATGTCCCTTTAGGTAGGGTCTTCGTACTTTATTGCTTCATGTGGAAAATAATTCATTGAAAAGTTGTCTTTTTAAATGGTTGTGTGTAAGATCCATTTAAGTTACGCTCTTTTCTGCTTTTATTTCCTGTATCTAATTTTTTTGTGGAACTTTCATTGCGTGTCTCAGTGGTTGGTGAAGAGAGCGATGGAGACAAGGCAGGAAAGGGAGGACTACATCCGAGCGTACTCCATTTCACAGTTCAACAAACACCATTCTCTGCCTCAGGTAAATTCTGCTTCTTTCGAAGGCACTCATAAAACCTTGCTTCGTTGCTTTCACGCACGTTCCTTCGTTCCGCGTTTCATTAGAACCTGTAAAAAGTTTCTTGTTTAGATGCATTTTATAAATCTGTGTGATCACAACTACCATTTAGCTAAATATATTCTTAATAGTAATAATGATTTTAATAATAACAGCACTGGTCATCGTTATTATTATTATTATCGTATTGTGTAGGAGTTACATTTGCTATTTGTCGTCATTTATTTCAGGACATTGCATTTGACGAAAACAAAGAGAAATCCTTTGCTACAGTTGACGTGGTCAAGGTTAGCATTTCCTTTTTGTATTTCCTATTGACATTTATTTATTATTATCAATTTCTATTGGCATTCACTAAAATTGCACTTAATATTTTACATCTTTGATAATACAATACAATGCAACTTCGTATAATACAATACAATAGATTTCATCTCATTCAATACAATACAACTGCATATAATACAATACAATAAACTTCATCAGTACTATACAATACAACTACATTTGATACAACTACTTTGGTGGACAATAAAGTGGGTTAATTTCATATCCAAGTACATAGGAATTTAATAAATATTTCATTACAGGTGTCAATTGATAACCAATAGACTACGTTCAGCAACTAACCTGATTTACTTGTTAGCCTGACTGTCTGCAATTTGTCATTTTTAGTCTGCTTACCGACCACAGCGCAAGTATCGACGTCAAGATGTTGACCAAATTCCAGACGAGGAGACGAGAGTCCAGTCAACATTACTTGAATATGGAAGGTGATATTACAATGTGGCACGGTTGTGTATGGGTATGTTCGGTGCCTTGGAATCGGAAAGTTACAGGTTTGAACCCTACTTCAAGCTGCCGCCGTGTATGGACCCTGAGCAAGTCCTTCACTCGCAATTGCTCGTGCGCTTTGGCATGAAACTCCGATGCAGTGTTCGCGCTGTAATCGGGAGCGCCTCTGAGTAGAATCTTGAAGGGGCGTTATAGCAAATGCGAGAAATGAATAAAAAGTAAAAATGTAAATTTTTCATGATGGTTTATACTTTATAATATTTGTTTATTAAATTCAAAGTGACACCACCGTACGATTACGCGAAATTGTAGAAATGCATGGTTACTAATTTAACTCGTTACCGACTGCACGGTAGTAAATGTTCGTACTGCTAAAACTGTACGGTGGTAAATGGTAGTACGGCTAAAACCTTATGGTAGACCATGGTACTGCAGCTAAAAACTACAAGTTAGTAAATGGTAGTACGGTTAAAACCACATGGTAGTACGGCTAAAACCGTATGGTAGAGCATGGTAGTGCAGCTAAAAACCACGAGTTAGTAAATGGTAGTGCAATTAAAACCACACGGTAGTAAATGGTAGTGCGATTAAAACCACACGGTAGTAAATGGTAGTGCAATTAAAACCACACGGTAGTTAATGGTAGTAGTACATAGCTCTATAAACAGCACGGTAGTGAGTGGGGTAGTATGGCTAAAGATTTCTCACTACCATAGACGGTACTACCATGCAGGTTTAGCCGTTGCCATTTCTGTTGATGTTGTCTCTTGTTTTAGACGATACGGCTCAAGTCGAGCTGCGGACAATGAGGAAACGTCTTCGAAGAAGATGACAGATGCTGAGAAGCAGAAGGAGCAGAGAAGTGCGGAGGAGGAAGAGGTCAATTCTTCTCTATCAATCCATCAATCAATCAGAATTTAAATAGCGCCCCTTCATGGTACCCACTCAGAGGTGCTCTGACAAAAAGCGTTAGCAAAAAACCGTCTTCAGCAGTTTGTGAAATTGAGAACAGCTTGGGAGATGTCGCGTCATCAAGGTCTATCTTCTGATCAAACCATTGTTAGTCGTTCATTCTCGACAGCGCCATTCGTTAATTATCGGTCGCTGGTCCTACAACATGGAATCACGTAATATGCTGATGGTGTGCAGCTCTTTTGCATAAGGTGGAATCTGCAGTTTGTAATTTTCTAATTTATGTGTGATGTCATCTGGTAGACCTATTCATTGTTTTATTCACGCATTGTGTTTCCAGTGAAGCAATGTTAGTCTCGTAACGTTGTGTTGACGTTTTCTCTTGCAGAAATACATTGACGCTCTGATGAAAGGAATGTCGATCGAGAAGAGAAAGGAGGTGAGTAGTTACTACGTCCTCTTTTACGAGGAATAGGTTCCCTGTTGCACTCTGCTTATGTTCATTTCACACTTAAAAACAGCCTTATTTGGCCGTGGTTGGATTGGGTGAGCTTCCTCGAAGGTGAGCTATATAAAAGCTCAACAAGAATAATAATAATTAATAATAATAATTAATAATAATAATTAATAATAATAATTAATAATAATAATTAATAATAATAATTAATAATAATAGTGTAATGTCTGAATGCCAACCGATAGATATGGTGCTAAGAAAAGGATCACGAAGAAGAACTGTCCCTTGTAATTGTAATCCTTGTAATTGTAATTGTAATCGTACATTTATATAGCGCCACTTCAAGAGAACTCCTCAGAGGCACTCCCGACCTGACACCAAACCACAATCAAAGAGAATGATTTTCAAACGCTTGCGGAAAAGGGGCAAAGAAAGACAAAGAAGTTCATTACGGAGACTAATAGGTAACTTGGTCCCTTCAGCTAACTCCAGCTCTGCCGATTTCCATTTGTTTCTTAGATAGTAAGCAAGATAACAAGAAGAAGAAGAGCATTCCATTAAGCTAGTCACGAGTATGACATGTAAACGACTTCAATTTCTCAGCCTCAGCATATGATGAGGGTGGGTGGGTGGCCAGTCCTCTCCCTCACCGTCCCGTCTTCCCACCAACAGTGTACGGTCAATCATTGTACTCATTTTGGATAAGTCGGCTAGGGGGCGTAGTTTGGGCAGGAATCTCGATGCAAATTTCTCCCCTGACAGGGCTTGAACCATAAATTTGCAATTGACAGACCACACACACACCACAGTAAGTAAATTGCATGACATTTAACGGTGTAAATGAGTTTTAGCACTTTACTTTATCTTAAAAATGTTGCAATAACCTGTTGTGATCGTTGGTGGCTGTTGTAAACAGAGCAAGTTGTCGGCGCAATCCGTCAGTACCATCGTCGGTCTTCAGTCGGATGAGATACAACAGTTCGCTGCTCAGTACGCGGAAAAGGTTGTTAACATGTCTTTCGTAACATGTCTTTCGTAACATGTCTTTCGTAACATGTCTTTCGTAACATGTCTTTCGTAACATGTCTTTCGTAACATGTCTTTCGTAACATGTCTTTCGTAACATGTCTGGTGACATGCGTTCAATGACATATCTTTCTTAACATGCCTCGTAATGTAATATGTTTTTGCTAGCATATAAATAGAATATATGACACATGTGTACAAACTGTACATGCATGTAGGCATGTTTGATACTTGCATACACGATGCAGTTGTTTCATCTGATTTTTGCATCTCTCTTTCTTTGTCTCTTTCATTGTCCTTCTCTGTCATTGTCTTGTAGCAACCGAAGCGTGACCAGATGGAGAAAGGCGCTGGAGGAGCGCAGCATCACCAGCGCATCTCAACCGCGCTTCAGCGACAGATCGACCAACAGAAGACGAGTCTTCACGAGGTCAGAGTTCAACGTTACATGACATCATGCATTTTAATTAATTTGGCATTAGTTCTGTCCCCCAACATTTGTGAGTAAATCAGTATGTATGTGTGTGCACTTGTTATAGCGCCCCTTCAAAATATCTACTCTTCATAAGCGCTCCCGACTACAGCACAGACACTGAATCAGGGTTTCATGCCAAAGTCCCTGAGCAATTGCGAGTGAAGAACTTGCTCAAGGTCCCTGCGAGGCGACTTGAGGCGGATTTGAACCTACAACCCTCCGGCTGCAAGGCAACAGACATACCTACTACACTAGCGATCCCCACAAAGTATGTTCTTTAATATAACCAGCCGCCAAACAACAATTATAATTTATATACTTAATGGTAATAATGCGCTAACTTTGTCACAGAAGCATCACAACATAAAATTCACATAAACATCGGAATCTATCTTTGGCCAGCGAGAGCATGACACAAGACATAAGCTTGAGCACTTAAGCTTAAGCACTTAAGCTTAAGCACTCAAGCATTTAAGTGTTGTACTTACTTACTGAACAAGGGGGCCCGGTAGAGTAGTGGTTAACACGCTGGCCAAGAGTGCGAGAGGTAGTGAGTTCGAGCCCCCGTTGGGCGGATTTGCTTTGTAGGCTGCCATTGGCGCCGTGTAATTACAAAGCTGTCTGTTCAGTTGGTAGTTAAGTTTAATTAAGATTACTGCATAACCTGTAAATGTAAAGCGCAGTGCGTCTTGCAGGCGTTTAATTAAAGAAAAGATATTATTATTATTATCATAAATTATGTACATTATTACATTATTCAGCACCATATAATATGCTTACTTACTTACTTGATCTGTCTTTATGTCTAAACTTGTGATCTTCTTTCGGTTTGCAGGTTAAGCAGAGGTACAAGGAAGACAAAGAATCCTACGATGAACTTAACGAAAAGTTTCAGCAGGTAACTTTTGCGGAACTGATCCTTGTAATTAATTAATTATTATTATTACTATTTTTTGAAACCAAGGTACATGTAATACATTGAGATTTTTAAAAAAATGTATATCAATATTTCGTAATTGATTAGATGTTGTGCTAAGTGCTGGAAAAGTTATTGCATTGAAGCAGATAATTTTTTAGTACCATTATTTATTAGAGATATTCTTTTAATACTGTTATTTTTATAAATATTCTTATATATGGTGCAAAATAATACATATAACTAAACATTGTAATTAATGGAAACTGGGTGACAACTCTTTTTTTAGGTATTTGTTCAGTTTGAGTTTGAACTCTATTTATATTGATGTCTGTGTTGTCTAGGCTCTTGACGTTAGTAATGGCTTTGATGAAGATCTGAACAAAATGCTGGAAATTGAAGAACAGTCGGAGCAAAAGCTGTTAGTAGTAACTACTAATTTAATGTATTTTTTATTTATTTATTAGCTGATTCATTTATTTTTTATAATAAATTTATTACCTATTTGTGCTGAGGCAAATAAGATGCTACTCCACTGAAATATTATCAATTTTAAATATATATTGTAAATAAGTAAGTAATCTTCATTAGCACTTGGGAGTTATATGCCCGCTCTTACTTCAACAATATGTGCTGTGCCAGGGAGAGAAAAATAAAACAAAATGAGTTTTAAAAGATGCAATATTTTAAAGTTTTAAAGTCTAGCTTTATCTACATAGTTTTCAGTTAACAGCCTACAACTGTATAACTGAAATTAAAACTGACAGATTGGTATTATTGAAGCAATCATTAAAAATAGCATCTCAATAAAAAAAATTACTTATACAGTGAGCATCCTAAATTGTTCCTCGCTCTAGAGTCTAGTACTGCTATGGCTCAGTCATTTGCCTTAGTTGTTTCTTCTCTTTGGAACGCACTTTTTCATTCTGTTTGCTCTACAATTCTGTCTGGCAGTCTCTCTTATTCCTGATCTCTTCTCGTTGGGTCTTGCACACTGGGAGTACCTCTGAATGGTTCACCCTACTAGAGGTGCTTTAAAAATGCTTAATTTACAATTTATAGATTGTAGTGTGGTGTTAAATTTCTAAATTTCGTTGCACCTCACGCCAACCAATTTTGGCCAGGTTATAAACCAATGTTGGTGTATTCCCTTATGTTAGTGTCTAGCAGACAGGTATTGATTGAAGCTAATAATTTATGAACTATTGTAATTATGTGATGTTTAATGTATGTTGACATATCTATTCATAGGTTATTGGACAAACTGCGTCAACTAGTGACTCTGAACGAAAAGCTGAAGAAGCAGGAGTCGGAATTTCGCGAAAGCTGCAAAGTAAGAAATTCTCATAAGTGATTTATTTTGCGATATCGACAACTGGTAGGTACACGGTGGTGCAATTTTTTGTTCAGTGCCTTGCAACCGAAAGTTCACAGGTTCGAATCTACCTCAAGCCACTGTATTGTGTAACAAGCCTGGACAAGTTGCTCACCCACAATTGTATTATTATATATTTTTTTAGATTATGATTATTTAATATTTCAAATGATTAAATATTATATTTCTTGTTATTATGATCATCATCATCAACGCGCTTTGGCGACAGACTTCCTCTCGCTATTCGATCGTCCGGCTCAGTGGACTCTTTTAAATTCATGCTAAAAACATACTTGTTCACTAAGGCTTATCCCGCGTGTTGGCTGCTTTGGAAGGAACCCTTGTAACGGCAGTGTTATTCTTTCACTGCCAGAGCACACACGTAGGGTACGGTGGTGTAGTGGGTATGTTCGTGTCGAATCTACCATATAAATTGTCGTAATTATTATTATTATTAACATCATTGTCATACCATTGTTATATTCATAAACTAAATAATTGAAATGACTGATACTATTTGTTTGATAATGACGTGCTGTGTTTTCTCTCGGTGTCCATATTTAGCAAGAGATGGACCGACTTCATCAGAGCATTGATGAACTGAAGAAGGGAAAAGGAGGATTAACCGGACTACAGGACGAGGTTTCATCATAATCATCTCGTTCTTTACATTTTTCATCCTACCAACTCTGATATTGTATTGTAATCTATAAATTTATATAGGGCCTCTCACAGTGCATACAAATCAGAGGCGCTCCCAGCATGAAAGACCCAAAGAAATGAAGGTTGGTTTGAGACATCGAAAAGATGAGCTTTGGAAGTTTGGATACCAATTAATGACAAAGAATGTGTCAATAGAGAGAGCTGATTCCACAGTGTGGAAAATGAAAGCAAGAGCTCAAGATTGCCCAAAGCAATCCTTGCTCTTAGGGAAAACGATATGTTGCTATGTAAGGTGTCAAATTAATTGTATTGTCTTCATTGGTGCCATGTTTGTTATGCACAATCTGTAAAAAGATGAATTGTTCAACTGAAATTAATGCCTTAATATTTAGCCTAAACACATTTTTTCTTGCACTGTATATAAGTGAATTCACTTTTACATAAGGCCAAAAAAAGTTGTGTTTCCGGTAACCCTCTTTCATTGCCGCGACTCAAATAATTTTGTGAAATTTATTTATTTAAAAAAAATTAAATTAAATTTTTTTATTCGATTTTTTTAAACAATTTTTTTTATTGACATAATACGGTGATATTGCCTTCCGTATAGAGTTGCATCTTAGGCAAAAAAGTTGTTTCCGGTAACCCGACCAACTCACTTTTATTGCCGCGACTCGTAAAATTTTGTGTAATTTTTTTTATTTACAGTGACATTGCTTTAGAGTTTCACGCCTGCCTAACTACTTCCTGGTTACCAGTCTTGAGAAACCTCTAGCCTTATCATTTTCAATTGAGCCACCTCTAATGGTGACTAGGGAAAATAAATCTAGCAACCTCTGGGTGTAACTACCGGTAGTCACTGGCTCGGCCAGTCTGGAACGACCCCTAACAGTGATGTTCTGTTCGCACTCATCTTCCCCTTCCCTTCCCTTCCCACTTTATCTTACCCTCTTCCCTTCCCACTTTATCTTACCAGAAAAGATTTCGACACAATGAAATTAACAGAATTGTTTTCTAGAGCAATTTTAGGTACAGACAGTCGGGAAATAGGCAGTTTATACTTGCTTAGAACACGTACTTTGTTGCTGCGTGTACCTTTATGCAAAAAGAGTAGTTGGGTATAATTTTTCGGATAGTCACTGTATAAAAATATTTTACCAAAATAAAAATATTTTTCGACCTACCTACCCAATTTTTTAGAGCTCTGTTACCGGAAACACAGCATTATTTTTTTTGGCCTAAGAATATGCAGAATGATTGCGTTGTGTAGATTGAGTATGCGGATTGCCAGTATTCGTGTGTAACTGTGTATGTATATTGAGTATGCAGATTAATTATTGGTAATCATTTGTGAATTGAGTATGCAGATTATCAATAATCAGGTTGTGTGGATTGATGTAGAACGTCTTGCTACACTTAGACATTTCGATTATAATAAACGCATGATCAGTAATGTAAATAATACAATAGTATGTGTCAGCCTCCTGCTATTCTCAGGATTTTGTGTTGGCTGTGCTGTGGGAAGGGTTTTAGGATAATGGTAACACTCTGGCATGAAGAGCGCACGGATGCAGGAACGTTTCCATTCGGCAGATGGCATTGCAGGCAAACTGAAGCAGTGGGACGTGATGAGCGCATGCCTGTTGACTGTCGTCAGTTAAATTTGACTCCTCTAATAACCATAGGTGCAATCACGTCCTAAAAGTTGGAGGGGACCATAATGAATCACATCCTAAAAGTTGGGGGACCATAATAATAAAGCTAGGGAACTACTCAAAAGTTGGGGGGGACGCGTCCCGTGGGTCCCATAGGGTGGTTGCGCCTATGCTAATAACTTGTCTGTCGTACCGTAAATTGTAATAATTCTGCATTTTGTCGGTTTGAAATTAAACGAAGATCATTAGATTCACTTCCAGCATTTGATTTATTTATAAATAATAATTATAAATAATAATAATTATAAATAATAAATAATAATAAATAATAAACAATTCCTGTTCTTGTGTCCACAGGAGCACGCTCAACTGATAGAACAGCAATACCAGTCGAACAGAGAAAAACTTCAGAACATTCGACGTCTCTTGGTAAACCGTTCGATTCTCTTCTTATTCATTCATTCATTCCAGAATTTATATAGCGCCTCTTAAAGGGACTACTCAGAAGCGCTCCCGAATCTAGCACAGCAAATAATGACAGTTTTGAGTTTAATAGTTTACTCTTTTTCCTTTCATTGTTTTATTTTGTACCCAATAATGAGACTAAGCACAGGTTCATATCCCCCTTAAACTACTCTGTATGAACCTCACCAAGTTCTCCACTTGATGCTTCAATAATAGCGATAATGAATAATAATAATAATTAATAATAAATTATAATAATAAATAATAATGATAAGTTTCAACAAATCGCACTTTCGTGGACCAAGAAACAGAAGATGAGTAGGGCCTTTCCAGACTGTTGATTTTATATTAGGCATTAGTGAAGTCCCTGAGGGATCCTGTATACCTCGGGGCAAAAAAAATGTTTTAAAAATAATAATGATAATAATTGACGATTCCAGATGTTTTTATTCTCTTCTTAATTAATATTTAAGTCCCTGAGGAATCCTAAGTACCTCGTGACAAAAAAATAATGAAAATTCATAATAAATGATAATGACAATAAAGTATTGTTTCGTTTTGTTGATTTCAGGGCAAGAGAAATCGAGAGATCGCCGCGCTTCAGAGGCGAATCGACGAAGTGCCAACTCGGGCGGAACTTAGTCAGTACCAGTGTCGCTTCATTGAACTCTACAATCAAGGTAGAGATAAGTCAATGTGTCTGGCATTGTTAACAAGAAGAATGGCTTTATCTAGCTCTTTTATCTAGGGGCCTGGTGGCGCATTGGAATAGAGGTCAACGTAGCCGACTTTGATTCCTGAAGACCCCCTGTAGGATAGACGTGCTCTGTAAGCTGCTATTAGGGCCGTGTATTGCAGGCTGTCTGTTCTATTAGTAGTTAAGATTGATTTTAATTAGAATAACTGCATAACTGTTATCGGTTTTATAAATAAAACACCATATTATATTATTTTAGTTTATTAGTATTTTGTATGTATGTGCACTTGTTATAGCGCCCCTTCAATCACCCTACTCAGAGGCGCTCCCGACTGCAGAGCGGACACTGCATCGGAGTTTCACGCCGAAGCGCTGAGCAATTGCGGGCGCGAAGGACTTGCCCAAGGTCCCTACTCGATGACTTGAGGTGGATTTGAACCTCGAACCTTCCGGCTTCAAGGCAACGACTACACCACTGCGCCCCACAGTATATAATATATTATACTTACAACGCTTATTTTTCGGATGATGTGTGTGATGTTGAAATTTATTTTACTTTTGATCGGGTCTGTGTAGGTTTTATATGTAAGAATGTACGTTTATTATGATGATTGGTGTGTACACTGTACACGAAAACGCAGATCTATATAGCAATTGGTTAATTAAAGAACATGAGCACTTATCCTCATTCATTCATTCATTCATTCTGAGAATTTATATAGCACCTTTTCAGCTTTTGTTTTTGTGAACAGTTGGTGCGAAGCACAAAGAGACGAAGCAGTTCTTTACGCTTTACAACACGCTCGACGACACGCGAATGTACATGAACAAGGAGGTCAACCTTCTCAACTCCATCAACGACAACTTCGAACAGTGAGTCAGCTCTTCTTGTACTTGCATATTTATAAAGTGCCACATCAGGTGATTATGATGTGACCGAACAAGACCATAGACTGAAAGAATTTTAAAATCTTGCGGAAGTGAGGCAGCAAAAGGCCGAGAATATTAAGTAACATATTGCAAGAAGATCGGCCGAATGCAGGTTACTTTGTAGGTTGGTCTCTGCTGTGGTCATGATGTAATCATGACTCCGTGAGCCAACTATGACTCAATGAATCTAGCATGAACATAGCATGAATCTAGTAGCCTTCTTAATGAATTTCTTGGCTTTTCCGCAAGCTTTTAAAAACCATTCTTTACAATTGTGCTTGGTGCTGTCAGGTAGGGAAACGCCCTGCCTCTGAGGGGTTTCTGTTGAAGTGGAGCTATATAAATTTATGATTGTGAATACTTAGGCAATAGTCATGATGCTTACTTTAAAGTTTCTTGAATCCTGCAGCGTGTGTTCGTATATTTCAGGGCGATGGCGTCGCAGTCCAACAGAGAACAGTTTCTGAAGCAGTTTGAACAGATCGTCGACGGCGTCAAACAGAACCGAGCGAAGGTTAGAAGCAACTGGGGATCGGTGGACGTCTGTTTCGTGTGGGGCATAAGTGGTGTAGTGGTGGTGCTTTGGAGCCGGAGGGTTCCAGGTTCGAATCCACCTTAAGCCGCCTCGTAGGGACCTGGAGCAAGTCCATAACTATCAATTGCTTGTGTGCTTCGGTGTGAAACTTCAATGCAGTGGCCGCGCTGTAGTCGGGAGTGCTTCTGAGTAGTAATCTTGAAGGGGGTGCTATAATAAGTTTGACATTTTGGAATCTGACATTTGGAAATTTAAGAATATGAAATTTAATAATTTGACATTTTAAAATTTAAGAATGCGAAATTTGACATTTTAACATTATGAAATTTGACATTTTGACATTTTTAAATCTGACATTTTTAAATTTGATATTTTTAAATTTAAGAATATGAAATTTGACATTTATAAATCTGACATTTTTAAATTTGACATTTTGAAATCTGACATTTTGAAATTTAACAATATGCATTTGACATTTTGAAATCTGACATTTTGAAATCTGACATTTTGAAATTTAACAATATGCATTTGACATTTTGAAATGAAGAATACGAAACTTTTGTGTTCAGGTGGAGCGACGCAAGCAGGAGGAGAAGATGAAGAGAGACGAACTGAACGATAAACTGCTCGAGCATCTCGAAAAGCAACGTCTCTACTTCAAGACAGTCAAGGATTTCCAAGAGGTAAAACGACGTCTCCAGTCTAATCTATTAATTTCTATAGCACTACTGCGCACAGCACATGGTGGCTGATTACGGTTGCTCAAACCTCCGTTTCGCAGTTATTACTGTTTAGGGACTTTGAACAAAGTCCTTCACATGCAAAATTACTCAGCAATCATTGCGGGGTGTGGTGGTGTAGTGGTAGGTTCAATACCTTGGAGCTGGAGGGTTCCTAGTTCGAATCCACCTCAAGTCGCCGCGTAGGGACCCTGAGCAAGTCCTTCACTCGCAATTGCTCAGCGCTTCAGCGTGAAACTCTCTGATTCAGTGTCCGCGCTGTAGTCGCTAGCGCCTGAGTAGAAATCTCCTCTCACAGTGCACACCAATCAGAGGCGCTCCCAGTGCGAAAGACCAGGAGAAAAGAAAGAAGTTTTGAGAAAGCAAAAAGATGTACTTATTAACGAGGAACATGTCAATGAAGAGAGCTGATTCCAAAGTTCAGCACCAATGTCTATATACATGTATGATTATTAGGGTGTCCCACGATTGCACAGGAAAAATATTTTTCTTGAAACTTGAAATGCAGTCCCTCCAAAAAGTTTCCTTATGGTCCTATGATAGTACCTGCCAAATTTCTGGACATTTTGAAAATATTTAGAGGCCGCTCAAAGCTCACATATAATATGTGTAAGTTGTCACAAATTATACGTGCGACATATAGGCCTATGAGTTTGAAATTTTCGGAGGTCCACACTTTGATCCCACTAGCGTGCTTATGTATTGCTTAATAACCTTATATTGCTCTGAAATACTAAAATCTACAAATATGCAACCTTATTGTATTTGCGAATGAGGTTTTTCAAGCATAAGGACGACAGTTAAGCTCTCGAGCAAACGAATGATGTAAATGTCGTGCACTAGGATTGCAGGTCGCTACCTCCACATGGCAATCATCAGTGGAGTAGAAATGAATAAGGTTAACAGATTGTCAGTCTGATTTTTCTCTAGTTGGTGGAAGTAGCCTACAAACATGTTGGTGTGCTAAAGTTGACCTCTGGACCAGGACAGGAATCAACGGTTGCAGTTTGAACCTTTTGAAGTCGTGAAAGTGTGATGCATTAGGCCTAATTATTGGCAAATGCTTTGAGACAACGGCTTTCAATAACTGCATATTAAATAGAGTTTGCAATGCCTTGCACCCTTCTACATCAGCCATCAGTCGTAACATCTTGTTAACATCACAGAAATCTTTTAAGTCCAGTTGCCTGGTGCATTCTTTGTGTCCTTGGTAAAAATTTGTCCATCAATGGTCTGTAATTAAGCTCTGCAAGCCATTTAAAGATGAATGCTCCAATCTGGTTCACCATCAACCAAACCCTCGACCAATGCTACTGCAGTCTGCATCTAACAAATCATAAGAATTCATTACTGAACAGCTTTAGCGTGGCCATACTCGAAATATGACTATCAAGAATTTTCAAAACTCTTGGTATTCATGGTTGGATTGAACAATTCGGTAGCATTTCGCAAGCCTGTTGCCATCACAGAGCAAGTTGGATGGGTAAGGCAATATAGATCTAATTGCTTTATGATGGAAACGAATCACATATACAGTTGACGACCGTGAATTACAGGGCATCCAACCCAAACAAGTCTCAGATTTGTGATTGACATCTACAGTCAGGCGGTGTTCTCATGTAGAGTCACTGCTCTCTTTGAATTAATCCATAGCTTTATAATTCTGGCAATGCTGCTCTAGATGACAAGTCTGAAAATGATGCAACATCATTCTTGGTATACCAGCACCTAAGATATAAGAGATAGCAATTCTCTCTGTTCTTTCAGTGAGTTCTCATTAATGTGGAATAACGGGGTTATCTCTTCCTAAAAGTTTTTCCCAAACCATGCTGCGTTCAAATATAGTTTTCTCGATCTTTCGGTGAAAGAGTGGCGAGATAGCCAATCGTATAAGACCACGTGTGATTTTTCATAACGTTGGTCTGTGTAAATGACTGTGCTGAACAAACATGACGCAGCTTTGATACAGAATTTCAGCTCAACGATAACGAAGAACGTAGATCGGAGACAATTTCTCGTACAGGTTGTCGAAAAACACAGGCACATGTTTTCTAACCACAATTGTGACAGTCTTGTTGACATGTGTAAATGTAGAACGTAGAACTGAAGAACAATTTGAGTGCAGTGATGTAGAATCAGCAGATCAGTATGAGAATAGTAAAAAAATAACGGTCCAGACGTTGATTTGTTGTGTAGCTGCATGGGGTGTGCAATTAAAACTTTACTGTGTGGTCCTAGGACAAATAGGGGTTGAACCTCACAGCCCCCTCAGAATTTTTTACTATGAAGCAGATGAAGGTATGGAGGAGCTAAAACCACGACTTGTTACATTATCAAGAGTTTGTAATGACTACTCCCAATGATTAGTTGTGTGTGCACTGATATTGTGTCCAAAGTTCAAAAATCTCAAATTTTTCTCGATTTTGCATTTTTTGAGCATAAGACTATGCCCAAAATATCCATTGTATCCAATAAAGTTAAATACCTGTTAATTCTACCATTCACGAGCTTTCCAAGGGTAGTAAATTTGTTATAATAGGATCAACGATTGGGATATAAAGGCATTTAGAAGTTGGACACATCAGGCGCAAATTATGCCAATATGGGTTAAATTTGGGCGGCTTGAGCCACCCCTAAATATTTTTTTAGTGTCATAAAACTTTACAGGTGTTATTATGGGACCATATGGAAACTTTTTAGGGGGACTGCATTTCAAGTTTCTAGAAAAATATTTGTTGGGACACCCTAATGATTATAAATTATTATTAATATTATTATAATGATTATAAATTATGTGGTGTATGGCATTTTAGCATGAAAGTAGTTTTGCACATATTAATTTAGATGGAACGTCAAATGTTGACGTTTATTACTAATGTGTTTTTCAATTTCTGCAGGAATGTCGAAAGAACGAAATTCTTCATTCCAAGTTACAGTCTGGTTAAACGAACAACTAACGTTGTCACTAAACTCTAAGCAAAGACGTTCGTGGAATATCGAACATTTTCCATTATTCACTAAACAATGAGTGACACTAAACAATGAGTGACATTCACAAAAGGTGCTTCATATGCATGTTCATTTGCCAACGCACAATCATAGAAACCTGCCTGCAACGTTCTTAGATGTATACAACATCCATCAGCGGCGCCCGCAGACGTAAAATTTTTTGGCTGATGACTAAAAAAAAAGGTCATCAGTTTTTCCGGCGGATAGAAAAGGTATGTTTTTGGGAAAA
Organism: Lumbricus terrestris; assembly: GCA_949752735.1. Taxonomy (NCBI): domain Eukaryota; kingdom Metazoa; phylum Annelida; class Clitellata; order Crassiclitellata; family Lumbricidae; genus Lumbricus; species Lumbricus terrestris. The sequence continues at coordinate 25,195,201 of OX457049.1, read as the reverse complement.
ATTTGGCTGATGACTAAAAAAAAGGTCATCAGGAAAATTTCTGTGCGTACAAGAAAAAAATCCTGCGGGCGCCGCTGACATCCATGTTTTGTTGAAGTTGTTTATTTCGTAGTCCCACATGTATTGCAAGCAGCATTTTATTGACAATATCTTCTGTTTCAACGTTACTTTAATAGTACTGTATTGCATTTAAAATAAAAGCCTTCTCTATTAGGGTGAACCGTTCAGAAGTGCTCCCAGTTCGAGAAGAATCAGATTTTATTATTAATTTAGATTTTATTATTATTTTCGTGTGGTCAGGAATTTTTCCTGTATTCATGAACTTTGTAGACTACATAAGCAAACTTTAAATATACCAACTAATGTCACTGTCAATTAATAGCCAGATTTCCAAAATGATATGGTTGTTGATTAATTTTTCTTTAAGCCCTGATAACTTTGTTCAGAACTTTGCACTTAAACTTTTACTAACCTTACAACCAACCACAAAAGGCAAATTTAAGAAATTGTGCTTTCTCGGCTGGGATGTTTGGGTACTAAGAGTTAGTGCTGCACGCCTCATAGGAGTTATCCCAAAGGTTCAGTCATGTCACCAATCATGTGCAGGATGTCCCGCATTGGGTCCCTTCCCGCATTGGGTCCCTTTCCAACATTGGGTCCCTGTCCCGCAGCAGATTGTATGCTGAGCTTCTGCTTTGGTGACGTTTCCTCCTAAATGCCGCTAGGTGCTCCTGCATAGTTGCAAGAGCTCTTGTCACTTTACTATGGGTGTGCAGGGATATTGTGATCTCTGCTCCTCCATTCATGGCGAAATAATTCCTCGTGCACAAACTGCTAAGTGAAAGAACGATCTCTCTTGAAGTGGCTCTATATAAATTGCAACTATTAACAATTATCACCACCAAATGAATTTTTTAGTCTGCACGCAGTTCTACACAAAATCTGTAACCCTAAATTGATTTGCAGCTTGAAGAATCATGGACTTGTCACTCGGAGAGCACTCTGCAGGGCTTTTTTAGCGTGCAGCTGTACCGTTCTAAATGGATTTGTGCCACTGTAAAAGATCTGTGCAGTTGAAGCTAGTAAAAAGTCATGTCATCCGATTGGAAGTAATTTACCATGGATGACGGGAAGGGAAAGAAGTTGTGCAGTTCTAAAAATTCCTTTAATGCCGGAGGGTATAGGATTTCCCATACCATTTACTACCATCTCGACATTAAAGGGTTTTAAAAACCTGAATAGCACTGCTGCGGGAAGCACTATAAAAATGTTCATACTAGATTAGATTGCAACCATCTCAAGTGAGGAGGAATAAACTGATACTCTCCATTTAACAGTGGGGCACAGTGGTGTAGTGTGTATGTTTGTGCTTTGCAGCTGGAGGGTTGCAGTGGTGGCGCTAGGGGGGGGCTAAGCCCCCCTAAAAAGGGCCATCCATTATTTTCCCATGTAAAAATAAAATTTGTTGACGATTTACCCCCTTTACCCCCCCCCCCAAAACTGAAACCCTGGCGCCGCCACTGGAGGGTTGCAGGTTTGAATCCACCTCAAGCCACCACGTAAGGACCCTGAGCAAGTCCTTCACTTGCAATTGCTCATGCGCTTCAGCGTGAAACTCCTATTCAGTGTGTGCTCTGTAATCGGGAGCACCTCCGAGTACATTGAAGCTTGAAAGGGGCGCTATAGAAATGAAGAAATAAATAAATACATAAATAAAGGCGGCTCTACCAAGTCGGTTAGAAGACTTTAATTAAACCATAACTTATACCACGATGTAACTGTTCGTATTGTACAGCGCACAGGTAAAACGTAATTCTCGATCTCAACTGTTCGCAACAAAAACCTACAACAGACCAATCAAAATATTTCGTGGAAAACATCACGTCCTAACTCAGCTCCGGAAAAAGTCGTAAAAGAAGCCAGCAGCGTAGTACAGTCAGCTATTTAGCGGCACGTCAGCAAAAACAGAAAACCGTAGCAATCTATCTAGCAGTTCAAATACTCAAACTGGAAGGCACCTAAAATAGGACTTAGCCATAAAAAATTCACAACTCGTAACACTGCCTTCTACCGAAACCAGGGTCAAAGCAGAAAACATACGTTGCTAAAAACGAATTTTAAACACCATGATACAACTTCGTGTATACCAGTGATTCCAAACCTTTTTTGACTTTATGGCCACTTTTTCTAAGCTGGAGGACACGAGGGCCACTTTTTCTTAGTTGTAGGACATTAGGGGCCAAAAGGCTAAAATTGATCAACTAAAAACATATAAAATTGCTATAATCAAATCAAAATAGAATGTATGATGTTATTTGTAGACATCAAAATAAAATAATTTGTAATAGAAAATAATTGTGTTCTATCCTTTACAAAATTGTCAGTTTTTTCATATTGTTTTCAATTCTTTGAGAGATAAGGGCCGTTCTTTGAGGCCGGGCGGGCCAAAAGGTTGGGAACCACTGGTGAATACAGTTTACATATAGCCAAAACCACCAAGGTTTTCAATTGAGTATTGATGGTTTCTGCAGTGTGAGAACGCAGCAGCGTACAGCACTCCACGCATTTCAAAACATGTACTTTCACGATTCATAACGTCTCCAGAAATGTCCGACATTTCACAAAAACCAATCAACAATTCACGAAGTTTCAGTTTCAAATCTACGAAACTTTTTCGATTATATGCTGCACAGAAAAAACACCGATTCACAACCAGACGTTTTGATTATCAAAAGCTTCTACGGTAAATCTTTGTCACAAAGCTATTCAGTAATTCACACCTTATCACCGATCTATGGGCTCATCCAGTGCCAAAAGTGCGGAAAAATAAGTGCCTGGACGCCCCTTACCTCTCCAAAAGAAGTGCCTGGACGCCCCTTACCTCTCCAAAAGAAGTGCCTGGACGCCCCTTACCTTTCTAGAAAATGTGAACGTCATAATTAGATATTTATTTTGCACACGTAAAAAAATTTCAACACCCCCTCTCCCCGCACGCAAATCGTCCAAATCCAGTTATCCCTCCTTGCTCATTCGTAACATATGGATAGCACATCAAAAATTGCTAAGGTGCATCTGACAGCACGAATGAGCACAGATAACAAATCAGCCAAACACCAAGTTCATTCAAAAAACACATACACACACAAGCACACGTACACACACAAGCACACATACACACACAAGCACACGTACACACACAAGCACACGTACACACACAAGCACTGCGACCCTCTTTACAAAGTTAAATACACTGACACCCGTAAACACTGTTGCATTCCAATGACGTTGTTACACTATAATGAGTAATATTCGAAAAAAAGATTCAAATTCGAGATCTACGTTGTCAACAGATTCTCTCTTAATTTTTGCTCAAACGACACACACATAATTCAGAGGGAGTTGAATTTAGGGGGCGGCAGAGTAGAACAGGTCACAACCCTGAATATTTATTTCTTGTGGCCTGCAACAGTACAAGTCACAACAAAAGGCAACATTGGTCTTGCATCACATCATCGCACTCATTGCTCGTCAAAATTATCAATATAACGCATTCATCCACAATGAAAATAATTGCAATTTATATGACGCCATAACACAGCCATGCCGTTACCAGGGTGCCTTACAACGCAGTGCGTTTTGCAGGTGGTTCAATAAAGTACATACTTACTTACTTACGTAACAGGCTAAATTACCGTAAGTGCCAGTATCTATTGGTCAACCAGAAAATAAATGATACTGAGTGAAGGACATGTTCGAGGTCCCTACAGACAAGAAACTAGCATCAACAATAATAATATTCGTCTATCAAATAAAACTCACGACAAGTATGCAGTAAGATTACATGATAGCATAATAGATTACATGATATCGTAACAGATTACATGATATCGTAACAGATTACGTGATATCATAATAGATTACATGATATCGTAATAGATTACACGATATCGTAATAGCAGATAAATTACTGTCAAGCAGATGGCAAGAGAGATGACAAAGCAATCAACATCTAGAAAATAAAGCCTCGGCATACAGAGTTGCTACTGAAAAAGAACTAATGTAATTATTACAGGACTGGTTACACGAGAAACATTTTTGTACGCCTATTTCACTCTCAACCATAGAAGCTGTCCACCTAAAATCCCGCTTCCAATGCTAAAGATAATGTTTTGAATCTAAAAATGGAGATTTTTACTTTTAAAACATAATTATTATAGTACACGTCTAGGTCATGATTCGAATCTGTTGTCATAAATGCAATTAGTTGAATGCCTTTCTTATGCAGACAAGATGTGAAATTTTTCGGAACCCCAATTATCATCCAAAAACTAGGAACACAACTTAGTGCACCTAGTTTCCAGTCCTGTGTACAAACAAGACTAAAGGAGAAGGCCCAGCGGAGGGAAGAGTGGCGACATTGGCCAGCCGAACCTGCCTAGGGGCAGAGAACCAGAAGAAGTAAAAACAGTCCTTTGTTACTGGGTAAACCATAAGCTAGAGTACAGAAAGCAAAGTTTTTACACGAAGCATGAATTCTCTTGATGTACACACAACTCATCAATTTGGTAACAATTTTACCACAGCCTTTCAATTCAGATCAATGTTCTAACTGGTGACAACTCATCTAATCATCAGAACACTGTTTGAAATGTAACGACTTTGCAATCCTTTAAATTGGCATAGAGAGCCATTTTGTGAGGCACTGATAAATTATATTATGTTATAACCTTTCAAACAGAAGTCGAAATCAAGCATAAAATTCCCAGAAAGGTCAATTTAGCTGTGCATGCAACATCATCTTTAATAAAAGTCTGATTCTTTCACTTTCCCAACAAACAAACCTACAAGAATAACATTCTTGGCAAAAAATCTACGAGCATTCAAACACAGCTTTGCTATTTTCATACACAATAGCAAGTCACAACCAACTGACAGTGTTTAATCCAGTCCCCTGCTATGGTGGGGGGTGGGGGGAAATTCAGGTTTCTGGGGAGTGGGACAACCCTTAATTCTTTTTCTCAGTCTTCATCCTAAAATTTTTAAGAAATAATCAAACAAAATGCCAAATTCTGATCTTTAAAATCTGACAATCTTTAGCAATCATCTGTTTCTTTATTTTATTGAGGGATAACACTCTCGTCACGTGATAGTCAGAGCGCTTGTGTGACGCAATATATAGTTGCACAACAACTCTAAAAAATTTTATGGGGGATGGCATTCCGGGAGATGCCTAGATCAAACACTGACCAACTGGGTGTATACATTTGGAAGTACAAGCGCCGCAACTGAGTTGGGCATTTAACATGTTAAATTGACATAACATTTCTAGCAAGATTCAGCAATTGTCACATGATTCAGCATTTGTCACATGATTTACACATCTGTTTACACATGATTTAGAAGCATTTCTCACACTATTCAGCATTTCACATATGATTTAACATTTCTCACGAAAATCACACCCTACTCACGTTCCTTTGGCACAGGTGGCCAACAAGGCACAGCTTGGTAAATACAAAGATAACTGCAAAACACCTCCCTGGAATTCTGTCATGGTTACGGCAGGTTGTCAGGTTGTCCTTTCGCTAGCACGCTAGACAGGTCAAAGTGCACGTCTAGGTTTTGATTACAAACGAGAAATATTATTTTCCGTTCAATGTTTTATTATTATTATTATTATTATTTCTGCGTTTATTAGTTTATTAGCTACCACTATCCAACATGAAGGTGAAGGAAGAGAGGAAGACCACGAAAGAACTGGTGGGAAAACCATCAAAGATGACTTAAGATGTCTGGAGATGTCATGGGAGGAGGCTGAAGAACTGGCGATAGACAGAGGGTGGAGAAGTGTTGCCCGATGTGGCAAGGACTAAGTACTAAGTAAAGTAGTATCCAACAAACCAGCCTGCATCAGTCAGTCAATGGAAATGAAAAAACATGAGTTTAAGGACTTTTACTACGGTAAATGTCCCAACAGAGTTAGCATTTAGAAGGCGGCTCAAACAACTACTCTCCATGTTACAAGCAGAATGCACAAACTGCGACTATTTTTATTGGTGGGATATGAAGCCAATGACTAAATTGGGTCATTGACCTAAATCATGTCTGTGGCTACATCCTGGACCTTTGAAGGATAAATCAAACCAGTCCCATTTGTTTTGCCAACAACTGTCGTAGCAAAAACGAGACGAATTTATATCAATTCAATCAAGAGAACTGCTAAGCTCCCGGATAATCGGACACATACATCACCCATGCCGCATCAGAAAAAATGACCTCTGATTGGATCAGAAAAGATTACCTCTGATTGGATCAGAAAAGATGACCTCCGATTGGTTCAGAAAAGATGACCTCTGATTGGTTCAAAAAAGATGGCCTCTGATTGGTTCAGACCAACGAAAAGACGACCTCTGATTGGTTCAGAAAAGATTTCTGATTGGATCAGAAAAGAAGACCTCTGATTGGATCAGAAAAGAAGACCTCTGATTGGTTCAGAAAAGAAGACCTCTGATTGGATCAGAATAGACGACTTCTGATTGGTCCAGAAAAGAAGACCTCTGATTGGTTCAGAAAAGACGACCTCTGATTGGTTCAGAAAAGAAGACCTCCGATTGGATCAGAAAAGACGACCTCTGATTGGATCAGAAAAGATGACCTCTGATTGGTTCAGAAAAGACGACCTCGGATTGGATCAGAAAAGATGACCTCTGATTGGTTCAGAAAAGACGACCTCTGATTGGATCAGAAAAGAAGACCTCTGATTGGTTCAGAAAAGACGACCTCTGATTGGATCAGAAAAGACGACCTCTGATTGGTTCAGAAAAGATGACTTCTGATTGGCTGACAGGCTGCAGTTTCATATCCCTTTGATAATAGTCCCAGCGCTAACCAATAACCATCTCAAAGTCTGATTTAAAATCACAGCAAAAATACACGTCTGCTCCACTGCTAGGCACCAACTGCAACCACAAAGTGCTGCAGAGGGAAAGACAACAAGTGCTTGCATGTGGAAAAGTCATTTTATCAAGCCGAACGAACTTCAGAATCTACGTTGACGACTATTTCACATCAGAATAATTCATATATGAACGAAACAAGTCCAAAGGAAAACCTGGTTTACTTATTTGCCATCTGTTTACATGTTACACGTACGGCTTCCCATCAGAACTAAAGAAACGAGCGAGTAGACTCACATTTTTAAACTCACTTGTCAAACTACGTCATCATAATGACATCACCGGAATTCCCCAATCTAAAAGTAGTACCATTACGTCATCGGTGGTATAACCACGCATAACCATTAGCTGTACTCAACCCTAATACCCACAAACAGTGAGTTTAAAACGGAAGTTTTACTATCTCCGCAACGAACTTCTTTGTCTTTCTTTGCCCCTTTTCCGCAAGCATTTGAAAACCATTGTCTTTCATTGTGCTTTGGCTTCAGGTCGGGAGCGCATCTGAGGAGTTCTCTTGAACAGGCGCTATATAAATGTACGATTACAGTTACTCAAGACCAAAGGGAAACCCGGTTTACTTATTACATATCGTACACTTGTATGCACGGCCTATTTCATCACACTCGTAATTACACTGATACAGGGCTACGAAACGAATCGCAAAAATACGTCATGGCCAGCAACACCAGACAACGAACAACAGCCATCGATGCAACAATGCAACAAGAAGACTGAGAGAGACAACAAGGCAACGATACGTCATTGCTGAGTAATTAACGAGTCGAAAGAAAACCATTCGCAGGCTTAAAAAACACTATATCGTCTAAAGATAACCCTTTGAAAAGAGATTCTTTCGCTAAAAGCTCTAAGTCACAAACCAAATATACATTGTCATCGTCGCCGCGGAAAACTCCGAACGCACGTCTTCGGAAAACGACCGCACCCAGGGCCAAGGAGAGAAATTCTGGGGGCCCTAGGCAGAGCAGTCACAGGCCCTAAACTATCTTATAAATACGGTCTTACTGACAAATTGAAAGAAAAAATTTGAGATAATTATGATTTTATATTTATAAAAATATAATTTCTACGATAGAATTTTAATCAGTTGTTAATTTGAAGTTTAAACTGACTGCAGTAAGTTCCACGTAATTTTGAACATCTGAAAGGCAAAAATTGTAAATATATACCGCAACCATTTAGCCCGGGCCCTTAAAAGTCGTCAGACCCCCGCTCATTGACCCTCTGCCAACCCCCTCTCAGCGGCCCTGACCGCACCTCCCGAAAACAGAAATCTCCGGACAGTAACTCAAGAACAACAACAACGACGTCGACTGAAGAACGGTAAAAGCCAGAACGCAACACAGCGCAAGAACCTCAGGTGGCGTAATAGTAGATTCGTCTGCCGACCGTATAACTACTCTCCGACGAGTCCTGTTCGGCGACAGCGCACGGGTCTTCGCTACAAAGCGACACGAAAGGCCGCGCGGACCTCCGCTGCGCCGGGCGAATCGTCAGGTCGGGGTAGGAGATACGGGCGGAGGACGAGGAGGAAGAATCGAGGATGGAGTCATCGGAGTGGGTCCGGCGGAACTGCGGCTTGGCGTTCTCCGTGCTGAGGAAGCAGATTTCGTCGAAGTGGTAGGCTGGGTACTTCTTAACGTCGAGAAGTACCTCTTCCGAAAGGGCGCCGCAGAGCGGAGGTGAGTCAAGGTCGAGTTTGAGGTCGGTCTTGGGGTCGGTGGCGGAGCTGCGGGTCGGTCCCTCGTACGGTCCGGAGTCGCCGTCGGAGCCACTGAGTTTGGGTTTTGCGCGGCTGCGAAGTTTGCGGTTGGCGGCTTTTACGATCATCTGAATGACGTCCTTGTTGCTGACGTGGTGAGTTATGGCTGAAACGACAGCAGACGGATCGTTAATATCATATTGTTAACATATCATATTGTTAACATATCATATTGTTAATATCATATTGTTAACATCATATTGTTAATATCATATTGTTAACATCATAAGTAATAATTATCTTACACCGTACAACACAAACAACGACAACATCGTGAGTTATGGCTTAAATTATATTAAAAGAATCATTAACAGCAAAACAGGAAACTGTAACCAATCTGTAAATATGGAGAGTAAGGGCCGTTGAGCATAAAATAATATAAATGTGCAATAATAATAATAATAACAATAGTAATAACAATAATAATAATAACAAAATTATCCTTAATAACATATTCATAAAGAATTACATGTTCCATAATATTTAACAAAACCATATGCAAACACTAGCCATTCCAGAACATCGACTCTCCCCCAATTTTTGCAATTTCGTGGGAGCATATGCACTTCTAAAAATAATATCAATAAATGACGACGATTATAATAATTTGTTGACTGAATGATCTTTTATTTCTCTGCAAAGTCCTTTCTTGATAGCAAAACCAATATTAAGGTTCAGTGTCTTCACAAGTACGTACATTTGAACATAGTACATAAACATAGCAATCGTATACTGACAATATTGCACTGGCAGTTGCATAAAATCATAAAGAATTATACATAAATAACTTTAGGCCTAAAAACAAACATAATGACAGACTAGGATTGCAAACAGCTTAGGTGTACGAATAGCTAGAACATTGCAAACGCAAGCCATTCTGCTTAACATAGACGCATTCAGCCGACAATGATGACCAAGCACGAAAACAACACATGCCTTTTGTAGAAGAACAGACGTGCCATTCTGATCACTGCTACTAGCATTAGTCACAACTGACGAAAAGAAACCAGCCGTCAAAACAGATTCTTCTTTTATATAGCACAACAATCACAAGCACATTATGGGAGGCTATTATAGAAGGTGTTGAATGTGTACATGTGTTGTGTGTATAATGTATATATATATATATATATATATATAAAATGTATATATATATATATATATATATATATATATATGCACAAAGTGATAGAAAAGCCAGCCAAGTGACCAAGTGGACTCCGGAGGGGAAGCGTGGGAGAGGAAGACCAAGAAAAAACTGGATGGGAACGGTTCGAGAAGATCTGAAGTGCTTGGAGATGACGATGGAGGATGCTGTTCGGATGGCGATGGACCGGGAGGAATGGAGAGACTGCGTTGCCCGATGTGCAGTTCTGCACGGGAGGGACTAAGTAACTAAGTAACTAAGTATGCACAATATACATATGTATACAACTATACATAATAATTATATATAATATGCATATACGTAGATACATACACTCACCCATAGACTGATGCACGGTCATTAGAGAATGTAAGTCAATTAATATTTAACCAAAAAATTAAGTAGCTCAACTCCGATTTTAACTAAATTCCGATTTTAACTAAATTTCTTTTTTAACTAAATTCCTTTTTTAACCAAATTCCTTTTTTAACTAAATTCCTTTTTAAACTAAATTCCTTTTTAAACTAAATTCCTTTTTTAACTAAATTCCTTTTTTAACCAAATTCCTTTTTTAACTAAATTCCTTTTTAAACTAAATTCCTTTTAGTATGCTAACTGTTCACTTGTACAATACTTTGAACAAAGCCAACCAAATGGCTCAATAAGCCCTATCAACTTGACTAAACATGCACCTTAGTAGGCCTACATCTCTCTGATTAAAAGCACTATTTAAACCTTGACGTCTATATATATATGTGTATATATATATATATATATATATACACACATATACACCAGAACACAAACACACACACAAACGAGAAACGCACGCACTAAATCGCACATGGATACATACACATATGTATGCAAAGCCCGAATACTTGTACATACACGGTACATATATACGTACATACATACATGTACATTCATACAAATGCATACAAAAACCCACACACACATATACACACACATACATATATAAATGCATATTTATATATGTATAAATACTACCACCACGCCTCACTTAAATACAAGTGGGGTGCGGTGGTGTAGTGGGTACGTTTGTTGCCTAGCAACTGGAGGGTTGCAGGTTCGAATCCACATCAAGTCGCCATGTAGGGACCTTGGGCAAGTCCTTCACTCGTAATTGCTCATCGCTTTGGCGTGTAACTCTGATTCAGTGTCCACGCTGTAGTCAGGAGCGCTTCTGAGTATGGGTGATAAAACAAGTGCACATACATACATGCATATATAAATACAAATGTACTGATCAAAAATTTTTCACATTACCGTACATCAGCTACCCCAGTGTACTTACCAACCCTAATTAAATACTTCAATAACAGCCATAGAACATCCAATAATAATACCTGAACAGGTATTGTATCCAACAACTTATAAAGCACTTCTCGAAGCAAAAGCCTTTCAGAAGTGCTCCCAGCGCGTGCAACCCCGAGAAAAGGTAGTTGTTTTGAGACGAGAGAAAGACTACCAGAGAGAAAGGCGGAGCGGACTGATGATGGAAGTTCATTCCATAGGGAGGAATCCAAGCAGGCAAATGATCTGGATTGAGCCATGGCAATCCTACGGCGGGGAACAAAGAGGTCAAGCCGATCAGAGGACCTAAGAAGACTTAGCAAAGTGGCAGAAAAGGGGCGAATTATAAAGATACTTCGGAGCAAGAACCAATAATTGAGACTTGAGAACCAAAATGAGAACTTTGAATTGTATACGAGCAGAGAGTGGAAGCCAGTGAAGTTGTTCAGCCATGAATGTAGAAATATGTGAGAATCGATGATGACAGGCAATGAGCCTAGCAGCAGCATTGAGTACTGTACTGTAACAGCCTACATAGAGGAGCAAGCCGAACCTTAGGGAGGCCAACAAGGTAAATTCTTATTTCCAAACACTGCACCTATAGGTACTTCGTATGTCTTTATGAATTGCAAATTAATCCGGATAATCTCAAGCCAGGTTCTAACCCAAACAAGCTGAGCACTGTCAATGCGACACTTATCAGTTAGAAAAACTGTAACATAAAAGTGAGTTCTAACTGCCATAGCATTCAGCAGAACATGTTAGCCAGCAACGTCAACACCTCACACTAGCACAAACAACAAGGAGTTCGTACAAACAAACAAACAAGGTTTGCCAATTAGAGGAAAAGTGCTAATAGGATGAGCAAGTGCTAGTAGTAACTTTAACCATGCAAGACCAGCATTCAAAATAATAAACTGGGTGTGTGGAGTCCTGAATACATCCAAACAAATAATTATTCTCCTGACACAATCTTAGGTCTTGGGGAAAACCTCTGGTCAAATGAAGCAAGAGCCAAGAACAGCAACTAAGTTATTCCCAATTTAGTGTAATGACTTAAATAACCTAATAAACTTGTATGACTTTAATAGGTTAACCTAATACACTTTGACTTTAATAACCTAGTTGATTTTAATTAATTTAATAACCTAGTTGACTTTAATGACTTTAATAACCTAACTGACTTTAATGGTTTTTAAAAAACCTAACCCACTATAAAAACTTTAATAACCTAGCCCAATTTAATTAGCCAAATGAACAAATCCACTTGAATGACTTCAATAAGCTAACCCACTTGAATGACTTTAAGAATGATTTAAAACATCTATATGATCTACTGGCTTCCCAAAAAACCACTGCAATGATAAATCACAAACAAGAATCATAAGTTGAAGTAGTAGAGTCAAACTCTAAACGGTCAGAAAACAGAGTGAGGCTTCCATTGGAATTGTATTGTATCCAATGTATAAATTTATATAGCACCTCGCACAGACAAAGACGCTCACAGACCCAAAAACCCTGGCGGACGAGAAATGCCTTTATAGAATAATAGACTGGTGAGGGAAAAACAAGTCCAAGTATTGTATTGTATATAAGCCTTTATTAAGCGCCTCTTACAGACTAGCTATTCAGAGGAGCTCTCAGCGTGACAGCCCCGAGGAAATAAAAAAGACTTCAAGTAGCGAAGAGCTGAAGATGACACCCCCAATAAGATCTTACCACGGATAGTGGGAGGGAGGTCATTCCACATAGAAGGCCTACAGTAGCAAAGGCACGGTGTTGGGCCATGGCAGTCTGTAAGTAAGTTCTTACAACACCAAAATGGCTGTCACACACACGTAGCATTCCCTTGCAAGCAGCACTGACCAACTGACCAACTGGTCAGTGAACATAATGACCAAACAACGGTCAACAATCAAGCAGCACAAACGAACGAACGAACGAAAGCTTTCAAAAACAGACTTAGATGTAGATGAGACTCAACCTATTGCTGTCGACAAAAGTCTTCGTAAGAAAAAGTTTTTGGCTAAAACGTAACACTCGACCGCTTTCCTGTTCAAGAAACAACAGTTTCGTAACGTCAATATATAGGGAAACAGTTTCGTAATGTCAATAAATAGGGAAACAGTTTCATAACGTCAATAAATAGGGAAACAGTTTCGTAACGTCAGTAAATAGGGAAAGATCATGACAGTTAGCAACAAATCGGTCAGGAATGCTTTCATAATGTAACAACAAGGTCAGTAATGTAACAAATAGGTAAGAAGCACATTTCATAAAGTATCAAATAGATCAGGAATACCTTCCACAACATAACAAATAGATCAGGAATACTTTTTGCTTCGTAACATCAACAAATAGGTCGGGGAAAAAACATTTTGTAACGTAACAAACAGGTCAGGAATACTCAGGGCGGTACTGACAAAATAAGAAACGCTACTGTTGACTAGGCCTGTCGGCAGGTAATTTTCCCCATATGTGTGCGAGTACATGCTGTATACCCGCCTATACTCTTGATTACAGCCCACATACATTTCATAATATAACAAAAGCGCAAAAATTAACGTTGTCAGTTTACGTTAGATGAGTTCATTTCAGCTGCATGTGATGTACCGGTAATGCAATCATGTGATGTACCGGTAATGCAATCAATGTCTCAAAGATTACTTGAAACACAACAGATACACATGTAACACTTATGGACATACTATCCCACAGAGATAAAGAGCACACATCCATTCATACATAGCTACATAATACATACAAATAAATATAAATCCATCCACCCATACATAGTACATACACATACAGGGTGGGCCATAAAAAAGTAACCCCCTACGGTTTTTTGCACATATCTTGGCCAGAATTAAGAATTTCGAAATGAAATTTTACAGGCTTAAAGACAATTCATATTTACACATGATGGCCGGATTTAATCAAAATATTAAAACAGAACAAAAGGCATATCACTTTTAGTGAGACCACCCACCGTTTTTTGACGATTCAAAAACGTGACGCAACAAAAAGTTGCAAAAAACAATTTAATTATTCTGGCCAATATCTTGGTCAGAAGTAAGAATATCGAAATGAAATTTTGCAGGCTTAAAGACAATTCATATCTATACATGATGGCCAGATTTCATCAAAAATATTTCAAACAGAATAAAAGTTATACCACATTCAGCAAAAAACCTTAGGGGGTTACTTTTTTATGGCCCACCCTGTACATGTACAGTTTTAAGTTTAGTGAGGAAGGATCTTGGGAGGTTAGTGGCATGATTTACGATTCAAGCGTTCCGAGTAGCAGCTCAAAAGTCGTGAGCGGAACAATCATTTATCCTAGCTACATCAGGAGGCTTATAATACAAGTATGCACAGATACTTGAGGATAAAAAATTTCAGAGCTCACGGACTCACCGAGACTCTCGGCCTTTGCGAGCAGTTCATCGTTCATGCCCGAGATGGGAGCGAGCTCCTCTGAATCGTTGTCATCAATCGGGACGTTCACATCTTCGTCCCATGAACCAAAGAACCAGCTACACTGTGTACGTTCAAACAAAAGAACAGAAAAGATCAGCGCAATGAAGAATGCAATACAATACGACTGTACTGGATACAATACAACTTAGAACAATGCAAAACAACTGCATTTCATACAATACAATACGACTTAATCTGATGAAATGCAATGCAACTGTATTTCATACAATACAACATAATTTAATTTGTATTTCATACAATACAACATAATTTAATACAATACAATACAACTGCATTTCATACAAAACAATACAACTTAATCTGATAAAATACAATACAACTGTATTTCATACAATACAACATAATTTAATACAATACAACTGTATTTCATACAATACAACATAATTTATTCTCTATTTCATACAATACAACATAATTTAATATAATACAAGTGTATTTCATACAATACAACATAATTTAATACAATCCAACTGTATTTCATACAATACAACTGCACGTGATACAATATTAATGTAGATTTGATATAATACTATACAACTCTACTAAATGCAACTGTATTTTATACAAATACGAACAACTGTACTTAATAAGATACAACTCAATTTGATATAATGCAATAAAACAATTCGATATAATTCAGCTGTCACTGATACAATGCATCTGGCCTTCAAACAAAAAAACACGTATTTAGTACAATAGAACATAACTGTCTTTGATGCAAAACAAAACTGTTGCTATTCAATACAATAGTAGGCTACCTGGCACAAAACATTCCAACTGTACAAGTGTACATGATACAAAACATTCCAACGGTACTTGATACAAAACATTCCAAATGTACATGATACAAAACATTCCAAATGTACATGATACAAAACATTCCAAATGTACATGATACAAAACATTCCAACTGTGCATGATACAACCCGATGCAACTGCACATGATACAACGCGATGCAACTGCACATGATACAACGCAATGCAACTGCACATGATACAACGCAATGCAACTGCACATGATACAACGCAATGCAACTGCACATGATACAACGCAATGCAACTGCACATGATACAATGCGATGCAACTGCACTTGATACAACGCGATGCAACTGCACTTGATACAACGCGATGCAACTGCACGTGATACAACCCGATGCAACTGCACATGATACAACCCGATGCAACTGCACATGATACAACGCGATGCAACTGCACATGATACAACGCAATGCAACTGCACATGATACAACGCAATGCAACTGCACATGATACAACGCAATGCAACTGCACTTGATACAACGCGATGCAACTGCACGTGATACAACCCGATGCAACTGCACATGATACAACCCGATGCAACTGCACATGATACAACCCGATGCAACTGCACATGATACAACGCAATGCAACTGCACATGATACAACACAATGCAACTGCACATGATACAACGCAATGCAACTGCACTTGATACAACGCGATGCAACTGCACGTGATACAACCCGATGCAACTGCACATGATACAACCCGATGCAACTGCACATGATACAACGCGATGCAACTGCACATGATACAACGCAATGCAACTGCACATGATACAACGCAATGCAACTGCACATGATACAATGCGATGCAACTGCACTTGATACAACGCGATGCAACTGCACGTGATACAACCCGATGCAACTGCACATGATACAACCCGATGCAACTGCACATGATACAACGCGATGCAACTGCACATGATACAACGCAATGCAACTGCACATGATACAACGCAATGCAACTGCACTTGATACAACGCGATGCAACTGCACATGATACAACGCAATGCAACTACATTATCACCCATCTTCCAAGTTCAGAAGTTAAAAAGTGAATTGTTTCTAAAAAGACAAAGTCTCACGTGTAAGATGATGTTTTCGATGATGCGACATTGGTCGGTCATATCTCTGACCATATTGACCATATTGTTGTCCTGTGGTCGGACCAACGTTGGACCGAAGACAATGGCCAAGTTCCGAGCATCCATCTACATACGATGCATACAGACAAACAAACAATAATATTACCAACATACTAACAGACACACAGACAGGCAGACAGCAGCGCAAAGGCGGACCAGGACATACACATACAGAGACAGACGGAGACAGGCTGACAAAGACAAACAAGATACATGTATATATTTAAAGACATACAAGATAGATATACAAACACAGTATGCAAGATATATATATATATATATATACAGACAGCAGTCAGAGACAAAGACAGACAGACAATGAAGTGCAGTGTTCATGGTTACATAAAATAATGAAGGCAAACAATGGCTGATCAATCCTGACCCAATTAGGTCAGCACTCTCCCCATTTGGCTGACCTGACCCAGTTTGTCAGCGCTGCCCAGTTCCGTGAATTGGTCCCAATTCGTTGGCCATGATCCAACTGCACCTGCCCTGACCCAGTTTTGACTTTATCGTCATAACCCTCAATCATATTAGCCCTTAATTATCTTAACTCTGAATCATCTTAACCCTCAATCATCTTAACACTCAAACATCTTAACCCTTAATTATCGTCACCATTGATCATTTTTACCCATATCATCTTAATCCTCAATCATCTTAACCCTTAATCTTCACCATTAATCATATAACCCAAATCATCTTAACCCTCAATGACCTTAACCCAAATCATCTTAACGCTTAATTAACTTAATTCCTAGTCAACTTAACCCTCAATCATCTTAATCCTCAATCATCTTAACTCTTAGTCATGAATCTTAACCCATTTTAAATGACCATCGCGCACTCAAATGAACAAGAAAATAGCGCACTTCGTCATTAAAGGGTTAGCAGGGGTTAGCCGTACAACGCCACCGTGAAACTTGGACGCTAAGGAAGGAAGACAAAAGAAGAATATCAGCGTTTGAGATGACAACATATAGAAAGATGCTGAGAGTCAGCTGGAAGGAGTTCAGAACAAACGAATCTATACTGGAAGAGCTGCAGCCGGAGCGGCGCCTGCTGGAGGTGGTGAAAGGAAGGAAGCTGAGCTACTTCGGACACATGATCAGAGCAGACAAGCTGACGGCATTCATATGTCAGGGCTATCTGGACGGCAAAAGGGTCCGGGGAAGGCCGAGGAGAAGATGGATGGATGACGTGGAGGAATGGACGGGGATGGTGATGGTGGACTGTGTGAGGACCGCGAGGAACAGAGAGCAATGGAGGAAGATGGCGTCGTCGACTCTGATCCCCGATCCGCAGCAATGAGGATGGTCACGACGTTGACGAGGGGCAGGTCATCAACCTAAGCATCACACGTCATCATTTGACCCAGTTTTGGGCTGAACTGACCTGGCCCAGATTCAACTGCATCATCATCATCAACAACAGTCTCAGACTGACCTTATTAACCTCCTCCTGACTGGCCACCCGACTGAGATGCTGAGCGAGGAAGTGGAACGTCTCGAAGTTGTGTTCCGGCAATTCGTGCAGCAGTTTCTTCAGCTTGAGCATACGTCGTGTGGAATTATCCAACCGGTTGGCTTCGATCACAGCATCATACAACTCTACAACCAAAATCCAACGCAATCATACACACAATGTCATACATACATACATACATACATACCATACGTACATACATACATTACATACGTACTTACATACATACAAATGCATACATACTAGGGTGGTCGTATCTGCAATGGCAAATTTTCAACTTCAGTTTTATTCTTTCTCCAACCCACCATTTGGTGCCACTTGGTAAAAGACTAATGTAGCCCAAAAATGATCCCGATTGAAAAATATTTAGGACTAGCACAACGTGCTTGAAGTTTTGGATTTTTGAGTATATGGATAATTTAGTCACATTTTTGGACCTATGACTAGTTTTAGCGGAAAGACTACATTCTTTTACCCAAGCACAACTAACAAAGTATACCTGACTTCTACAATGATGATACTGGTTTATTATCTATTTTTATGAACAATTGATCATCACAATAGCATTTGACGCGTGAGTTCTTGAGATCGATGACCATAAACCTATACTAGTAAGCCAACACATTGCTATGTTCTTTTGATAGGCCTGATTTCTATCCACAGAAATCCTTTGTTACACTAAAGGCTCTTTATTACATGCTTAGCTTTAACACAAATTATGATATAACACGGACAAGGACCTCAATAATAGTTGAGCTACAGAAAAATACTGATGATATTTTCGTTTATTGTGGCAATCAAAGCAGAATGACACAGCGCATCACAGATAAAATTTATCAAGAGCTGCTGTAAGCAAATGAATTAAAAGAGATGTTGAAATTATTGAGACCATAATTTTTATAGAACTATGAAATTACTTATCACCACAAAGGAGTCAAAGAGCAGCTTTTAAACAACTTCTAAAGAGAGCATCATAATTGAGTGCCTGGTGAAGCCTACAGTAACTCACATTATTGTCTACATCATAATATAGAATTTATCCCATTAAAAGTTTACTTTTAGAGTTGAAAGAATGAACACAGAGTCATACAATTGACACAGAAAGTGCTGTCAAGAGTGGACACAAATTACACTCCCTTTATTAGCTATTGTAAATTAACTACCTATTATAAATTAGCATGAATGGCGATGGTGTCAAACACGTAAGCTATGTGCAACTCAAAATCTCTACATCATGCTCATCAATGGGATCCAGCTGAAATTACAGTGGCCAAAAGGACATCTCAGACGACCAAACAATCCAAGGGAATAAGTATAGCACCCTCAAGACAACACCAATTGCTACACTCTTGGTGGCAGGTGAACACCTTCTTTGGGCAACATGTCAGAGATTTCACTTTGAGGGAAGTGTATCGTGAAAACTACACCATAGCTCACACCCATGCAAAGATTAAATGCAATTTGAATTGTGAGACAGGGTAATAATACCTAAGGTTGAACACATATTTGCCTAAATCTGAGATAAAATGTTTGCATCTAAAATTGGTTGGTACTTTTTAATATTGCAACAGTTCCTTGTACCCTGTATCCCCATAAACAATGACGGTAGAAAAGAAATATTTCTGAGAATCAAGAATATTGGTGACTTTGCAGAATAAATTAATTACGTAGGACACAGATGAAGCCTCAAAACGTTTGTATTTATCCCTATTATATGCTATTACTGTTCCCTTACTGTAGCAGTCTAAGAGCAATACGCTATTATAATCAATCAAGACAAGGTAAAACAGGTAGTATTTGTAAAGACATAAGATATGATAGATGTTATCTGTGATACGGTGTGTTATGTAGGTTTTCTTGCCTTTGAGGAATTTCTCTTGAAGTGGCGCTATATAAATTCTTGATTACGATTACGATAACAGCAGCATAATTATGTTTAAGTGTGAACCAATTACAAGTAGTTGAATTGATTTCTGGTTTGAAGATTCCTGGTTGATTACAGCCATATAGCTACTTTTGAGCATTAGAAGACTTGCTATTATAAGGGTAAAACTTTGATGGCGTTGTGCTAGTCCTAAATATTAATATTTTCTCTTACAACTTTTTGTGTGATGTTTCTGTGGAGAATGGAACCAAATGGCGCCTTGGAGAACAGTCAATTCAGGCTTTTATTTTTAACGACCACCCTAATACATACAAATAAAACCTACATACACTCATGTATAAGTTTACATTGGTGAACTAATGATGATGAATTCATAGTGCTCATGCACATGTACATGTCATCAGTAACAAGCAGGCTGTACACGATGGAATACAGCGTGTACGCACCTAAAACTTCTTTGGCAGAGTGTACTTAGTTCTGTAAGCGAGGGTAAACGCAGGCATACAGCATGTACTCATCTAAAACTTCTTTGGCAGAGTGTACTTAGTTCAGCGTGTACTTACCTCACAATGAGCAAAAGATAAAAAAGTCAGAAATAAGATTCTGACAAGAAAACAGCAGAAGATTGTGCCTAAATAACAAATAAAAGCAATAAAATGATGAAATACAGTACAGCCCTGGTAATAAGTCAACATTTACCCCACGCTATGCTTAACACCTGGTGTTACAAAAGTGAACGAGAAGCCATTACTTGCCCTCAGAATGTTAAACATACAGTATTATATGCCTGTCATCATCTCAGCTTCAGGTGAAACTCTCCCAACTCACCATCAGTTATCAGCGAATCCGGGAGTTTCCGGAAGAAGAGTTTCAGCAGACTGCTGACGAGATTAACATCCTGCCACTTCTCATTGTCCAGGCAAAGACCAACCGGATCCTAAACACGTACACAGATAAATACAATACAATACAATTGAAATTTTATATCGCCCTCCTTACAAAGCTTATAAGTGCACAGTTAATTCCATCCGGGGGGGATAGATTAATTCATCCCCCCACATGCTTCGACTGCAAGGGATGCCACTCTGAATTTAAAAAAAGGGTCAGATTCGGCCGGGGAAAAAGACTAGAAAAGCTAGATTGATAATTTCTCTGAGAAACACATGGACTTTCCGACTTGAAATTTCTTACAACCTTTTTTGTAAGTCTTTCGCTTGAAAATCTACAATTATGGCTCCAAAATCAAACAATTTGCGACTTTTTTCACGTCTTTTGTGTATTTTCACCTGAAAATATCTATTTATAATATATAAAGAAAAGTCGGGAAAAACCGCTGTAAGATAAAACCTAGATCCTGAAAAAACCTAGAAACCTAGACAAAACAGAAAAACATAGATCTACGTGGAAAAAGCTACAAGTGGCATCTCTGTCGATGCAATTCAAGTTTTGAAATTGAAGCTGAGACTTACTTTCGTCATTTCTTCGATGAGCAGATTGATGGCACCCGTGTTTCCTGGCACCCGGTAGATGCCTTGGTTCGTCAAACCCTTCTCCTCGACGACTCGCGTACAGACGGACACCAACAAAGGCACAAACTAAAACAGATACAATGCACAACTTAATTTAATACAATACAGCGACACCTGATACAATACAAAGGCGATATATATTGATATGATACAAAACACCTGCACTTGATACAATACAACTGTATATTTTATATGATGCGAAACAACTGTACTTGATACAATGCAAGTGCATTTGATACAATACAACTGTGTATCTGATATGATACGAAACAACTGTACTTGATACAATACAAGTGCATTTGATACAATACAACCGTATATCTGATACAATACTACACAACTGTACTTGATTCAACTGTCTCTGAAACGATACAGGCGAAGTTTAATGGCCAATTACTCAAAAAGAGATAAAAATGCTCACTCCAAACAAAGTATTGCATTATATCCATGCATTAGCAACAAGATCAATCAATCACTCACATAAATTTATATAGCGCCCCTTCAAGATCTCTACTCAGAGGTGCTCAAGATGTGAGTTGGTGACGTTAGCACCTACTTCATTGAAAGGCGATGATGAACAGAATTCGAGAGGCACTCCGATGACCCCCAGTGAGTGGGCGGCAATGTCGAGAATCGGACCAGAACCGTAGCGTAGTATCGTCCGAGCCATCTTACCCCTCCAAGTCTGCTTGTGCTTCGGCGATTCACCTGTGTCTGCAAGACAAAGGACAAAGACACAATCAACAAAATAACTGGGCTCTTGATAATTATTATTATTAAGTGACAAATTCTGGTTGGACAAAAGAACTGTCTGCCATACATATTATTGTTATTATTATTACTATTATTATTATTACTATTATTATTACTATTATTATTATTATTACAATCATTATTATTAATATTATTATATTTGTTTACTCATTTCATTTGTTTTATATTTCTCGCATTTGCAGCACGGACACTGAATCTGAGTTTCACACCAACGCTCACGAGCAATAGCAAGTGGACTTGGTCAAGGTCCCTATGCGGCGGCTTGAGGTCAATTCGAACCTGGAACCCTCCGGCGCCAAGTCACCGAATCCACCACTACATCACCGTGCCCGAAGACCATGTGAGACACCACAACTGGGTGCAGCAAAGAATGACAACAACAAATGAACTGATACACAGACAGACAATAAAAGATAGCCAGACATTAACAGCCAGACAGAAACAGACAGACAAAGATAGACAAAGACAGACAAACAGAAACAGACAGACATCACAAGATAGACAGGCAGACAGACAGACATTGTTAGCCAGACATTAACAGACAGACAAACAGAAACTGACAGACAGACAGACATTGTTGGCCAGACATTGTTAGCCAGACAGACAGACAAGGACAAACAAGCAGACAAACAACCAGACTATTTAGGATAAATTACAGACCAGTTCTTTCCGTTGATTTCTTTGGCCTCGCTCCGGGTGATCGTGTGCCATGACTCTTTGAACCCCCAAGTGACCATCCTCCTTTCTTGTTTTTAAAACTTCGGTCGGACGACGATGAAGTCGACGTCGAAGTCGACTTTCCTCCGATATCGAACAGTATAGGAAACTTCGTGAGGTCAGTTTTCTTAACAGAACAATACAACAATACATTGAATACAACAATACATTGCATTTGACAATCGTTTTTTTTTTTTAAAGAACAAGCTGTCTGTTTAAGGATGTTTAACTCAATAGTGATGAGTTGCTTAACTCAATAGTGATGAGTTGCTTAACTCAATAGTGAGGAGTTAAAATTGCCCCAATTTGATAAGGCAAAGTAAGATCTTAAAAGTAATCTTAGACATAAATTACAAACTCCCAAAGCACCATTTGTATTCAAATTTACAAACTTCTAAAGTACCAGTTGTATTCAAATTTACAAACTTCTAAAGCACCACTTGTACTGCATTGCAGGTATTACCAAGGTATGTGTGTATTGTGTATGTATGCACATATGTATGTGCATGCATGTATGTATGTGTACGCGTGTATGTATTCATTCGCCGATTCATTTATTATGAGGATTTGTACAGCAATACCCAAGGCGACTAAGTACTCAGAAGCGCTCCCGACCCCAGTACGGCTAAAATGAACAGTTTTGAGATGAGTTTTAGAAAGAGCCATAGTGGACCCTGGAGAACAAATACAGCAACAAAGGAGCTCATTCCAAAGTGAGGGGCCAACCACCAAGAAGGAACAATTCATTATGCATGTAAGTATGCATGCAATCGGTTAGCAAGTACCTTGGTTTCAGTGAGTATCCCTTCGGCCGCTAGTTCAGTCGAAGGCTCAGCAGTGGGTGGATCACTTTTGCTTTCAAACATCTTTGGAGCCTGTATATGTGACAACAACAGATCCAGCTTTTATCTATGAATAATGCACATGTATCTTTATCCATAGAGATAATTATAAAAAAATACACAAGCCATATCTGCAAGTTGAGTAGTACAAGTGAATAAAGAGAAAAGAAGGAGAATGGAAGAAGTAAGCACAACCCCAGGGCAAACAGACATAGACATGCAGAAAGACATAGACAGGTGTAGACACACAGAAAGACACAGACGAATAGAAATAGTAAAAAAACAGACAGATAGAAGGACAAACCGTGACATATAGAGAGACAAGCAGACAGACACAGAGAGACACACACGTGCATTGTCAGATAGACAAACAAACAGACCCATCAATGACAGACAGTCAATACAGAGATGAACAATAGAATATAGACACAGAACAGACAAAAACAGACGCAAAACAGAACTCACATTATCGCCAAAGAACGTCCGCAGTTTTCCACTTTTCGTCTGCGAAGAAGGTCTGCAAAAGCAACAGCAATTTGGGGTATAAAATATATAACCGTAATCATATACATAGTGTATATGTGTATATATATCTTAAATATATTTCTTAAAGTTTGTCCTTCCGTTTGTATGTTTGTATGTCGTATTTTGACTCTTTGTCCCAGAAAATGCTCGAAAATGACAGAGTGTCAGTTTATCAAATTTTTGCAAAATTTTGATTCTTACCCAAACATTCTTACCCAAACCCAATGCGACTATTTTCAGCCCTCAATTCGCTTTAAAACCAGAGCTATTAGCATTTTAATCAGATTTAATCAGCCACATTAGTAAAGAGTCGACAGTCCGCATGACGTCATTCTCGCCCAATAATAATTTCCGCTTATCAACAATCCGGTTGACAAACCGAAACCGGTTACAGTGTACAATATTATTATGCACAAGAACGCAGATCACAGAAATATTAATTATACTAACAACCGACAGCCTGCAATAATTGTATTAGGCACACACACACGGGTCATGTTTGGATTTTTAGGGAAGCGGGGGTTGGGTGGAGGGTGGCAAAAACCTGAAATTTAGTGGTCAACGCTAGTTACCCCAGAGGAGTAGTGTTGAAAACCCTAAATTTCCCAGGCAATGCCGGGTCCCGCATCTAGTTATACATAAATGTACAACAAGGCAACCTGGTTGTCCCTACTGCTCGAACTTCCACAGTGCTGCATACACGCTTCGCTATGGTCGGTCCATCTTTCTGCAATAAGTTACTTGGCAGTTTCTGTCATTAACGCCTTCAAGGAATTTCTCTTGAAGTGGCACTATATAAATTCATGACTGCTTTATGCTTTATAACCTGGGATAACAAGATCCAGCTTTGCTACTTACAGATTCGCTGAACTTGGAGTTGATGGCAAGGAGTCTATTCAAGAACCGAAAAACAAGAAAATTCCCGTATCAAAGTCATTCGTAAAATATTAGAATAAAATAATAATAAACAATTTATAAGTATAACAATAATAAGAATTAGTAATAACAATAAATTTATAAGTTGGCTACAATTACTTTTAGTTCACTCCAATTATGAAAGCATAGGCCTACACAGATTTAGACTACTTAGAGTTAGACTACTTTACAAAATAATAACAGCAACGATAATAATTGTTATTAATAACAACGATGAAAATAATAACCACCATCCAAGGCACATTTGTCGAACGACATGCTGCCAAGTGAGTTGCCGCTCCAGAGCCACCCAACCTCATAATTATGACAAGACCAAGAAAGTACGGAAAAGTCACAAATAGGCTCCTAACCTGATTATCATTTGGTTTTGCGCACCATTAGACATCATTTACTATTATTATTATTATGAGTCATACGCCCGAAGGCAGGTTCGTTGGCTTTACGTCTCTGGGGATGAGAATCATGAGATGAGTGAGGTGGTTTTCCCGTTGCCTTCCTCACAGACAATTATGGGTGAGCAACTTGTCCAAGGTCATTTCGCAATGACTTAAGGAAGATTCGAACCTGCGACCCTTCAGTCACAAGGCGCCGGACTTACCACTTCACCACCGGGTCCAACCTTTTCACCATTATACGCTTAAAAAAATAATTGAAAACATTGCAATTAAAGTTGTCGTACTGACCTGTGCTTGTGCTGCTGGATGGATCTTTGGACGCTGGTTTCGTTGGCGGACTCTCCTGAGGCGATGGTGTAGATGACAGACGAAGATGGTGAACATCACCTAAACAATCAACAGATGTAAACAGTCTTACTTACCATGCTTCATTCACACCATACATATAATCACATCTCAGGTCTATAAGAGAAGACATTTACTGCCTTCAAATGCATAGGAGTGGCAAAAGATCTCATTGTGATATAACTGTACTAATAAAGATCCTGCCTCCAAAGTTCACATGACGACCAAAATTGACCATAGAACAAGACATTAATTAGAGGTGTTATCTTATCTTATCTGACCATTTATAAAGTGCTACTACTCAATTTACCAACATCTGCCGAATGGAAGGCTGAGTGAACGTCGATCCAGCTAATCTTGGTGGACGGCAGAGTGGCTGAAAATTCAGATCAGATTTGATCAGCAAACTAATGCAAGCGACATCAGATACCCCAGAAACTACCGTTTATTTTCTGTTAGACCATATTTGTTAGTTAAAATTAGTTAAAGTACTGTTATTGTTTACTGTTTAGATCTGAAAAAATTTAATTAGAATGTAATCCAATGCCATTGGACGATTTTAGGACAATACAAAGGACAATACAACTCATTTCATTTACTATAGAGAATTATTATGTAGCACACCTAAAAGGTTACTAGTCAGGAGCGCTGTAAATGCTCATGTTTTACAGCTACGATAAAACGCATCTTAGTAAACCCTAGGCATGAGGCATAAAGACAGTGTAAGTCCATTCCATACGATGGGGGTCAACAACAGAGAAAGAAGTACGGTGCTCTCTAAGAGCAATTCAAGCTTTGTGAATGAGGAGATCACCCTGAATGGAGGAAATAAATAGGCTAATGTGGACGCCCTAATTAGACATTTATTTTGCGTACAAGACTCCTACACGCGTACAAAAATCCCCTAAATATGGCGACCCTATTCCCTTCCGTACGTATGTAACAAATGAACATCCCTTAACAAGGCTAACATGCTTGTGGAGTGCGGTGGTGTAGTGGGTATATCCGATGCCTTGGAGCCAGAAGGTTGCAGGTTCGAATCCACCTCAACTCGCCGCGTAGGGACCTTGGGCAAGTCCTTCATTCGCAATTGCTCAGCGCTTCGGCCTGAAACTCCTAAGCATTGTCTGCGCTGCAGTCGGGAGCGCCTCCGAGTAGATAGCCTGAAGGGGCACTATAACAAGATTCGACTGTATAAGATTAGCAATCCAACAACCGTTCAATACCTTTGCTTCGATCTCCGTGTCTTCCACATCCTCCCATTGTCTCCAGCTGCCCACTGCTTCCAACCAGCCTCAGCTCCGCAACGTGCCCCGCCCTCTCGCTCCCCCTCACGAGGCTGTTACCGCCCGCCGCCCTAACCGGCGTCACCGACGGACCCCAGAACCTCTCCGGCGACGGTTCCATACGTGCGCAGAACCTCGGCGACAGCGCCTCCTCGTCCACCTCCAGAACAACCGGACTGAACACCTGTCCCACGAGGGGCACATCCTCGGCCGAATCCGGCGGAGGGGCCGACTGGTAGACGATCAACACCGGCTCACGAGCAACCGGCTGAACGGCCCTGGTTTTCGAGGGGCTGTCTCGAGGAGCGGAGGCGGCACGCTCCGAGGAACTCGGCTGGACCAGGTTGACTGAGAGCTCCGAGTGGCCGTTGGCGGTGACGCCGCAGGTTGGGTCGGCGATCGGCTGAAAACTAAAGACCGTGGAATGAGACCCCGAGCTGGGTAGAAGCACCGGGGCTCGTGTGACCTCACTGAAGAAGTTGCTACGGCGATCGGCAAGCACGGCCTTCGTGTCGGCGAACTGGCAACCGACGGCTGTGTTCCTGTCGTCGGCGGCGGCCCTGTCGCTGACGACAGGCGGGGACGTGGCGGCAATGACGTCGTCAACCATGAGAGGGGGCTGACTGCGGACAGAGATGCTTGGGGGCGGAGAGATGTAGATCTCGGAGGAGTAGTTGTGTCTGGGACCCGGTGACTGTGGCGCGTCTACGTCGGTAGAACCCAATGATTTGGGGTCGCTGCTGGTTCGTGCAGCGGTCAAAGGTGAGAGTTTTGTTGAGCCGTTTTCCCGTTTTGTTGTCTCTTCTGCGTTTCTGTTGGTGCTTACGGTTGAATCGGGGGCGTCGGAAACATCCAGTCCTGCGGAAAAGGCTTTTTTAGGCAGAGACTGCACATTTGTTGTGGGCTCCATTGTAATCAAGTGTCATGAAACTAAAAGAAGAAAATCAAGACATCAACTACCAGATGTTTACGAAACACAACAGGAGCGATCTTGAGAGGGTGCTATATAAATGTATGCGATTGATTGAACTAACACAGAAAAAATTCCATTTTAAGATGCTTATAAAACACAATTGAATCACGAAAAACAAGAATATATGAAATAAGGGCTGAACTCAGAACTTTTGAGGTGAGTACACGCTGCCGCTGAAAAAATCGACTTTTTGGGCCAAAAATTCTGACCACCTTTTTTTAGCCATCGAAATTTCTGACAACCCCTTTTTTTAAGTCATCAAAGCTTTTCCTGTCAGTTTTCACCCGGAAAACCTTTAAAACAGTGTAAACCGCTCTACCTTCTTTATACTCTGATCAACCACACCATCTACCAGCTGTCTACGGTAATCCGATGGTTAACTCTACGTGTTTGTGAGAGTTGCCACTGGTGACTCTTTCAGCTTACTGTGTTTTGTTTTGCAACTTGTTGTTATTTCTCGCTTGCTATGACTCTTAACATCATTTTGGCTAATTAGTGCAGAGAGCGCCTCTGAGTAGATATCTTGAAGAGGCGCTATATAAATTCTCAGAATGAATGAATAAAACTCAATTCATCAAGACATATGAACCAAAACTGCTCAGACCCCTTAATGACTATCGGTTTAATCTATGTAACAATCTTTGAAAAAGCTGACCAAAGCCAGTGTATGGCAGCCAAACAATACAAACACTTAGGAATAAACTCCTGCAAATCTTCTAAGGTAGGCCATTTCGTCCGGAATTGATCAATTAACTGCTATTTTAAACGGCCTGTTTTTAGCTTTTCAGTTGGGTATTTGCGATGACCTATCCATGGTTATTCAGATGCTATTCTCGGCTAGTTGTAATCACCCACGAAGGTGCGGCCAATAAAACGCGAACAGTCTAAATATTATCACATGTATCGTTGCAATTAACTTCATCCGTCACCTACCAATTATTAGTAATTTATAATCGCTCCACAGTCACACACGAAACATAATTATTCAACACCGAGTCAAAATGACGGCACCACATTCCAAAAGGATGAAGACAGATGCGCCATATTCTCGTCAATGACATTCTTCAGCTCAAAACAAGCCCAAACTCCGTAAATTTCCCTTTACACGTGGATCAATTGTAGAAAAATAAATAAAATTAGACTTACGTGTAGGCAGAACGTGAAGTATCGTCTGTCATGTATGGATTAGGTGCCGATTTTTCAATTAGACTAAGAAAACAGTTTGTCCGCCATCATTGCGCTATCATCCGCCATCTCTCTATTTCAGCTGGCCTGCTCGTCTTTACAACAATTTTATAGCGCTATACTCCACAGAAGGCTTACGCATTTGTCATTATAAATGTCAGTTTAGAAATTAAATATCTCAATTAATTTAAAAGCTGCCACAGTGAAACCAACCACATAAGGTGCCTCAGTCAGATCCGTAAAAAGCCAAGCTGATTCGATCACTTTCGACGAGAGGTTTCCTGTTAGATCTAGTAGGTGGCAAGGCGTAATGGTGACCTCAAGATTTCCTCGGTTCTTCTTGTCGTGTAAGTTGTGTAGGCGAGTTTAAAACAGAGTCACATAGTGAAACTCATCCCAGTTAACGTCTAAACTCAGACAATCACTGAACGCGGTTTGTCACTCAGCTTTAACAAGCGAAGATGACATTGTGTATCAGACAGCCACGCGGTTATCGCGATTCCGGGAAGGTCCGCAAGTGGTAAGCACGTAGCCTGTAGGCCTACGTTTATAGACATAATGGAAATGAAGGCAGATGCATTTAATGTAGGCCTATGTCTACTTACAACGTCTAAGCGCCGTTATCATGATGTGCAGGCCAGTAGGCCTAAGTAGATAATGGTAATATAAGCAGAATTCGTTGTACCAGACCATGTAAAAATCCCGTGGGTATACGAGAGAACATGGAGAAAACCCATCAAACGCGGTAGAAAAAGAGCAGCAATTGCAATCTTGAAGTCGACGGATTTTCGAATAACATTGTCCTTTTAAATTCATATTCTGAACTTTTATCTTCAAGCTGAATACGTCTAGTATTGCGGTCTATTAAAACTTTATAATTATTTTATTAAAGAGATCAAGACATCATGTCACTGCAACATGTCTTTCTCAAAAGCAGAGGTGTACGTAGCTTTGAATGTCCTACCGGTATTATTTTCTCTATATGCAGTTTATGCATAAACTACTTTACTCTAGGCTACTGTTGACTACTAGGGCCAAAGAATAATGAGGCTAATTATAGATGGTTATGAAGACCCTATAATTAAGGTCACATATTCGCCTGAAACATACAAAATCATTAATGAGCCATTATTATGGTTGTCCCAACAATGGTACTAATTACGGCTGAAACAATTTAATAGGTCTCTTGAGCTGGCTAGTTAACCGAGCTGATGAATCGCTTCAGCCGAGATGCCTTAGAAACACATTCCACATTCAGCTTGTTTAAAACACAAGGTCCATCCGTCACAGCATCGTATGTGCCCTTATTATCTGTATCTGCCTGCCTGCACTTTAACACGCCACACTTTCTAATTATAGGCCTAAATTGGCAAATAATAACAGACAATGCCTCCAGACATAATTATATTTACATTCCCGAATCCTCAGGAGCACGTAATTTACTAGCCGTCACTTTCAATGGGTAAAATCGTTCTTTTTGCCCCACAGGCCATAACTAGGCCTCACATTTTTTGGAGAATATAAAAAATTCAGAGTGCCAAGAACTTGTAAACCAGAATACAGTGGACAATGATATTATTCTATTCTCGAAGATTTGCGTTAAATAACACTATCAAGCATCAATAGATACACTGTGCAATTGTGAGTGAAGGATTTGCTCAAGATCCCTACAAAGGAACTAGGAATGTAATCCCGGGATCCCGAATCCTGTTAGGGAATATAATCCCGGGATTGAGCAAATGCCCTGGGATTATATTCCCTAACAGGAACATCTCAGTGCAACTATACTCTAACCAAGCAGCTACCAATTCTGCCCTTGGAAATTATCTATGGTTAACATTCTCCACAAATTTCGACATTTTTAGTTATTTACCACTGTAGTGCCAGAGGGAAAATATGTACCCACCTGTGCAGCTATATCTTAGCCAAGTGGCTAAAGATCTGAATCATTGAGAAATTTATTCTCCCATGTTCCATTGCTTGCTACGCCCTTCTTGCCAAGACCGCCAACGTATCCGTCCCTCCAACAAAAACTAAAGCGGGTGATCGTGCCTTTCGGGTCGCTGGCCCACGCGCCTAGAACAGTCTTCCTGCATCAATTCAAGAAATAAAAACTCAATCTGCTTTTAGAAAACAGTGAGCTGTTTGCATTCATGCTGAACTTTGACAATTTTGTATTATGACATTGTGTGTAAAGCATCGTAGAATTATCTTGCTACCGACGATGCTATATAAATTGTCTTGATTACAATTACAATTACTTGCATGAGTGCCCACAGATATCTTTACAGGAGGGCAAAGCACAATGGCCATGGTCAGATATTTTAGCAAGAGCTTGAAAATACATAGCAGGAAATTAATTAATCATACTTAATATTTCACACAGAGTTTCTAAATGTATTTCTCAGTTTCACTTCGTGTATAATTAGCGTTTTCTGGCAAGGAAATATGCTGATAACCAAAAAGTAGTAGTTAAAAATATCGGTGTCATTTCTCCAGGGGCCCCTCTTAATGCCCC
Organism: Lumbricus terrestris; assembly: GCA_949752735.1. Lineage (NCBI taxonomy): Eukaryota > Metazoa > Annelida > Clitellata > Crassiclitellata > Lumbricidae > Lumbricus > Lumbricus terrestris. The sequence continues at coordinate 25,163,140 of OX457049.1, read as the reverse complement.
TATGTGTGGGTGCCCATTAGGCTGGAGCGTCAAATTTAAAAAAAAAATTCCACAAGTAATAGGTTGAGAAACTTGACATTGGATATCAGTAGTGCTGTGAAAAATTTTAAATGATATTGTTCTTGGTTTTGATGCTCCCCAAACGATTTGAAGTTCAGGACCAATTTTTAGCGGACATGAAAATTGGTGTTTGGTCACATATTTGAAGGGGCTACCAAAGATTTGGCAAATCTCTCAAACTTCAGAATTTGAATTTTTGAAGTCTTTTTCATGTAGTTTCTGAAAATGTATAGTTCATAATGGTAGGAGCCAAACTTTTAAAACTTCAAATCTATGAATAACGAGAAAAAAAGTTTCTCACTTAAATATACTTGAAGTGAATAAAAGAATTGATCCCGTACGGTAATCTCTAATGTATCATAATGGTGCTTCTGCTATTTTATTTTTATTGAAAAGTAAATAAACGAAATCGGAGGTGATATTATTGTCTTATTAATTTATTTTAAAGTTTACAATAGTTTGCTTCAAGTTAAAATTTGATCCTTCAGATAAGGACATTTAACCATTCAAAATCCATTTTGAAATTGAGATTTTTCTGAGCATATCTCAAACTATTAGTGTGCCTGTCAGACAGTGTCAGTGTCTAATTGTCTATATAGCGTCTAATATTATTTTCAGATTCAGCTTATTGAGTAATGATTAATCATGACAGCAAAAATGAAGCAGATCACGACAAGAAAAGATGTGAACTGTCCAATATTTGGTTCACCAAGCCCACTTCCAGATAATGTGCTTCCAACTTACAAAGATGTCTTAAAGTTTTATTTATTTCAACGGAATTTGATGAAGTTGAGCAGCACAGGTAAAGAACCGTTGGTGGCTGACATTTCTGAAACAGTTTGTGAAAAAATAGAAGAAATCTGGCACCGAGCATCAATTCCAATTGTATCGCGTAAACGAGTGCTGCAACTTCTATGCCGGTATCGAGGGAAATATATGAAACTCCTGAAACCTTTCAAAGGACGACAGCAAGATGGAAAATACACGGAGAAGCTAAATCGTTTTAGAGAAGAAGGGAAAACCAGTTTGTTTGACATTGCGGCATGCAAGTGCAAATTCGACCTTTGCAAATGCGACAAGCTCCGTAAGGTTCCTGCTGGTGAGCAGATTTCTCTCAATGATCAGCGGAATTTGAGAATAATGTTCATTGGCAGAGTTGACATTGCTACAACAAAGAAGATAAACAGAAATCTGAAGCGAAAAAGGGCAGAAAAGGAACGAGCAGAGAGGCATATCATGTTTGCCGATAGTTGTGAAGCCACCAAGCAAAACTATGATTCTCAACCTGAATCGGATCCAGAGGCTGATGATAACATAACATTATCAGAACTGAAAGATAAGCACATCACAATATCAGATTCAGATGATGATATTCCGTTAAGCGAAGTCCGAGGCAACCATAATAGAAAATCAAATCAAACACCTAATAGTCTGAAACCGAAGAAAAAAAGGTTGAAAGTACATCTTCCGACACTTGCAAGAGCTTGCGATCGTCACCAAGTCTCCGATAGAGCTGCTGCAGCTATCGCATCAGCAGTCTTGCAAGATTTCGGTGTAAAAACACAAGAAGAAACATCAAGTGTTATCGATCGCAGCAAAGTTAGAAGAGCACGTCAAGCCAAACGACAATCAATCCAAAAAACCGATCTCGATGGCGTTGTACGAAGTTTGTATTTTGATGGAAGAAAGGACAGCACAATAACAATAATGAAACAAGGTTCTCGGTGGTACAAAAGGAAGGTAATGGAAGAACATTTGTCGTTGGTTGAGGAACCCGGATCTAAGTATATCGGACATGTTGCTCCCTTATCAGGAACAGCAAAAGATGCGAAACTCAGCATAACCACCTTCTTGAAAGACAGATACAAATCTTTGGATAAACTAGTAGCCATTGGTTGTGATGGAACAAATGCTAATACTGGGAGAATTGGCGGTACAATACGGTTGCTCGAGCAAGAACTAGAGAAACCGCTGCAGTGGCTGGTTTGCCAGCTTCATGCAAATGAGTTGCCTTTAAGACATCTCCTGAAGTATATAGATGGGGCAACATCTGGACCACGAGCATTTTCAGGTCCATTAGGCAGGCAACTGGTATCTTGTGAAAAACTGCCCGTAGCTGTATTTCAAGCCATTGACGGTGAATTGCCAGAATTAAATGATGTGGATCTTAGTACTGACCAAAGGTATCTGTACGACATGTGTCAGGCTGTGATTCTAGGTAAATGTTCAATGGAATTGTCACGAAAAGATCCAGGTGAAATATCTCATGCTAGATGGCTCACAACAGATGGCTTCTTCGACTATATGTCTCAACCAAGGAACCTTCAGTGCATTTGACAACCATTGTGACTTACATCATCAAAGTATATGCTCCAATGTGGTTTGCCATAAAGATCAATTGCTCTTGCACAGATGGTGCAAAACACGTTTTACACACCATTATGAAGTCACGTTATCTGTCACAGGAACACAAAGCCATCGTTGATCCAGTCATATCTCGTAATGCTTTCTTTGCACATCCAGAAAACATACTGTTGTGCATGGTCACGGATCACAGAAAACACATTCGTAAGCTTGGCTTGCGTCGCATATTGAAAGCAAGATCACAGAATTCTGGAGGTAAAGGTGTACGGCAATTTATTGTTCCAGAGTTGAATTTCAATGCGGAAGACTACTTTGATCTCATAGACTGGCAAAAACTGTAATTACTGAACCACCTGTTCTCACAGACATTTCAGAAAATGACATTAAGATGTTCGTTGCCATTGGTGCTGCCCCTGTGATCGACTTTCCAAAGTATCCATGCCACACACAGGCAGTGGAACGTTGCGTAAAACTAGTTACGGAAGCTTCTTCTGCAGTTTGCGGTGCAAAGTCAAGAGACGGATTTATACGTGTCCGGCTGGAATCACGTGAAAAAATGCCATATTTCAATACAAAAGCTGACTATAATTGCTGTTAGAATTTCAGCCTAACACTACTTTGTCAGTCAAAACAATAAGTATTGCTTTTATAAACCCCTAGCATTAGTAGGTCAATGGCTTTGTAGGGCCTATTTCAATTCTTTCTGACGTGTTATAAAATTGCATTTTCTGCAACTTTCAGATGCAGATAAAAAAAATTTAAGAAATGTTGAACCATTACAAATGCTAATTATACATTAATATCTTGGTGTGTATGAGTGGATTAAATATAGTCGCACTGGCAGTTATGGATGGTCATAATTAATTGTGTCAAATATGATACAAAGCACGATTTTGCAAAATGCGATTCTATATTTTTGAACATTCAAACCCTCTGGGGAGCATCAAAACTTAAAAATAATGCAAATAACCCTGACATATTATGAATCAGTATAACAAATGACAACTTTTGCCACCTATTACTAGTGTTTCAATTGACATATTTTTTTTCACATTGACCGACACTCCACCCTAGTGCCCATTGCCTGCATGACAAGGTGAGGTCAACATCACTGAGATACAAAACTATTTTTTAGGATTTTTCCTAGTTCACACACTTCACTAACGATCCTCATACCATCACACCGTGACACGTATAACCAGTGGTGTAGCCAGGAATTTTTGAAGGGGGGTTTATGGCCGGAAACCCTGTTTTTTGCTATTTTTTCTTACTTAAATGGAAAAATAGCCTTAAAAAACCTTTTTCCGGAGCCAATGGGGGGTTTAACCCCCCAAACCCCCCTTGCCTACGCCACTGCGTATAACCAAAAAGGAAGTTCAATCAAAATTTCAATCACGCAGATCAAACGTTTTCAAACGATAACAATCCATCTCAGCGTTCTAACACATTCAGCGTTTGGACTTCAAAGCGTCAATTTTCTTTTCGATCGTTTTAATGTCAATCTTTCCTTCTTTGTATTCCTCAACGATATCTTTAGCGATAACTGCATCAAAAAGATCCCTGGCCGTAAACTCAGACTGTTTGACGTCCGCACATCGATACGAAACATACGGCTTCAGCTGAAATTTAAGACAATAAACAACCTAAATTTACGACAATGAAGAAGTTATAGCCACAATAACAAAGAAAAGACAATAAATAACCAAAACAGCTATTTTTGCTTATTTACTGCTCATTTCTGTATAGAAGTTGAAAGACTCCTTATATGGGTCCACATGCAACCGAATGTGTTACCATACCTGGCATAGCATGTGATGTGCAAATTGTGCATTGGTTTAATATGCTTACATATTTCTGCAAATCTGCCTGAACTGCTTGCAACAAAAATCTAATTTGATTTGACCAGTTGTACTACCAGTACATATGCATTGTTTTAATACGTTTGGTTTCGAGCCCCAGCGTCACAAATATGAAGTAAGTTAAGGCACAGCTATCATAGATCTTTTACAGAGGCTGGACAGCATTGCTGAGCTAATTATGGTAAGCCAACCTTGAAGTCTTTTAAGTTTGGCACGACAAACTCTGGTATCATTTCCTTGACAGGATGAAATTTTCCTTCGATATCGTAGACTCCTTGAGGATAAGGCATCCCACCTGAGACAACAAAAACACTGTTCTTATTGCCTACATCCTACAGATACACTTACATGTAACCGCATTTCAGGTAGAGCCTGTCCAAAGCCTGGATAAAGGTGCAGGGTAGTATCTTTCAATGAATATGGCAAAAGAGCAAAAACTGGATTTTCCCCAGTTATGTACTTTCATTGGAATAATAATAATAATTATATCAACAAAAATAGGATCATAAAATAAATATCTTCGTCACAACACAGTGATTACACAGAAATTACAGCTCTGTTGCTTACATCAAATCATTTAATTTTTCTGACTCGTCAAGGAGTGCATAGGAATATCATCTTCAGTGCATCATGGTTTCTCTTGTGTTGCTATGGAACTTAGTCTTTCCATTGCACATATGTTTGACTTTGTTCAGCATACATTTTTCAGTGCATTCATGATTAAAACAAACCTGCTCAGATGAGTGCTGGAGCAATCTAAGCAGAGCTCCAAGAGCACACTATTGCCTGGATATGCACACGTGTCATCAGGTTAAATCATAACCGATTGCTTTGCAAACCTCAGAATATCATCATCTGCAAGTGTCTCCGTAAATCCAATATACACTTCATCATCATTATCAATATCCTTAGGCTCAATGCCCATAAGAGTCTGACGCCACTCTCTGTCTGAGTCTGTCTCGCATCATGCTGCCCAGCTTCAACCGGTCCGGTCAGCAGGTCTGCTCCATATACTATTAACATCTTGGAGCAGCTAGTCCACCTTACCTGATTGAAGAGAATATTGGGAGAGAGGCATGAAGGACCAGGGGCTTCTATCCCCCCTAAGCAACCGGGCGCAATCCATCTTCTTCCCCCCCCTTTCTGAACCGGCCTTCCTCTATGTATGCAATATAATGTAATCTAGCGCATGCCCTCCTCTAGTATGGGAATGAAGGTTTGTTTGGAGGGGACAAACGAGCATCCAGCAGACGATCACCAACGCATGTGTAGCGCCGAGAAGGGACCTGGTATGGCGAGGGAATGTGCCCCTCCCCATAAGAAATTTTTGCGATTTCCGCATTGCAATTTCAGCATTTTAAGCTGTCTTTTAGCAAAATTACTCTACTATTTCAGTGGAGGAATTGCTGTCAAAATTGGGCAGCCATATGTTTTGCGCCTCTGATCAGTGTGCGCTCGAGATGCGTTACATAAATTTTTAGAGCACAATGCAATACAATAAAATACAATGTAGGTCCTACATTGTAAGACCACGTAATAATGATGTTGCTTTACTAAGTGTTCAAGGACCAAATTTGACTGTCTGAAATTTGAAAGATAACATTAGAGAGAAGCCATTTAGTTGTGCAAAATAGTATTTGTATTAATATTATCTTTTTCAATTTTAATATGATTGTATTATTTACTAAAATAGTAAAAACATAACTATAATCATGTAGTAGGAAATTTTTATTATGGTAGGCCTATATTATAGCTGTTATAGCAGTTCATGTAATTCAAAAATGCAGATAGTAGCCAAACTAAAAACTCAAAGTATATAAAGTGTATACATTTTGCTAAAAACTATTAGGCCTACAATTTTGTCCAAATTTATATGGAAGGGAAGTATTTATTTTCTGGGGGGGATCTTCCTCCTAGTTTTGCCTAGATTTAACGCTGCCCTCCATGTCCCCCCAACCGATGTGAATTTTGGCTGTCTTCTGATTCCCCCCTATTTTTCACTGGGCGCAAGCTGCGCCCACAATGTATAGGGATAGAAGCCCCTGTGAAGGACAACTTGGGTCAATGCCCGTATGTGTCCCACGCTCTCTCCTAATATACACATGCCTTCAATCAACACTTGATCCCTCATTCACTTGCTTAAGGCCTGAACTGCATTAATTAAGCAAGTCTCAGTTATACCAGCTGACCATGTGTAGCCCTGTGCTTTTTAGTCGGCTGATACATCATTATACAAAGAGAGAATGAATATCATCGTATTATACTCTGAATAACCATTACGAATAACCAGTATCGGGGACCGAAGCATACACACTATCTTAGTATAGTATAGTACATAGTATCTAATGACGACACTAACCCTAACCGACCCTCACGACGCATAACCTGACCCTAATTGACCCTCACGACGCATAACCTGACCCTAACTGACACACACGGTCCCCGATACTGCAGTTTCGCCGACTTTTCTTCCGGTCAAATACAATCCAGTTTTTTTACTCTGAACAAAACTTTGACTTACGATGAGTCTCTCGACCCAACTTCTCAGCCAGTTCCTTTGAACCGCCTGGTTTGTTGGGACCAGCATCACTAGTGCGAATGCCGAAACGACGATCGTACGGATCTCTCGACTTTCGTCCGTTTACCACAGACGAAGTCACGAAGAGACGATGATTGTGAAACTGTTCAATGATTCGGATATGCGATGTTTTGGATAAATTGAACAATGTCCATTTTAGAAGCATTTTTAAGTCTATCTTAGCACATCTGCTTCACAGAAAGACCTTTTGCTAATGATATACGCTGGTTCCATTCTATTCGTTAGGTCTGACGTAAATAAGTATGAAAGCGCATTCTAGTTACTGTATAAAATATTTATACCGCGCTCTAATTTCTGACTTATTGGCTTCCATGTTCCATCTAAATTAAGCGAGGGTGCATTGGTTGGTCGCCTCTTTATATCTACGTAGACTACGATTGATTTGGAAATGAACGTACACTTCGTATTTTTTGTTTTGTTTGCCACAACATGTCATATATAATCGAATTTTTAATCGCACTTCTCGTCATGACTCATGAATGAAGTCTACGCGAATTTTGTAGCCAGCGTAGCACAGTAGCGTAGTCGCCTCTCCTCTTTTTAGGCCTACTCAGTACAATTTTGTTCATAATTATCAGATTAACGTCTCTGTCGTCATTTGACATGAATAATACAATTTTAAACTTTTTAACTCTTGATGAACTTCGAACTGCCTGCAAACCAGACCATTAGTTTTCATTAAAAATTAAATGACGAAAACTACTTATTGTTTGCATTTTTAAACGCTGCTGAAGTAGAATGAGCAAATCTTGTTTTTTCCTGTCAGCTACGCGCATTTGTAAATGTTAACGATGTCAAACTGCTTAACGCATGTACTTACTTACTTAGATCCTACAAAACAAACTTATTTTTGTGTAGTGTGTGTTGTAGGACCTGGGGCCGTCTGTCCAAATTTAATCGGGATTAACTGTTAATATTTTGTTAGTTTGTATTATCTTATTTTACCAAAATGGGAAAGAAATCTAAAAGTTCTAAACTTAGAAAGGCTGCCAGAACGGAGGGTAAGTTGTTTAGTTTCATTGTTGCTGGAGCACACATTATCGCTCAGTCTCACACGTGTGTAAATTTTGAGCCTGAAAGTCATAATGATCACAGATTTCTATGAAACAATTGATTGAGATGGTGCCGACATGGCGATCAGAATATTTCATCGGCACGTTCAGTGTTAGGTTTGATAGCAGGATATATGTACATCGGCTTTTCGCTACATGGGAACTTCTACCTCGCGTATACTTTCGAACACCCACCCATGCTAGTCGTCGGTCAGAGGGCTGGTGGAAATATTGGGCTATTGATTGCCGTAGGTGAGACCGCTTTATTCTTCCTCTATCTGTGACGGCGATATTGTTTATGTGCTACCGAGCCGTTCTACATCTCTACCCAAAGTCTATTTTCCATTTACAGAGAAATCGTCATCGCAAGACAAAGTCACGTGTAACGTTACATCAAAATATTCTGCAGACGAACTTTTAGATAAGGCCGATGAATATCTAGAGACTTTCGAGCATGACATGGCTAGGCGGTTTTGCCAGCGAGCGCTCGAAATCGACTCGGTGAACTGCCGAGCACTCGAAATGTCGGGTCTTCTCTTCCTTCAGGCGGGAGATGTCGACCTAGCGAAAACTGTATGTATTTATTTATCGTTTGCTAATAATAAATGCTTCATACGCGACACCAGACTTCTATAATGCCATCTTATATATACCGGGTGGCGCATAAAAAACGTTCCCAAACTTTGCTAACCTGGCAATTACACAATTTTAAAGTAAATTGTATCATAGTTTGAGAGAAATTGTTGTTAGAACTGTATGACCCATGGTCAAAATTTTGCACAGTTGTTTAATGATGTTTTACGCGAACAAATGTTTAATTGATCCTCCGCCTTCTCTTGTAACGACCCTTAAACGCTGTTTCCACTGTTCTATTGACTTCTGTATTTGTGTGTATTCTAATAGTAATAGGGACCATTTTGCAACGATGTGAAGGAGGACTGTCTTGTTGATAGATGCAATTGTCGTCAAGGTAGAGTCTACGACATTCGGGAATGAGTTTATCGTGTAACAGACTTCTTTGTGCTGAGCTACGTTAAATGCTCAGAGTGCCGGCAATTTTGCGCTGAGATTGGTGTGTGCCAGGTGCATTTTCCTGCGATTGACACAACTGCTCTACAGTCTCAGCATTTTCAACAGTCGTTGCAGTTGTTGAACGACCACTTCCAGGCTTGCAAGCAAAGCTACCCGTTTCAATAAGCTTATTAATGACTCGGTTTATGCTTTGTCTTGACCAGTTTTTACAGGGATATTCCTGCACGATTCGCTTGCCTCGCCAACCCTTCTCTTCAAATGATTTCTTAGTAACAGCGAGGTCATCATTTGAAAACATCATGCTTTAATGTTTACTACTTCGAGGACTAGTTTAATCAAGATACTCGCGTTACTTCACGGTGAAATAAATGACATGGTTTTGTGCAAAATTTTTAAGCAAGTTTATGACATCATAGCCCTGTCGCAGGAAGTGACATAATAAACTTACTCTTTTGAAATGTGACACTTGTGCACAGAAATAATTGCTTAACATTTTGGTATAAATTAATATTTGATATCCCTGAAATTAGATCTTTGACAGGCTATCAAAGTTTGGGAACGTTTTTTATGTGCCACCCGTTATATTATATATATAATCATATGTTATTGTACGGCACCATTACCATAGCTGTGGGGGCACGGTGGTGTAGTGTGTATACATATTCGTTCAGCCTATTTTACCTTTATTCGCAAATCATCTTCTTTATCGTTCTTTGAGAAACATTTGAAGACTTACCATATTTGTTTAGGATTTATTTGAGTAGACATTCCTGTTACGTGCTTTCGTGCACGATTCCTTTTTGTTTAGGCGGGTTTTTACTGACAGTTTGATAATAATAATAATAATAATAATAGTAAGTCATGCATTACCTTGCATTATTTTTCATTACCGTAGCCTATCTCATTTTTGATATCAGCAATTTGAATTTATTTGCTTTCTTTTGCTTTCTTTGTCTAGTGTTACAAGAAAGCAGTGGAGTACTCTCCTGAAGTGGGTCATGTTAAGTACATGTATCTGGGTCAGCTGTCATCCGGTTTAGAAGCGATCCAGTACTATCAGAAAGGAATTGAACTCATGACTAAGAAGATTGCCGAGTTCCAGGTGCCTTATCAAACTCGATAGGTCATTCATTTATCAATCAATCAAACAAACACGTTGTTTTTTATTATTAACTATTACTTTTAGATGTCATGTAGGTAGATGTTTACTTGCTTAGTTTATTCATTCATTCATTAAATGCATTTATATAGCACCTCTTCAAGGGGGCTACTCAGAGATGCAATGTCAACATTACATATCAAACAAGCAATTTTTAAATACAAATGGAACCCTACAAAGGCAACAACTTAAACAGGGATGTACCCCAATTTCCAGTATGCAACTGCTTACATGGTTAAGCCTCAACATTATTGGTCAGATTTAGACATACAAATGATTAAATTAAAACAGAAAACAGTATATTGTAGCAAAACTCACTTCGAAGTTCTCTATCCTGCAATTTGATATAAATATTCTAACAGTAGTAATAAAAGTAATTTTGCTTGATAATCTTTCGATGTGTTATGATGATGTTTTATGTTGTATATCCCATTGTGCGTCTGCAAGTGGAGTAATAAAGAGCATACTTACTTACTTTCAATCATTCAGTCTAATGTATATCAATCAGTCTTCAGTCAATCACAAAATCAATCAATTGATAATCAATTTGTTGACATTTAGTTGATCTTCTGAGATATTTTATTAAGGTCGCCAGGAAGGCAGAGGCTGACGTGGAATCAGTGGAAGCGAGCGTGAAGAGCAAGGAACCAGGATGTGATGTTTCTCAGCATGACATCTCAAGTGCCTACTGTGCCATAGGAGAGATATTCCTGACAGATGCTTGGTATGTTCATTTATTCATTCACTAGATGCATTTATATAGCGCCTCTTCAAGGGTCTACTCAGAGGCGCTCCGAACCTCAGCGCTGTCAAATAAAACTGTCTTAAGATGAGAGAGGAAAGCCTAAGAAGGATTTTTACAAAGAGAGCAGATGGTCAGAGGAAGACCATTCCAGGTAGAGGGTCCTACCACCGAGAAAGCATGATTCTGCATAGTGGAAGTACGAGCAAAAGGGACTGAGGGAAGACTTTGTTCAGTCGAACTAAGGTTCAGTAATGAGTTTGTGTGTGCTTGTTTGTGTGTCTATATATTTATGTGGGCTTGTGTGTTTTTGTACGTGTAATGTTTTTGTACATTTAGTGTGTGTTGTGTTGGTATGTTTGTGTATTACTTTGTATGAGTGTTATTGTTAATTATCTATTGTTTTATTTTTAATTATCTACTTTCGATTCAAATTAATTTATTGTTCCAAAATTAAACAATCGGCATTTGACAATTACACGTTAAACAGCAAAAGTATTTGCAGATTGCCTTTTTTCATATTAATTAATTAATCAAGTGAATAATTAATTGACTGTTGTGTGATTTTCTGTTTAGCTTTGAAGAAGACGCGGAATTGAGATGCAGAGAGAGTCTGGAGAAAGCGGTGGAAATCGATGCTGATAATGCCGAGGCTTACCACTTGCTGGCCAGCTACTGGCTTTGCAAGGACGACAGACAGGTTACCATCATTCATTCATTCAAGGCGACTACTCAGAAGTGCTCCTGGCTCTAGCAAGGCAAGTTTTGAGTTGAAAAAAATAACGTAAGAGCCTCAGGATGTAGACACGGCTCATGTGGGGAGCCCATTCTAAGGCCGTTTGCCCATTGCTTTTGTCAGGTTCTTTACCTGTCTTCAGAGGCGTAGCGACCGCCCTCCGCACCCTCCGACCGGAAGGGGCCCCCGCAAGAAAGGGGCCCCCGAAAGTGGCAAAAATGTGAGGTGTAGCTATAGGTAAGTGACATTTATTGACGCTGTTGCGCAATCCATGTTGGAAAGCACCGTTAGAAGCAGTACGGAATACAATACATGTACACTAGCCCTATGGAGGGCATAGGGCCCTAGGCGATACATAATACGAACCTCATTATAATTTTATTGTATAAATATAAGTACCGCATTCCAATTCCTGCATTGTAAGGGCCCTAAGAGCTAAATTTTGAACACTGAAAATGCAACAGATTTTCAGATCTTCAGTATTGGATGAAGGCACTTTGATGCCGATTCTAGAAAAGTTCATAGAGTACAATAATAACAGATTTAGAGCTTTCTAATAATTGCGAAACGAAATTGCTTACAATAAGCATGTTTCAGAATTACATATACCGAGTAAGCTTATACCAGTTTCTGCATTGCAAGGGACCCCGTCGCCCCGGACATAATTATGTTCGGAGGGGGCCACGTTCATTGTTGCTACGGCCCCGCCTGTCTTGATCCTACTCTGTGCATCTCTCTTCCTATGTCTGTTCAACTAATCAAGCGACCACGGTATCTTGCAGTTAGAGATTTATATAGAGCCTTTTCTACGGAGGACATATCATGAGCATGTCAACTTTATGTATACGTGAAATCATTTGAACCCTCTACTTGATATGTAACTGAGGGTTTTTACTGACAATGTGAGGCATCCTAGGAATGGTTTGCGACTGATTTGGTTCCATTTGCACAAACTAAAAATAAACAGAATCGATCTTTTTCCATCGTGGACCCATTTGTCTGGAAGAGACTGCTCCAGGAATTGCGTCTGTTTCTTGGAACTCTTAGTGAACCTTTTTTTATTCCTCTCCATGCTACTTTTGCCGTGCTAGACTCAGGAGCGCCTCTGCATACATTTGCAAAGTTTATCAGGGGCTAGGTTGGCTAAGCCCTCCCTCCAGGAAGGCCCAGATTCAGCTTTTTTACCATGAAAATGGTATCTTTTCACAGGCATAGCCCCCCATCCAAGAAGGACCAGACTCATACATTTTTTCAGGGAAATGGGTCTCTTATCACGAAACTTCAATCAAAAAAGGGTAAAAAGGTCATCAACTTTTTCAGCCGGAAAAAAGGTATTTTTACGAGATTTTCCTCATTTTCTTTGTTTCTTGCAGAAAGCAACTGAAGCTATTGACCGGGGTGTGTCCTTGTGGTTGCCCCAGCTGAGGGCCGCCGACCAACCAGAGGGCGCTGCACTGCCTGATCCAGTCCAGGTATAGATAGCATTTGTTATTAGTCATCTCCAAGTTTATATATTACCAGGGCACGGTTTGAGAACAGTTTGTCTGCTCGTAAATCCTTGCATTTTCTTTTTATATCAAAGACCCCTGTGTCCTCCATTGCAATGTTTACAATGCATTTGGACATTGACGTGGCACTGCTCAAAGGGAAAATGAGCCCTATATGATGCTACTCCTACTAGAACAACTATGGCTCAGTCCCGATCCTTTACATCAATTGGTCTCTTTGGAATTCTCTGTCTCCATCTACTTGGTCTCAACTTCTAACTGGTAATCCCTCCTCCTCATTTTCTTTCCTCAAAACCTAGTTCTTCTCTCGTGGCCTTGCACACTGGGAGCGCCTCTGAACAGTTCACTCTAGTAGAGGCGCTTTATAAATTTTTAATACCATACATAATACAATAATGTAATCCATTTTAAGACTAACAATTGAATTCATACCTACAGTGTTACTTTGTTTATAGTCCAACAGCTATTGTGTTTTCAACTCAGATGAAAATGCGTCAGATTTTTCCAGAAGTAGAGAGTGCGAATTATCTGTGTAAGTTTTCCAGGTATTTTACTTCTGGTGGTTCTGCTTTTCCAGGTCTGTCCCATTCCGTATCCGGCTCGAATCGGATGCAGCAAGACGCTCATCGAGCTCGAGAACTATGAGGTATCAGAGATTTTATAAAGACCAAGTTTAATTTTAATAACATAGATTTCATTTGATAACATAGATTTCCGCTTGATCTCGGCCGGGAGCGCCTCTGAGTAGGTGCCTAGAAGGGCGCTATATAAATTACGATTGATTGATTGATTGATTGATTGATTTATATTACATTGGAATTGTAATTTCTTACATATATATATATATATATACATTATATACACCATATATATATTATATATACTTAGTGAGCAGCTCACAAGGGATGCCATTCCATAGCGCTAGGCCAACTACAGGAAAAGGAGGCACTTGCAAATGAGACTGAGAGCACTCAACTTTCCACTGAAATACAACAGTTTCAAAAGGCCAGATATTGTCCAGGTTTCTAACATTTGCTAGATGGTCTGGTAACCTTAGAACCAGTTTGTGGGGTGTGGTGGTGTAGTGGGTATGTTCATTGCCTTGCAGCCAGAAGGTTGCAGATTTGAATCCACCCCGAGCCGCCTCATAGAGACCTTGAGCAGGTCCTTCACTCGCAATTGCTCAGCGCTTCGGCGTGAAGCGCTTCGGCGTGAAACGCTGATTTAGTGTCTGCGCTGTAGTCAGGAGCACTTCTGTGGAGCACTACTAGAAATCTTGAAGGGGCGCTATATAACAAATGCACATACACATATCGGTGTCGCATTGAAATGTTAAGCTGATCAATTTCATTTTGCCGTAGGTGGCGTCTGAGATTTTGGAGCTGTTGTTAGATGAAGATGACCAGATGGTTGAGGTAAGTTTATGTATGTTATCATGACTTCGGACCCTGTTGAAATCTCAAAATTATAATGCGATTGCATCTGTCATTGAGAGGTCACTGATAAAAAGTTCTATTTTAGTTATGGAATATGTTTAGTTAGTGAAAAATACACCACACTAAGTGTTGTTTTGCACCTGCATCTGGTGTAAAACATGTACGATATGTATCTACAGGAATTTCCAGTATATTTTCTTAACTATAATATATCTTATGCATTTGCACACCAACGACATCGTTCGAAAACCTCTTCATTAACATTAAAGTTGTTAAGTCCGCCGACATTCTACTAGGTGTTTTGTATAGGCCTCCTGGTCTCAATATGGATGACTTTAACACCCAAGTAGACTCGCTATTGGACAATCTCACCCTTTGTAAGAACAGGAAAATATTCTTAACTGGTGATTTCAATGTTGATTTACTAGCACATGGTAATCACAACCCTACCAATGAATTCATTGAATGTATGATGACCCACCACTTCTTCCCACTTATCCACCAACCTACTAGAATAACTCCCACCTCGGCTACCTTAATTGATAATACTTTCACTAATACCCCTGACTGCATTATTACCTCAGCTATAATTACATCTGAAATTTCGGACCATCTACCAATAATAACCTGGATTAAAACTGAGCCCTTTACCTCACGTAATTTGGGTAAAATAGAGCTGAAACGGACTATAAATAGCCAGACAACTGCTTCTTTTAAAGCACTTGTATCCCAAATCGATTGGACCTCAGTAACAGAATTATGTAATGCGCATGAATCAAATCAGGCCTTTAATTTATTTACTGAAAAAGTCAAAACTTGCTATGATAAATCCTTTCCCCTTAAATCTCTGAAGATTTCTAAGAAAAATTCATTTATTCAATCATGGATGACTCGAGGACTGCTAAATTCTACAAAAAAGAAAGAAAAACTTTATATTAAATACATAAAAAATCCTACGATCGAAAATAAAAATATCTTTACGAAATATCGTAACCGCTATAAATTAATACGCACCAAAGTTGAGCAAACTTACTATACTAATGAATTTATCAAATATAGCGGGGATATTAAAAAGACCTGGCAGACAATCAAAACTATTATCAAAGCTGATAACCAAGACACTTCCATTTTAGAAATCAAGGTAAATGACGCCACGATATATGATTCCACCTTGATGGCGGAACATTTTAACTCTTATTTTACTGGAATAGCAAAATCTCTGTCCTCTGACTTACCCCCTTGTAAGAAGAATTTTAAAGACTATCTGTCTCCACGTTCGATAAATTCTTTTGCTCTCTTACCCACCTGTCCGCAAGAGCTAATGTCGATCAATAAAACTCTCAAATCAACTCATAGTTCAGGAATGGATGATTTATTCCCTCACCTCATATCTCCTGTTATGGAATTTTTAGTCTCACCGTTATCCGATATAATTAATTGCTCACTCACAACTGGGCTTGTCCCCACTGAAATCAAAATTGCAAAAGTCGTCCCAATTCATAAACAAGGTTCTAAAAGTGACATAGCTAACTATAGACCTATTTCGGTGTTACCATTTTTTTCTAAATTTTATGAACGAGTTATGTATGATCGCCTTTTTTCCTACCTTAATTATAAATCTATCCTATACCCTTCGCAGCATGGTTTCCAATCTGGTCACTCAACTTCAATGTCCCTATTAGATATCCAAGATAGGATAGCCACTGCGATGGACAAAAATGAATATTCTATTGGAATTTTCCTTGATCTCGCCAAGGCCTTTGACTCGGTTGACCATAATATCCTTCTAACTAAACTTGAACACTATGGCATTAGAGGTACTTCATTGGATTGGTTTACTAGTTATCTTACGAATCGCTACCAACGAGTTATATGTAATGGTTTCCTTTCAGACCCTTTACCCATTCTATTTGGTGTACCACAAGGATCAATTCTTGGCCCACTCTTATTTCTAATATTTATTAACGATCTGCCAAACTCGTCAACTGTGCTACATTTCATCATGTTTGCAGACGACTCTAATGTCTTTTTTTCCCATACCTCATATGACCACTTAATACAATTGGTTAATAGTGAACTTATGTCTGCAAGTGAATGGTTTATAAGTAATAAATTAACACTTAACGCAAAAAAATCAAATTGCATTGTCTTTCGTTCCATAGGAAAATCCATTCCCTATGACAATAGTCAAATTGTCTTAAACAACATCGTAATTCCTCAAGTACCCTCAACAAAATTTTTAGGTATCTACATTGACCAACACCTGAAGTGGAAAACTCACATTTTTGAAATTAGCAATAAAATTAAGAAGAACCTAGGCATTATAAAACGAGTGTCTTATCTTCTTCCTCTTCATATCTTACGGGATCTCTATTTTACCCTCATATACCCATATCTTACTTACTGCAATATGATCTGGACTTCCACATACGACTCTCATCTTAACGATATAAGGATCCTTCAAAAAAAGGCCATAAGAGTGATAACTAAATCTCCACTAAATTCACACACCAGTCCGTTATTCCTCGAACACAAACTCCTAAACATAACCCAAATTAAATTTCTACAAACTTGCATCTTCATGTACAAATATATTAATAACCTCCTTCCACCATCATTCTTTTCCTATTTTGATCTTGCACCGCAGCTGATATGCACCAGAAGCAGTAATGATTTTAGACCTGTGTTTGCTAGGACTAACGTCCGTAAGTTTTCACTTGGAGTCCAAGGCCCTATTAATTGGAACAGTTTACCCAAAGAAATCCGCTTGGTTACATCCCTCAGCCACTTTAAAACCCTTGCACGTGCACACACACTAATTTACATCTCCTAATACCAGTTTCGTTGTTTATTAGTTAAGCTTTAGTTAAGCTTTAGTTAAGACATGCTTTCATATAACATTCATGAAATAATAATGTATAATAATTATTATGCACTTTACTATAGCGCCTGTTCTTTCCCCATTTAATCATACCCCACCATCTTGCTTAAACTACTCATGGTATATAGGCTCCCTACTAAGCGGGACTTGTCCCTTCTGGAGGGCCTATTGCTCCCTTCTCTATCTTACAAAGTTCTGTATTGAATACATTACAATGTTAAATATAAATTGTCTTGCATTATTTTCTGTTTGTTATGTTTTATTGTGGGATCAATAAATGATTTTGATTTGATTTGATTTGATATGCTTATTTCAATCAGCTGTTCTTTTATGCTGGGACTTTCAAGCCAGTTGTATGCAAGCACATTAAGAAATCCTGCACAAACAATTCCTCATGGTTGACCCAAACGACTCACTTTATAAACAAATGTGTAGCTTGTTTATGTACAAATCTATACATGTCGTGTATTTTATTTGTTTGTTTGTTTGTTTGTTTGTATGTGCACTTGTTATAGCGCCCCTTCAAGCTCTCTCTACTCAGAGGCGCTCCCGAATGCAGAGCGGACACTGCATCGGAGTTTCACGCCGAAGCGCTGAGCAATTGTGAGTGAAGGACTTGCCCAAGGTCCTTACGCGGCGAGGTGGATTCGAACCTTCCGGATTCAAGGCAACGACTACACCACCGCGCCCCACGGTGTTATTTGTGTTATATGGAAATTTATATGTGTTATAGGTTCTTTTCATTTCAGATCAGTAGATATTCTTTTTAAATTTGCTAATTGAGGAATGTTACTAATTATGTGTACAACAATATGGGTGATGGTGTATCCTTACTTGTCTTCTGATAGGTTTGGTATCTGTTGTCTTGGCTCAACTACCTTCGTGGTTTCGATTTCAAGTCGAATGCCCGGCATTACTTGCAGAAAGGCCTTGAGGTCAGTAAAGTCGAACTCTGTTTGAGCGGCAGAATAATTTTCAATTTGGCATTGTATTGTATTGTATTGTATAGCATTTACTCACAAAGTCAACTTAGCCGTTAAACAGTCACATGATTTCTCTTCAGTTGCTGTGACCTTAACATGTTATAGATTTCTCTTAACATGTTATAGACCAGTTAATCACTAATTACCAATTAATGCATCACAGCATCTAGATACCACCCTGTGTGTGAGCACAGGAATTTCAATCTCCAGACATATATTATTTTATGTGATTTTGTTAAGTCTACATGAATTTCCAGTTACAAATTCTGGTTGGAGAACATGGTAGAAAGCATGCCCAGAGACAACAAGGCTGGAAGTGCATGTTGTAGGGTTTCATCTAGAGATCAAACAGGCCAATTGACCAGAAACGACCAAAACGACATGAAACAACCAAAGCGTAGAAAATGGTATCGGATATCCTATATTCTCAGTCGGCAATGCGTTAATGGTTCAGGAACGGTTGTCATGAGTTGTAGGACAGTAATAGACAGGGCCGGATTAAGACATGTTCGGCTGAACAGGGGCCCACACTTTAGGGGCCCATACACATGCGGGGTGGAAATTTTGAGGGAAAATTTGATATATTCTGAGGAAATTTTTAGCAAACGACTAAAAAGTCATCGGATTTTTCAGCCGAAGATCCCACAAAAATGTTCCATACATGGCCTCACATTTCTTAATCCGGCCCTGGTAATAGGGTTTGATTTCTGTACTGTTGCTATTTTATTTTCAGCTTGCTGTGAAGACAAAGTATGAAGATGAGCAGATGATAAGTCACATGATGGAACTTCAGACGGAACTTGGACCAGGTCAGCTCGACAAAAACAAAAGCACTTTATATTCATTCATTCATTCTGAGAATTCATATTTTGTTTGATTTATTAATGTAATTATAAAATATGAGAGATTTTATTTAAATACTAGAGCAGAAATTAAAATATGATTTCTTTTGAAGATACCAGGTTGTGTTTTTGCTTTAACAGAGGATGAGCAGATTGATGATGATGAAGATGGTGAAATGACGACTGAAAGCGAAGATGAAGAAGACGAAGATCCCAAGACAAATGGAAATGAAGAACATGCAATGGATCACTAGATGTGACTTCTTCATTGCGTCAGCCTTTGGACTTGGTGTACAGGAAATCGTGAAAAATAATGGAGAAATTTTTTTTGCGAGAATCATTGTAAATAGTTATGAAAATAAAGGTAGCGTATCTGTTACATGCCTGACTTAAAATCCCTTAAATGTATGTTCTCATGCTGGGCTCCACGGAACCTACAGTATATGTGACCTGTCTGCACTAAACCAGTCGGAAGCTTCCATTTCAAGAAAAACTGATTTAGTCAATAATTTTCAATGGGTAGATTATTACATATTGATATTATAATATAAAAATATATATTTTCAACAAATAACTGAGTAGTGATTAATGTAACATTGAATGGCCAGTATCATTTAGATGATTTCGTGCAAGGTATGATTTGCAATTTATATTATTGGGCCGACTTGGATGCATTTTTGTCAATAAATAGTGTCCATAAATTCAGTTAGGATTCAGATAGTGTCATTGTAAAAAGAATGTGTTTCTTTTAAAAATGGTATAAAATTCCCACAAAGTCAGAAATTAACTTAAGTTTGGTTTGTGCAGATAATTCACATATTTATATCCATTGGATGAAATGCTGAACTTCCACAAGCTGAACCAACCTTATGGAGGCCAGCGGGTATCAAACCCATGTTCTTTTTATCTTTGTGCCAGTGTATTCAACCATCGCTTTGATTTCTCCAAACGAAATTTGTTTCAAACTAGACCCACACAAAACCTGTCTATCCTTGTCCACGAAGTCTGTATTAATGCATTTATCTGTTGTCCAGCCGTAAGACATGACCTTGCATTTATTTGCTTTTTGATAAATGTGTTTAGCTTCGTAAACTATACGTCTGTTGTAGCATTTGCCCTCAGCAATACAGCTTCTACTTGTCCAAGAATTCTATTCGTCAATCCTGCTTCATTATAGCCAGTGGCGTAGCCAGGAATTTTTCATGGGGGGGTTTGTTTGTTTTTCTTTCTGGCCTACCCCTTCTGAAACCAAGCCAAAAGTATTGCAGTAAATAAAAAGGGAATAAAATAACAAAGGGAATAAAGTAAGAAAAACAGTTGTTACTACAAGCAATTGGTTTTTTTTTATATTATTTAAGTGGATAAGTAACCTATAAAAATATTTTTTTCCTAGGCCAATGTTTTTTTTAAAAATTTAACCCCCCTTGGCTACGCCACTGATTATAGCAACAAAGTTCTTACTCATTTCCACTTCCGTTTAAACAGCTATTATTTTTCATCAATGCTGTATCTAATTAAGAATGAATTTTTCGACCAATCCAACTGCTATTTGAACAAAATTATTATCACCAATTCCACTTAATTTATTTTGCTCAATTATTTTCATTATTAAATCCGACTTCTATTCAGAAAGAATTCTTTTTGTCAGTTCGCCTTTTTAGGGCAACAATGATGCTCATGCAATGGTGAGTACACCTAATTTATGATGCTGAACCACAGCTCTACATTGGGTATCCAAGGACGTCGTCAGCTACGCTCTGCTGATAGGGGAGTCCTCTTAGTTCCTTTTGCTCGTACTACTACCATGAAGGATCGAGCCTTTTCTGTGGTTGGACCAGTGGTCTGGAATGGCCTTCCTTTTGAGCTACGCCTACACCCTGGAACTCTACCAGGATCCTTCCTTACTAAACTTAAAACTCTTCTTTTTGTGCGCGCTGGAGTTGGGAGCGCTTCTGAGTAGTTTTTCTTGAAGGAGCGCTATATAAATATCCGAATGAATGAATGAATAAATAACAAGGTTATTTATTTTTTATTTATACTATGGCTGAACCACAGTTTACATCAGAGTTTCTCAACCAACTTCCCAGGCCTATGATAGGGGAGGGAGCGACACTAATCATCTTTGAAGTGGCAGTGTCATCAAACAGCAACAAGCATGAAAATGCATTTACGTTTTTATTTTGGAAGTTCAGAATAAGATTGATATCGCCCTAAAATAATGATTATAATCATTGCGCTATATCAAAACTAACTCCAAATGACTTATAACCGCAACATAGATAATATAATAAACGTTTATAGTATCTATGGTCCGCATAAAAATACATAAAACTGCAGGTTATTAATAATTATTATAATAGGCAAAATCTTACCTGGTTTATAATTCTGGTATAAATTCTGTCATGTTATGAAAGGTTATATTTCGGCATTTATGCCTATATTTTGTTCTGTAAATTATACTTAATCGTGAGAACTATTTTAGTATTTCGCAGGGTTTTGTAGATGAGCGATAATATAAATTGTGCAGGACTTTGTTAAGCAAGTGATTGATACCTCATGATTGTGATTGATTTAATTCACCGTTTTAATTTACTCCGATGCAAGTAATCGGGCCATGGGGTAAGAATCTTGTTTTGGTGTTTAGGAAAGTTTTGGTTATTGTGACTAACCGCTCGGTAGCAGATAAACAATATGGCCGTCCCAGATAGACGCAAAATAGAGCGGTCTGACTTGCGGCGATCGATAGCCCAATGTTTCCGCGCGAAATCCCGCTTCAGTCAGTGATGTTGTGTGAAGTAAGTAAGTAAGTGATGAAGGTATTTCTAGATCTGAAATAGAAGTCGGATTGATGAAAAAACGCTTAAGTAATGGAAGCTGGATGATGGTATTCTTATATTTGAAATAGAAGCTGGGCTGACGAAAATAACAGGCGAGAAACAGAAGCTGGGTTAATAAAAATATAGCTTAGATTGGAGCAGGATTGATGAAAATGTTGTTGATTAAATTAGAGCTGGATGGATAAGGATCTTCTTAACTAAATTGGAGCTGGATTGATGAAAAATAATCATTATTGAAACAGAAGTTGGATTCATAAAACAGCTGATGCAATTGAAAAGGCTGGACTTTTACTTACTTACTTATTTTTGCCTGCTGTCTTATTGCACACTTGCCGTGTCTTTTGACCATTGACTATTAAGCGGAAACATTGGGCTATCGATCGCCGCAAGTCAGACCGCTCTATTTTGCGTCTATCTGGGACGGCCATATTGTTTATCTGCTACCGAGCGGTTAGTCACAATAACCAAAGTTTTATATATCTTAGTGTAGGTCGCTGCTGGGGTGGGTTAACCCAAATCCCCGAAAATGCATGAAAGCCCGATTACCTAAGTTTTATAGAAAGCTGCCGAACCTCTCGATTGGTACAAACAGCATAAATAAATAACTCTTTTATTTCGTAATTAGGTGTGACCAATTTGCAAGGATGGATGCTCCAAACGCAAACACAAGTTTCTTACCAATCGTATACGACATACTCAAGAGGTGAGGTGCATTCTTTAACATATGATGGATGGAAGTACTTCTTGAAACTAAGCATAACAGTGATGGTAGAGGTCATTTTCGCAAGGCTCTAACTTGTCTCTGTATAAATTCTTTTAAAATTTCTGCTGCACGAGTGCTCTATAAATGTTTATATACGATACAATATGTTTTATTTCACACTTTATTACACTGCAGACAGCGAGTTATAGAAGGGCTTTCAAAGAACATTGTCCTCTTATTAGCATCCAGTTGAGCACATTGGCCTTGCATATAATTTATCTACATTATCTTTACTTTACAGATAGACTTAGATTTAACAGTAATAATATAATTACACTCTATAATAGATTGCATTGCATCTTTCTCTATTTAACTCAAAGAAGAAGAAGAGCAGCCAGTAGACAGGCATCCATGTGAATAAGGTAATTAACAAACCACTTCATCAGCATCTGAGGATGGTTGACCAGCCCTCTCCCTTGCCGTCTCATCTTCCACTGACAATTGTTTAACCTTAAAAGGTGCAACTTTTAATTACAATTTACGATATTATTATTACGAGGTTAAAAAGTTACTAAATATATTTGTAACGTGCACAAGGTTACATCAAAATGTGAATCTGAGATAGATTGCATAATTACATCTTTAACCCTAAAAAGTGCTTTTACGTTCGATTTTCGCAGTTTCGAGAAGGATCCTCAAGAGCTTCCGATGAGAATCAACGATCTAAAAGTGCAGCTGGAGAAGGCGAAAGAGGAGGTTCAGAAGTTGCCTGGAATTGACCTGAGCAAGGAGGAGCAGGAACGCCAGATGGAGATTCTGCGACAACAGCTCGCGACGAAAACGGAACTGCTTCGCAAGTACAAGCACATCAGCAGTTTCGACGATGCGCTCAACTGAGATCCATGACATTCGTAGAAAAGACAACTAAAATATAGACCTTGGAATTGGTGACTGTTGCGAACTGGCCGGTTATACGACGCAAGGCATCTGCATGTTTGTCATTGAAAATATCTCTGTTGTTGTTCTGAGAAATCTGGACAAATGTTAGAGAATGAGGAATTACCTCTAGTGACATTGCTGTCGTGGTTAGAGAACATTGATTACATTGATTTGAAATGTAGCATGCAGTTGCTAGTGTTAGGAACCACTTGGCACAAAATCTACCAGACATATTTGCTTTCTTATTTTGGTGTATTTTAATTCACGATTGCATATTCATGTAGCACTTTTCAGAGCTGCTCCCCATCTAGAACCTCTTCAAGAGACTCTCAGAAGCATGGGCGGAGTTTATCAGGGGCTAAGCCCCCCCAAAGACCCAGATTCAATTTTTTACCGTGTAAATTGTATCTTTTCCTGGGCTTAGCCCCCCTCCCCCAAGAAGGTTTTAGTCCCTCCAAGAACGGAAACCAAACTCCGCCTATGCTCAGAAGGCCTTGCTACTCAAATGGTGGAAAACATGGATTAAACGGATTGGTTTTTAATGTGCTTATGGAATATGGGAGAGACTAAGAAGGAGCATTTAATTATGTCACACGATAGAAGGCAACGGTGGGGAGATATGACCAGTGCAGACGTCAGAACCTAAATTTGGTACATAGTTCATTCAGTATGGCCTCGGGCCTGCGTCGTACTAAAACCTGTGTCATATGAAACAATAAGAGATTTATATAGTGCCACTTCACGATTATTAACTCGAGAGTAATGTAATGTGTGAAAATTATGCCGGCATTTTAAATAACATGATTTTAAATAAGAGAACTGGTGGTTTATTAATGACCTTGTTTAAGATGCCCTAATATTAAATAATTTTATAATGGCAGGACTATATAATACTAAGAGAACATTTGTTTAGTGAAGATCACATCTTTTTTCTGCATTCTTGTAATTTCTTCAGCACTTCATGAACGTAATTACAGTAGTTGCACTTTTCTAAAACATCCACCTATTTCCTACACAGAATTTTACAGTTTACCTTAATCGTATTGGCCAAAGTCAGGTTTCAATTTTCAAATGGAACGGTTACAATCCGAGTCAATTCAGATTTCCAACACGACTTACCCGTCAGGTTTCGAAAAAGACTTACAAGTCAGATACAAGTCAAGTTTCAAACTAGACTTACAAGTTAATTTAGGTTTCGAAAAAGACTGTCAAGTCATTTCAGGTTTCCAACAAGACTTACAAGTCAGATACAAGTCAAGTTTCAAACAAGACTTACAAGTTAATTTAGGTTTCGAAAAAGACTGTCAAGTCAATTCAGGTTTCCAACAAGACTTGCAAGTCAGGTTTTGAAAAAAAACTTTACAAGTCAAGTTTCGAACAACAATTACAAAGTCAATTCAGGTTTTGAAGACATTTTGTTCAATGTTCAGCAATCTCGATTTACATTCCTTCACACATGGTATTCAAAACAATACAGCATGATTTTGGTAACAGTAACGTCATATTATTCCGTCGCTAGCCGGAGCTGGTAGCCGCAACTCCACTTTCCTCCGCTTCGTCGGACAGCGTCTCTCCGCATTCCAGCCGGACAAAGTCCAAGACGCGCGCTCCGTTCTGCTGGAGCACGTCCCCAACGCGCGCGTTCGTGTCGAGCATGAACTCCTGGTGGAGAAGTTTCGTCTCGCTGTCGGAATCTTCCGACGGAGAATCGCTGTACGACCCGATGGTCTGCGGATTCATTCCAACGACGTGTTGGCACAGTTGTCGGCCGAGCTCCTCCAGGGTGGTTGTTCTTTCCAGCGGCTCGGACGCGAGTGGGTCCTCCTGGAAGAGCACGAGCGACCCGTACTTGCCCATCGAGCACTGGTGGATCTTTCCGGCCTGGACACCTGTTCCAGAATAGAATATCAGAATATAATCTAATATGAACACAGGCTATTATTACTATTATTCCAGAACATATATGAACACAGGCTATTATTATGATTATTATTATTATTGCTGTAATTATTATCATTGTTATTTTTACTATGATCATTATTTTTTATTACTATTATAATTATTATTATGCATTTAATAAGCGCTAATAAGGCCTTCACCATTTAAATGGTGAAGGCCTTGCTTACGGGTCATACACAGTAACTGCATCATAAAGAAAGAGCATCTAATTTAATCTATTATAACATTTGTAAAGCACTTCTCACAGTGCCTCAGAGCTATTCAGAAGTGCTCTCAGCGTGACAGGCGAATGAAAAGAGAAAGGTCTTCAAGCAGCGAAAAGATGCAGGTGAATTCCCACTAGAATCCTTCTACGAATTGCAGAGGGAAAGGTCATTCCACTTTGACGAGAGACAAAAAATTGAGTTGAAGCAGTGTAGTGTTGAAGATTTTAGATCAAATCGCTACGAAGAGAAAGACAGTTAAATGAAATGCAAGTATAAATGCATAGTATAACACCGTGGCAATATTTCCAGCAAGTGGCTGGCCACAGCGTCAAAGGTGCCTGAGATAGATGTGGGTAGGATCAGGAACGACCTGCCGTAAACAGATTGGATACGTTTGTTTGTATGTGCACTTGTTATAGAGCCCCTTCAAGCACACTACTCGAAGGCGCTCTCAACTGCAGAGCGGACACTGCACTGGAGTTTCATGCCAAAGCGCTGAGCAATTGCGAGTGAAGGACTTGCCCAAGGTCCCTACGCAGTGACTTGAGGTCGAACCTTCCGGCTTCAAGGCAACGACGCCACCACTACACCACCGCGCCCCACGTATATGAAGAATTATATTACACCATACAATAAACAACGTAATTCCAGTGCTGTGTACACATTGAAAAGTGTGTAGTAAAACACTGGGGTTGTGCACACTTTACAACTTAGCAGAGTAATAGTCACATTACAAAGGGTGATACTGGTTAACACAAGCACACAAATGTAAAGTAGTGTAATACTAGTTAGTGACACGTATTGCAAAGCAAAGCATAGTACCTGTGGCATGTACGTAGCTGGCAATCAGTTCTTTGTCAGTGGCACGCATGAACGTGCCCCTGCGAACGGCGATGTTCTCTCCTATGTTCCCGACCTCAAGCGCCGTCAAGTCACCAATAGTTTTGTCGTTTACTTGCAGTGCGTTCATGTCCCTGATTCCGACTTTTACCTACACAGAAGTATTTGATTTTCACAATTTATTTCCTTTATTTATTTTTACTTTGCTTGATAAGGTTTAGGTTATCTAGACAACAAGGCCGTAGCCAGGATTGTATTTCGGGGGGTGTTTTCCCCGACTTTTCTTTAGGGCAAAATTTCCTGACGACCTTTTAAAACCTTTTTTGGCTCGTAATACGTTCACGGCAGTGCAAAAAATTATTTTTCGTGATTTTCTACTATTTTCTGCTCTAAGTTTAATTACACACTGTAGTTTTTACATCATGAGCTAGTAAATATATTATTTAATTTTTATGTTATTTCATTTCGGGGGTGTTCAAACACCCCCCTACCTACGGCCTTGCTAGACACTCAATTCCCTGCAGCACTTCTCAAATCATATTGTGACAGCCTACACTTTGGCTTGCGTCTCCATTTGCAGGACTTGTCTAACTCTCTATAAACTACCAAGACTTCCTCTTCGGTCGTGCCTGGGTCGGGAGCACCTATGAATAGTTTTATCCTCTTGCATAAATTTGCTATATAGTGCCCCTTCAACCTTCTACTCAGAGGCGCTCCAAACTACAGCACTGACACAGTATCAGAGTTTCACGCTGAAACACACGAGCAATTAGTAGGGAGGTTCTCACTACTGAATGGCCTTGGCTGTGAGTAGCGGAATAGAAATTACTAATTACATTACATCAGGGCTTTTTAAAGGAATATTTAGATGTGCATAACAGTTTCTCTCCCATTCTCCATGGTAAATTACTCCAATCGGATGACAATGACCTTTTTATACTATTTAACTGAACAGAAGTGCTTCTACAACTCCACAAGTCCATTTAGAACTGCACATTTTGTCTAGAACTGCACTTAAAAGCTCTGTATCCCATTACATTAAATAGCAGCACTTTGTAACAGAACCATAATGATAAGAAACCATGGATGTTGCTGTGCACCTTGTTCTGGCCAGTCTGAGATCCATGTTGGAGAAATGCGTCACAAACCACAGAAACAAAGTTCTGAAACTTTCCGTTTCGAGCCACAAAGTCTGTTTCACAATTCACCTGTAACAGCAGAAATTTTAACCTTCTTGAATTCTACTAGGAACTGATGTTGTAACATTGACAGATAGTCTCCAAATCATTTAAACTTGGATAAACGTCTATACATAAAACTTAACAAATAGATGAATTTCCAGTAGGATGATTGTTACGATGATCAGTGGCTTCTAAATTATTGTTTTTACATTATATATTTGTCTCTGGTCATGCCTTTTTAACGGACACTGGGCATGACATTCTTGTCATGCTGAAATGAATGAATGATTGAATAAACAATGACCATCTGAGCCACCAACCCCACTAAACAATGCCTATCTGAGCCCCTAACCCCACTAAACAATGACTATCTGAGCCCCTAACCCAGTGGTTCCCAACTTTTTTTGACCGTCGGGCCACTTTTTCCGAGTTGGAGGACACGAAGGCCACTTTTTCTTAGTTGAAGGACATTAGGGAGCCACAAGGCTAAAATTTAATTAACTAAAGGCGTATAAAATTGTTATAATTGAATCAAATAAAATGTTTGATGCGATTTATTAACGTCCAAATGAAGTAACTTGTAATTCAAAAGAATGATCTGACATGGAATGACCATATATTCTATCATGTCCAAATTGTCAATTTTACATATATTTTTCTTTGTTCATTGAGATGCTGCGGGCCACTTTTGTAGGTCAGGCGGGCCACTTTTGGCCCTCGGGCCACGGGTTGGGAACCGCTGCCATAACCCCACTAAACATTGACTATCTGCCCCACTAAACAATGACTATCTGAGCCCCTAACCCCACTAAACAATGACTATCTGAGCCCCTAACCCCACTAAACAATGACTATCTGAGTCCCTAACTCCACTAAACAATGACTATCTGAGTCCCTAACTCCACTAAACAATGACTATCTGAGCCCCTAACCCAAGGCCGTAGTCAGGATTTTATTTCCAGGGTGTTCATTCGGCCGTGAGCAAGACCACGAGCAATCGAATCAACTGACTAAGGGACTCGCAAAAGCGTCATGAGCTCTCATAGCGGGTTCTGGACAGCAAATAACACACTGCAGTTCTTGCATCATGTGCAGTAAATACAATATTTCATTTTGTAATTTTGGGGGATGTTAAAACACCCCCCTAACTACGGCCACACCTAACCCCACTGAACAATCTTTTGTGTGTCTGGTTGACAGACCTCGACGATGGCCGCACATTTGTCTTGAACTGTAATTCCGATGAGACCTTGCGACATTGGTCGACCTTGTAACTTTGAAGCCTTCGCCCATCCTTCCTTCTGCGCCTCCTCGCGAAGCCATGCCTCAGCCTAGATGATAGACAAATCAAAGATGACGGTTATCCTATTCTATTTTTATACGACCATTTATTAAGTGCTTCTCTCAGCAAAAGTTTTTCAGAAGTCTTGCAGTGCGATTGAACCCAAAGGAAAAGGCTGGATTTGAGGCGAGAGAAAGATGATGGAAAACCTACCAGAGAGCAGTGCTTAAAGTGTGGAAAAATAAGTGCCTGGACGCCCATTATCTTTCCAAAAGAAGTGCCTGGACGCCCCTTACCTTTCCAGTCATTGCTGGCCAATAAGTGACTGGACGGCGTTCAGATTTTAAAATAAGTGCATGGACGCCGTCCATGACCGTCTACCCCTGCCAGAGAGAAAGGCGTATATATAGTGAACTGAAGAACGCAGTTATATTCACTAGATAGGGACCTATGCAGGTAAAGAATCTGGATTGAGCCTTTGAGGTCCTGACGTGTTATGCTCAAAGATTATGCTCAAAGGTGCAACTTTGGGGATACCAAACTTCGCTCTTAGAACTCCTTCTTGACCATGAACTAACCATACTAGCGCTGTTCATGTGTCATTTATAATAATGCCAACAATCATGGACGGAGTTTTTTCAGGGGCTAAGCCCCAAGGCAGGGAAAATTGCATATTTTCGGTATTCGTGAGATTTCAAACCGAAGGACCAAAAAAAAGGCTGGGGAAAAGGTATTTTTTTAGATTTTTAACCAAAGGACTAAAAAAGGTCATCAGCTTTTTTGACTGGAAAATGGTAATTTTTTA
Source organism: Lumbricus terrestris (assembly GCA_949752735.1). Taxonomy (NCBI): domain Eukaryota; kingdom Metazoa; phylum Annelida; class Clitellata; order Crassiclitellata; family Lumbricidae; genus Lumbricus; species Lumbricus terrestris. The sequence goes on along the minus strand of OX457049.1, from coordinate 25,133,135 downwards.
GATTTTGAAACGAAGGACTAAAAAAGGTTATCAGCTTTTTCGGGAAAATGAATTTGGACCGAGTCTCCGCACCCCGAGCCCTAAGTTATTTTAGCCCCTCCAAGAACTGAAACCAAACTTCTTTCTGGGTGTGAAAAGTGGAAGTACAATACTCACCAGTTCAAAAAGTGGGGTACAGACATGGGCGGGTACAGAAATTTAATTTTCGAAGGGAGGGCCAAAATTTTCGGTGATCTTTGCCAGAAAAAATCTGATAGCTTTTAACTTTTTTTAGTCGTTTGGTCGAAATGTCTGGAAAAAATATATAAATTATCCCTGCCAAAATAACTGATGACCTTTTTTATAGACATCAGTCATCTGGCCAACGTAATCTCTGCAAGCAATAAAATGATATACTATCTATGACCTCTTGTTGAAACCAAATGGGGGGGGCCTTGGCCGGATTAGTCCCCCCTGGATCCGACCCTGGGTACAGACACCCTCATAGCTATTCAGAATTATGCCTACAGTCATAACCTTTAGCGCGATTAAAAAATGCATTGTTTCATGACTACTATGACCGAGCTCGTTAGAAGTATCAACAATTGTTAAAAGAACAATGGACCTGTTTAATATCATTGTTGAACTTCTCTAACGCTTTTCGACAGTTTACAAACGAGAAGCCGGTCGACTTTCGGAGTTTGCTGAGAAGTTGTTTATCAGCACCAAAGCAACGGATGGTTGTGTGGTAGCAACGAATAAACGACTGCATCAACAAACCTTGTAACACAGAAAAACACAAAGAACATTATTAATATCAATAATATTATCTGTGTGAACTTTGCCTCCCCCTTTCCACTTGCATAGGCCGTACACTGCGCTCTGGTGTCCATGGTGACTTAATGGTTCCTTTCACTCGCTCTGCAACAATGCAGAGGCGTTCGTTCTCTGTGGTTGGTCCAACAACCTGGAATGGACTTCCCTTGACTATGCGACCCCTCACAAGCTGTTCTCAATTTCACAAACTGTTGAAGACTGGTTTTTTCTCGCTTGATCTCAGCCGGGAGCGCCTCTGAGTAGGTACCTTGAAGGGGCATTATATAAATATTGATTGACTGATTAATAAATAATATTTTATTTCTCAATTAATGGTTAACAAGGCATGTAATAAATAAGCAGTCAATAGATATGATATCACTGCGCTTGAGATCCCACAGAATCAAAATTCTACAAGTTCACAACACTTGAGAAGTCATATTTCCTAGGCCAGACAGATCTACCTAAAGTCCCCAGCTCTTTGTAAATAACCGGAATGCCCATATACATGGACATTTTATCCAGCAGGACCGGCATACTCCCAAAATCCTATTTGACGCGGTAAAACTCGGCGAAACTGGGTTCCCAGCCACCTTAAATGCTCTATCTGATTACAGGAGGTCACAACCAAACAGTGCTCTTCCATCAGCGATTTGCTTCTATACGTGTATTCAACTATGCATACATTCAGAGCTTAAAATGTGCCTGGACGGTCATGGACGGCGTCCATGCGCTTATTTTAAAATCTGAACGCCGTCTTGCCACTTATTGACCAGCACAGCCTGGAAACGTAAGGGGCGTCCAGGCACTTATTTTCCCACACTTTAAGCACTGCATACATGTAAAAAATTTCCACAAAAGATTATTTATATAATAGTTGGCCTAAAGTAGGCCTAGTTGTAACCTGACATCGACTTTCAAAAACACATCTCCTTGTCGCATGCCTGCAACAAGCTCCTCGCGGCAATAAAATAACGTAGGCATTCTAAATCATTCCAAAAGTGATCGCATTGATTGCAAATCTTACTTTTCGACATTTTCGCGACGATTAAACGTTGCAAAACACGACGACCTACAGAATAAGTTCAATGCACGCTCGCACTACGCCGGGTTATGGTGCTGGGTAAAGCACGGAAATGACCACACATATCAATATAATTTTAGGCTTATCACAATCTCTCATTCACCAAAATAATAATGGCTTTGGTTGCAGCAGGGCTTTTAAAAGTTATTTTTGAAACTACACAACCCCTTCTTTCCCTTCCCATCCTTCATGGTAAATTACTCCCAATAGAATGGCAATGACCTTTATGGGCCTACTATTTTTCATCTGCACAGAGGTAAGATACGGGCTTCTACAACTGCAAAAAATTAGAACTGCCATGGCCACCGGACATGGTAGATTAACTTTATCTGGACTCTGAGACGACTTCACGGTATAAATAGCATTTATTTATACGTGACGACTGACGACCCATCGCTCGCGGATAAACTGGTGCTCTAGATATACGTCTCGCTTCAGAATAGCAAACACATAGTTCTAAAGTAGGTCCATAGTAGGTCTAACGCTTTTGCAATTTCGAGTTCAAGACTGATGTAGGCCTAAGTGAGCACTAAGTTAACTGTTGAATACATGATTATATAAGGTCGTTGGTTGAATGTGAAATGCAGCTGATAAATTTGACCGATGCAGCTTGAAACTGAAGGCTTTTAAGCGGACCTTTAAGCTAGGAAGCTTCAAGAGTTCAAGTCCGATGCCATTTTTACAAGCGAAACTCTGCTTACTGCTTGTAAGTGCTAGCGCTATACAAATTGAAATCGGCGAAAAATAGAGCGGGTGTTTTGCTGTTTGTTTTGTTTGAATTTACGGCGAGATCATTTTAAAACGATCAGATTTAACATCTTTTCAGAGACAAATAACTTAAATGTACTGAAACGCATGCTGGTTAGTTTCTGATAGGTTATCGTATGACTGGTTGACGTTTGGGCGATAATAAGATTTTACAATCGGGCCTCCAACGACGTACTGACCAACTGGCCTATAATAATACTAGTCATTATTATTAATTCGAGAAAACTGTTCTCTGTCGTCATACGTGTTCTTCCTCATTAAATTATGTAGCTCTGATAAAAGGGTGCTCATCACCCCCAATCAGCATCTGCTGGCAAGTATGTTGTTCCTGGTACATGCATTTTTTTGGCCAACATTTAATGCCAGTTAACGTAACAAGGTCAGAAGTTGTATGGTCTGTGTTAAAGACACTACGAAATCACATGAAATGCTCAGGAGCCCATTTTCGGTAAAACTTCAGTTTAGGTGCGTAAATTATTTTTCAATGTATACACTTACTTAGGCAAAAAAAATAATGCTGTGTTTCCGGTAACAGAGTTAAAAAAAATTGGGTAGGTAGGTCGAAAAATATTTTTATTTTGGTAAAATATTTTTTTACAGTGACTATACAAAAAATTATACCGAAATACTCTTTTTTGCATATAGGTACACGCTGCAACAAAGTACGTGTTCTAAGCAAGTATAAACTGCCTATTTCCCTGTACCTAAAATTGCTCTAGAAAACAATTCTATTAATTTCATTTTGTTGACATCTTTTCTGGTAAGATAAAGTGGGAAGGGAATGGGAAGATGAGCGCGAACAAAGCATCACTGCTAGGGGTCGTTCCAGACTGATCGAGCCAGTGACTAGTTACACCTAGAGGTTGCTAGATTTATTTTCCCTAGTCACCGTTAGAGGTGACTCAAGTGAGAATGATAAGGCTAGAGGTTTCTCAAGACTGGCAACCAGGAAGTAGTTAGGCAGGCGTGAAACTCTAAGGCAATGTCAATGTAAATAAAAAAAATTACGCAAAATTTTCCGAGTCGCTGCAATTAAAGTGAGTCGGTTGGGTTACCGGAAACACATTTTTTTGGCCTAAGATCCAACTCTATACGGAAGGCAATGTCACCGTATTATGTCAAAACAAATTTTGGAGAAAAAAAATTTTTTAAATAAAATTTTTTTTTTAAATTTTTTTTCATAAAAATTTTTTTTTAAATAAAATTTTTTTACAAAATTATTTGAGTCGCGGCAATAAAAGAGGGTCGGTCGGGTTACCGGAAACACAACATTATTTTTTTTTGGCCTTACCAGTATTTCCATCGGAAATACCATCGGGGCCAATGGAGAGATGGCCATTGGGTGTTTGGTGGAATTGAACGTGGGACTGGAAAATGCTTTCTCGTCGAGGTTTCTGACCGGAGAGCTGCTACGCTGGAGCCGCTGATTCAGCGATTCATTCTGCCTGGAGCACATATCATGTCTGATGGCTGGGCTTCGTACGCAAATATTGACCGTATCGGCAATGGCAAATACATGCACGACGTTGTAGTCCATCAACATCATTTTGTCGATCCTAACGATACCGATATCCACACTGAAAACGTAGCGAACATGTGGATGCGTGCGAAACGCAAACTTCGCTGCCAGTTTGGAACGTCGCAGGCACTGTTCACTTCTTACCTCCATGAATTTGTCTTCCGCAACCGATTCCGTGATGAGGACATGTTCCTTACAGTGTTAACGATAATTTCAGACAACTATCCAGTTTGAAATCGTGAGAAATAATTTACGCACCTAAACTGAAGTTTTACCCCATTTCCCTAGCTTTTTCGTAAAAGCGGTGACATTGACCACTGGGACATTCCACGAGTATACAACTCGTGTACTGAAGAATTTCTGCTAGAATGTGCCCTCTGATTACTTAATATTTCTACCTTATATTCATGCCGTCGAGTTGCCATTCTCTCATTTGGAGTTCCCTAACTTTACAAAGCTGTGTTTTGGACGTATGTATTTATGTATAGTATACATGTATTGTGTTTGGATATTCATTTATTTCCGAATTCAGCATGCAAAACTCTGCAAGTATACATCAACATGATTGACAGTATGATTACTTAGTACTTTTATGGTTGAGTTTGTCTGTACATGTTTCTAAATAACATTCTGTGGACACAGTTAATCTCTCGAATGATGTATATATATATTATTATTATTATTATCTATTATTATCTTATCTCTGTATATTTTTAACGTCACCGACTCACCGTTTAACACGTTGGCCGCTGATTTGCTGTGTTAAATGACTCAATTTGGGACGTGTATACACGTCCCTCGCGGCCAGCGTGTTAAACTATTGATTCTGAAACTATCTTCTTTCAATTTGTGTAAATCTGCAAAAATCATCTCGTGGTTTTTTATCTTTCAGTGTGAAAATGGCCGAACGTTCCAACTCATCGGTTGCAGACGCAAGAAGAGCGAAGCGAAAACGCGGCTCTGTCATCAGCCAACAAAACACGCCTGCTGCAGCGAAGAAGAAGCTACGAGAGGATGACGGGAACGATTCCAACGAAGACATTCTGAACTTGTTGGATGCCGACGAGGAGTTAGTTGAGAACAGTGAGAAGCGGAAGGGAAAAGGAAAAGAGGCGACCGCAGGAGAAGGAAAGATGGAAACATCGGAGAATGAAACCGTTGCTTCGAAAGAGGACGATGTTTCGGTTTCTGGACGGAGAAGGAGTGTCCGGACTAAAGGTTCGAGAGCTTCCAAAGATGCTGATGGAGCAAAGGAGGTTTTGTCTGTGAAGACGGATGAAGATGCTGCTGCTGCTGGTGATGTGGAGAAGGCTGTCAGCACCAACTACAGAGAACAGACAGATTATGACGAGGATGTAAGCTTCAAATTACTGTATTTGAAAATACGTTGCAATCATTTTTGCAAATCTTTGATCGCTACGAGAAATGATCTTATTCCTTTAGGTGCCCAGATTCAATCAATCAATCAATCAATCCATCTAATCAGTCAATCATTTATTGATCCAGCGTCGTTGTCATTGACATTGCATACAAAGAGATGTTACAGCTTCTCCAGTTGGTTACAGAGATAAGGGCCGGAAGTCCCGTTAAATTAATATGGACTGTTTATTTTGAATCAGTAAGATGGCATCGAGAAACGAAATAGTCGTGCAACAAATATCCATTAGATTGCTTTAGGAAAGTAAATACCCTGCAGCGCATTGCTTTTAGTAAATTTTAGATGCTCCAGATTCACTGGATTGGGGTAGCATGGTACAGGTATCTTGACTGACACCTTCTTGTTAGAATGTTTCACTAGTTTATAAATTTTAAAACAAACCAGTCAATTGATCTGCTTTTTCAATTCAGAATATTGTTGAGGAATCAAATTCTAACAAAATGATATAGGATATGTCAATATTTCCACAGACTTTAAATGTTTTTCTTTTTATGAAAAAGATTATGATTACATTTATGGAAAAAAAACTTAGATGCAATGGAGTTAAGCCACTTGGCTGCCATTGAAAAGTACTCCAACTAACCTAGGAGCAAACGCTGAACATTTTCTGTTTTACGATGTCTTTAGCAAGGTGTCGATGACTCGGCCGCGGGTGGGAAGTTGGCTCCAGCGACGAACAGAAAACACGGACGTCTCTCCCTGAAACGGAAAGAGGACACGGAAGGACCAAATGTTGTGGAAATGCTTCTCAAGGTCAAGCTGGAACAAGGTCTCAAGGTCAAATCAGAGCAAGGAGCTGCAGAGAGGTGATTCTCCAAGATCATTTATTAATTTGTTAAGGAAATTTTTCAAATGTTGTGGAAATGCTTCTCAAGGTCAAGCTGGAACAAGGTCTCAAGGTCAAATCAGAGCAAGGAGCTGCAGAGAGGTGATTCTCCAAGATCATTTATTAATTTGTTAAGGAAATTTTATATGTAGTCTCTTCAAGGTAGGCTACTCAGGAGCGCTCCTGGCCCAACCACGGCTCGATAAGATAGTTTTGAGATTATTAAGGTAGAGAGTGGAGTGACCCCTCTGGGCACTAAATGTGCAGTGTTGCAGGGAAGCCATTCATACTTGTTGTTCGCTAGGGCTTATCCTGCATGTTAGCTGCTTAGTAAGGCGCCTTTGTAGCGGCATGGCTGTGTTACGGCACCATATAAATTGTCGTAGTTGTTATTATTATACCATAATATACAGTGCATTGTTAATTGTATATTCTGATATGGAGAAATTTGTTGATTGTGTTATTATTGATATGGGGAAATTTGTTTATTGTATTATTGATATGGGGAAAATTTTCAATTATACTATTGATATGGGAAATTTGTTGATTGTATTGTTATTGATAAATATTGTGGAGAGAAGAAAGTTGTTTTTAAGTTCTATGAATCGATTTCATTTCGTTTCTAGTTCTGCTAAGAACGGAGGAAATTGCATCGACGTTGTCGGTCCACCTGTGGCGCCATCTCTTCTCAACCTTGGTTAGTCAATGTGTGCATCATTCTTAAGTGATGACTTTCTCCTGTTGGATATACGTGCATGTCAGCGTGTAGGACACTGTGCGACGTGTACATACAATGCGTACATGTATATTATATATGAGAATTTGTAAGGCACGTGTTACAGTAAGTGTATTAGATATTCAGTGGCATTCTCAGCATGTTTTGGACCCTATGAAGTAAGAACGCCTTGTTCATTTATTCATTTGTTCTTTCTATGCACTTTATAATGCCCCTTCAATAATCTACTCACAAGCTCTCCCAGGCCAGGCACACATCAAAAGAAAAAAGACTTGAAAGATTTTTGAAACAAAGTTTGATTGGTAGCTAAGTGAGCCCATGGAACTAGGAGTTGCCCCTTCATAGTATAGCGATGAACCTGATGTGCTTCCTCAAGGTAGGCTACTCAGAAGCGCTCCTGCCCAGCCACCGCTTTAACGTCAGAGACAGCAGATACAACGTCAGAGATTGCGCCGGTAAGATGGAACACAACCAGGGATGCAATCGGAGCAGCAATTCGATACGTCTACAACCAAACCTTAACATACTTACAACCAAACCTTAACATACTTACAACCAAACCTCAGCATACTTACAACCAAACCTCAGCGTACTTACAACCAAACCTCAACATACTTACAACCAGACCTTAAAATACTTACAACCAACCCTCAGCATACTTGCAACCAAACCTTTGCATACTTACAGCAAAACTTTAGCATACTTACAACCAACCTGTATGTGTTAAGATGGTAATTTAGTATTTTGATCACTTGCTCCGTTTAATAGATTTTCTAAAATATTGTTCAATTGATAATTGATTTAGCATCTCTTTGTTTTCTGCGTAGGTAACACGTGCTTTCTGAGCAGCGTCCTGCAAGTGTTTTACTACACGCCGAGTTTCCTCGAAAATCTGGAAATCCTCAGCAGTGAGATTGGATTCACTGAGAAAGACATGGCGCGCGTTGCTGACTTTGATTCAGAGGTTGGTTGAAACACAGAGAGACAGAGAGACACAAGGCCGGGACAGCGATAGATGGATGCTGACGTACACAGAACAATGACAATATCAATAAAGTAATAATAATTATAACTATGGGGGGCGGTAGAGTAGTGGTTAACACGCTGGCCAAGAGAGCGAGAGGTAGTGAGTTCGAGCCCCCGTTGGGCGGATTTGCTTTGTAGGCTGCTATTAGCGCCGTGTAATTACAAAGCTGTCTGTTCAGTTGGTATAGTTAAGATTTGTGTATTCTGTGATCTTCGTTCTTGTGAATTGTTTAAATTGCATAAGTGTACATTGTAACCAGTTGCGGTGTGTCAACCGGATTGTTAATAAAGAGAATATTATATAACTGTAATAATGATAATGGCTATAATATATTAATTGCAATAACATTGTATTGTATTACGTATTAATTTTTAATATATTTTTGGGTCCAAGGTGCATATGATCTTTCAAGGACTTAAAGATTAATTAATATAAGGAGAAATACGTATGGCATGGCACCTATTCATCATTGAGATCCAGTGTTGGAAAGGTATATTAATATTAATGATGATAGCGATTTTAATATTCAAGGCGGTTTACGATTCAGTGGTGATAGCCGTAATATAGAATAATTATAAATGTGCTCTATCCTATCCAATTTGTCAATTTTTCATATAGTTTTGTCAATTCTTTGAGAAATGGCCAATGGCCATTTTTTTTGTCCTGGCAGGCCCTTTTTGGCCCGCAGGCCACGGGTTAGGAACCGCTGAGTTTAATCCTTTCAAGAGATAGCCCTAGTTCAGCAACTTTGAAAAGCATTATATGAAATTTCTAATACCATTACAACTGTATTATGATATTACCGTCGTTCAAATGTTCAGAAGTTCTCAAACGACACAACATTCCTAATTTCTCTTACTAAAATTTTTTTCACTGTGCAAGTTGTGTACAAAGCAAAAAAAATTAAATTTTTACTTCTGTTTTTAGCTCCAGATCGCGTGCCATTCATCACGTAGTTGGAAACTTGTTCGGAACTTAAATGAGGTTTGCAGAAGTGAAGTTAACTTGGATGTTGCTAATTTTGATTAATAATAATAAATATTGCATATGATTAACAACAAATGTTATTAGTAATAAATAATGATAATTAAAACAACATCGTAGTTTGGAAAATATGAATAGTTTGATTATATATCTAGTTGAAAATTAATAGTAATTATAATAATTTATGATTATAATTTATAGTAATAAGTCGGTAGAATCCTATATTGCTTGGGGCCAAAGAATCGTAATAGTGAATATTTATTAAAATAATGATATTTTAAGTAATAATAATGATACAATATGATTAATAATAGCAGAAGTCTAAACACAAGAAATTTTGTTGAGCGGAATATTGCAGACATGACGAACCAATTTAAACAAGGCGTGACTTTGTCGTTACGTTACTGACACATTACACAAGGATGCTTTATCGTAATTACTTACATGTCATGTCAACCAAAGTGAAGTATAAAAGTTGGTCAGTATAAGAACATGTACTTACGATGGATTTAGGATTATGTGTGTGATTTTAAAACATTTTATTTTTGATCAACTCTGCTTTTATTATTTATTATTCCATGTCTGCACCAAAATGCAGATAGCAATTGATCAATTGGAGCAGTGGTTCCTCAACCGGTGGCCCACGGGCCAATAGTGGCCTGCCAGGCCTAAAAAATGGCCCTCATCTCTAAAAAATTAGGAAAAATATATGAAAAAATTGACAATTTAGACAGGATAGAACGCATAATTATTTACTTTCATGTATTATTTTATTTTGATACCTATATATAACGTCAAACATTCTATTTTGATTCAATTATAACAATTTTATATGCTTTTAGTTAATTAAATTTTAGCCTTTTGGCCCCCCTAATGTCCTTCAACTAAGGAAAGTGGCCCTCGTGTCCTCCAACTAAGAAAAAGTGGCCCTAAAGTCAGAAAAGGTTGGGAACCACTGAATTGGAGAATATTATTCTTAAGTTATCTTGCATTACATGCGAGTGTTTAGTATCTTCTGAACTTGTTTTAAGTGATGTATGTTTGAGGAAATTATGAAGGCTTATATGAGCACGGTGTTATTGAATGGAAGGAAGGTGAATGCATTAAATGATTCAGGTGCAACATGTGTTGCCATCAGAAAGGGTTTAGAGAAACCTTACCAGTATACTGGACGCAAAATGGTTTGCAGGTTTGCTAATGGAACCAAAGTAAAGTACCCAACAGCTCTAATTGACATCAAGAGTAAAGAATTTGAAGGGAAAGCAGAGGCATTAGTGACAAAGAACTTGGTCAAAGAGCTGATAGTAAATTATATAATAAACACCTGTTGCAGCTGCTGCAGAAGATGAAGAAGATGGAGATGTTGATCAATGGACAACAGTGTCAAATGCCTTCACCCATCAGTCCAGTCGACCTCCTCAATACAATTCAGTTAGCGTTCTCTGTTTATTTATTTATTTATATATTGCCCTGTTATATTTAGTTTTTTGATATTATTCTGCATGCAAGGATGCTGAATTTTAGGGCAGGAGAAATATTTCCAAACAATTCATTTGATACAGCTCTAGTTGGAATAAATTAGTTTGATATATTCACCCATTCAACACCTCAAATAAAACTGTCTAAGAGAGAGAATCTCTGAGAGATAGCTGAAGATTATTATAATTTAGGTCAACTGTTAATATAAATATTGGATAAAGGTGTCTGATGAATTGCGCACAATCACTACACACACGATACACCTCTGTATGCATGGGTACACAGCAAGGCCGTAGCTAGGGGGTGTTTTGGGTGTTTGAACATCCCCGAAATGAAATAAACCTACCATGAAATAATGCATTTACTAACACATTCATGACGTGAGGGGATTTCATTTTCAGGCCCTTAACATTTTACAGTAGATTAAATCATCCTTCAAACTCCTTAGTCCGTTGTTTTGGTTGCTTGTTCAAGGTCGAGAAAACACCCTCCGAAATCAAGTCCTGGCTACGGCCTTGGTGCACAGTAACCTTCATAGAGAGGATGATCCCATAATCTCTGTGTAACAAGGCACGTGCCCTAGCGATTAGGGTTCCATATGCTGCTGGAGGGGAGGGGTTTAGGGTAATGGTTAAATACTGTGGCACGAGGAGCGCACGGATGTGGGATCGCATCCCGTAATCCTCCCAAAGGTCCTCTTTCCAAAGCTCCACTCAACCTTCCATTTGGCAGATGGCATTGGTAAACTGAGGAGTGTGACGTGATGGACACCTTGCATGGCTGCCAACATTTAAATTCGGTTTGTGATCATCGTTTCATTGCTGCGTTGTGTCAGTTTGAAATTAAAACTGAAGATTATTGTGATTATAAATTATTACTGTTATTAATTGTTCTTTGTCTACTTTTTCCATTGTTTCGTCACAACAACAGGAGCATGAATTCACTGTTCATCTTTGGCCAGCAGCAGGACTCACACGAGTTGCTCCGCTGTCTCCTTGCCTTCATTCAGGACGCCATTCACCAGCTCAACTGCTGTCGGACGGGATTACGAGCACTACAGGGCACTGACTCCCCGCTTGTCAACGGCAACGGAACCAGTGTTGCTTTGGACGACAAGGGGACCAGCGTGACACATGATGCCAATGTGCCTAATGGCTTCGGGAAAAGTGGACAAGGCAAAACGGAAAAGGATGCGGGTAAAAAGAACACGGTGGATGGAAAAAGCGATGGAAGAAAACCGAGGAAGCGATCGTGGTTAGAGCTCGACAAAGGATCGAGTAAAAACATCGATCATGATCACGTTGCAACGAAAAATAAAAACGCGAAGCGAAGCAACTCACCTCAAAGTTTCTCAAAGTCTGAGACTTCAGGAAGTCGTAAAGCTGCTGCAGTCTCGCTTCGCACTTCACTTTCACCTCAGACTTCCGAGGTGGCAAGTTCCAAAGCCCCTAATTCGTCGCTTACGAAGTCGAGTATCACGAGTTATTTCGACGCTGTGTCGAAGCCGCGAACGTTGGGTGAGATCCGGATGAGGACGGAGATGGTTTCCGACTTCGTGGAGTCGCTTTGCCAGGGAAAGCTGGAGCAGCGGACGAGGTGTCTTGAATGCGAACAGGTAACAAGAAACGTGGAGGACTTCCAGGATCTCGCTCTGCCCGTCAAGAAGGTCTCGAAGTCAAGGGTGCGTCACTCCAGCAGCGACTTGGAGGATGATGGAAAAGATGCGGATGACCCAGGTCAGAACTTTTTGAATTTTTCATACTTTCACATCTTTTCGTCCACTTCCTCATTCTAGTAGTAGAAGTCTAAACACTTCTTCATTCTAATAGCAGAAGTCTAAACACTTCTTCATTCTAATAGCAGAAGTCTATAACACTTCTTCATTCTAATAGCAGAAGTCTAAATGCTTCTTCATTCTAATAGCAGAAGTCTAAATGCTTCTTCATTCTAATAGCAGAAGTCTAAATGCTTCTTTGTTCTAATAGCAGAAGTCTAAGCACTTCTTCGTTCTAATAGCAGAAGTCTAAACACGCAAGAATTGTTGAGCAGAATATTACGCACTGGGAGCACCTCTGAACGGTTCACCTATTGGAGGTGCTTTTAAAATGCTTAAAACAATGCAATACAAAATACAATGCTTAAAAACAATACAAAATACAATGCTTAAAAACAATACAATACAAAATACAATGCTTAAAAACAATACAATGCAAAATACAATGTTAGATGTCTTTCTTTCAGACTATTCGTGGATCCTGAAGGTCGTTGACGAAGTGGAACGACTGGATTCGGAAAACAAGTTCTGGTGCGAGGTCTGCGTCCACCACGTGGAAGCAGAACGCTACATCCGCTACACTGGACCACCGGAAGTGCTCACAATCCAACTCAAAAGATTTGCTGCTTTCTCCGGGTACGTAAGAAGGTTGCAAGATGAGTGGGACATGAACCTTAACTAAAGTCTCAGCATACTTACTACCAGACCTTAACATACTTACAACCAAATCTCAGCATACTTACACCAAAACCTTAGCATGCGACAAAACCTTAGCATACTTACAGCAAAATCTTAGCATACTTGCACCCAAACCTTAGCATACTTACAACAAACCTCAGCATACATACAGCAAAACCTTAGCATACTTGTAACCAAACAAGTTTATGTTATGTATCATTTATGTTACCTAATTAAGTTATTGGTTTGACAACTTGGTGATACTGGAGATGCTTTGTGTTACTTTTGTACCTGACTTGGTGTGCTTATTGTTGTTGCAAACGGACCAATAAAATTATTTGATTCTGATTCTGAAACCTTAGCATACTTACAACCAAACCTCAGCATACTTAAAACCATGCCTTAGCACACAGCCAGATCTAGACACTGTCTACCAAACCTTAACGTACTTAATCTAAAAAATCCTTGCTATCCCAAGTGTTAGTGTTTGTTAAGAAAACCGAATGATCATAGGCTGAGCTACAACGTTATAAAAATCATATTATTATCATTATTTTCTTAAACTACCCCTCAGGCTAAAAACTAAACTGAAAAAACTGAATGCTCAAGCTTAGAGTGTGTGGTTCTCGTCACCAGGGTGCGTGGTGCAAAGGTACTTCTAAAAGCAATGGCGTTTTTATTGTCATTATTATTACTAAAATATTTTAAGGCAATTTGGAAGAACATTAAGTAGCCTTAGAGCAGTGGTCCCCAACCTTTTTTGACTTTAGGGACACTTTTCCTAAGATGGAGGACACGAGGGCCACTTTTTCTAAGATGGAGGACACGAGGGCCACTTTTTCTAAGATGGAGGACACGAGGGCCACTTTTCCTCAGCTGAAGGACATCAAAGGGCCACAGTGCTAAAAATTTAATTAACTAAAAGCATATTAAATTGTTATAATTGGAACAAAATAGAGTGTTTGATGTTATTTAGAGACGTCCTTCCTGACACCAACCCAACAGTATTACAGTAAATAAAATGGGAATAAAGTAACAAAGGGAATAAAGTAAGAAGAACAACTGTTATTACAAGCAATTGGTTTTTCTTTTTTAAGTGGATAAATAACCTTAAAAAACCTTTTTCCTAAGCCAATGGGGCGTTTTAACCCCCGAAACCCCCTTGGCTACGCCACTGAAAGTTACCACTGTCAGTAGTCTCTCGCTGACATGTAGAACCCAGAATAAAATTGACGCTTATATTGCACAATGTTTCTAGGTTCTTTGGTGGCTTTACAAAAACGATGGACTGCGTCGGTGTTCCGCTTCATCTGCCGTGCATCGAACACACCTGTCGACTGACAACAAACAAAAGCAATCAACACAGGTAATAATATTGTTCTTATTCTTATCGTAAACACATTTATGTCTTCGAAAAATTTGACACACTCATTTACAGACTAATGAAAATGATCGTTTTCAACATTAGGTAATGCAGTCATTTAAGCCTGGGCCTCTCGGTGTCTTGACTGTTCAGTTCTGTTGTGCCAAAAATGGACAATGAGTTTCCTACTTGCAGGGCGAGTGATAGGCGCTGGAGCAGACAGTTGGTTTCACATGGGTCACCTGTTGCTACAGAAATCCTGCCTCCTAGCTCTTGTGCAAATTCTAATTTTTTGGCCCCAAGGTACATATGATGATTATTATTATCATTATTATTATTATAGCTATTATTATTATTTTTACCTAGGAAGGGAAATATCGTTAAGGCTCGCAGAATCTATTCCAAAGAATTAGTGCCGCTTTTGAGTTGTGTTTGTTTGTTTGTTTGTATGTGCACTTGTTATAGCGCCCCTTCAAGCTCTCTCTACTCAGAGGCGCTCCCGAATGCAGAGCGGACACTGCATCGGAGTTTCACGCCGAAGCGCTGAGCAATTGTGAGTGAAGGACTTGCCCAAGGTCCTTACGCGGCGAGGTGGATTCGAACCTTGAACCTTCCGGCTTCAAGGCAATGACGCCACCACTACACCACCGCGCCTCACAAAATAGAGTGTATTCATGTGTATTCATTCAATCATTTATTCATTCATGCAGAAACATATAGCGCCCTTTCAATGAAACTACTCAGAGGCACTCCTGACTCCTGAATGCCCAAAGAGAACTGTTCTAAGTTTAGTGAGGATTGTATTATTTTATTATTATTTTTTTTAAGCCCTGAGGTACTTCGTTCCCCCAGGGACTTATAGTTTATAAAAGCAATGTATCTATTCTGGAAATATTATTATTGTTTGTGCTATTATCAATAAATATTGCGTTACTATGTTATTGTGGTGCAAGTTTTCTTTTACCATGCACCACATTCATGGAAAAGTACATTCGGCGGCATTTGCAGTTTAACGTCATTGTGTGGTAACAAAGACCATTAGCGACGCCCTCCTCCTTTATCCAGGCTTGGGACTGGCACTGGCAGAGTGCAACCAGTGGCGGAGTTCAAAAGTACATTCATTAAAGAGTATATAATATGTCATTTTTATCTCTGCATAGGTATGAGCTCTACGCCATTCTTTCCCACAGTGGAATCTCCCTGTCTTCCGGTCACTACATCACTTACATCCGGGCTCCACCATCGTCTGGCCATCGCCACCCGTGTCCCTGTGACATCACTTCCTGTCCGAATTCCAAATGTTGCAAACATTCCAGCGGAACAAAGGAGCGCAGCGAATGCCCCGTCTGGTACGAGTGTGATGACGAGGTGGTGACGTCACTGTCGCAGTGTCAGCTCGTGACGATGCTTGCTTCAGATTCGGCAACGACACCGTACATGCTCTTCTACGAAAAGCGACATGTGTAGTGGTACTGGTACTACCGAATAGGTGATTGCCACTAATCGGACGCATATTAAAGAATAATTGGACCAACTATTCAGCCGAATGCGAATAGTGTATGAAATAGGTCTACTGACAACATTCAGTGACTGTATGCAAAGAACAAAAAAGAACTACGAAAGGCGACATGTGTGGTAGGACTACCGAATAGATGATTATATATCATTATTCGGCAGAATATTAAGGAATAATTGGACCAACTATTCAGCCGAATGCGAATAGTGTATGAAATAGGTCTACCGACAACATTCAGTCACTGTACATAAAGAGTGAGACTACTGACACTGCGATACCGTGATCACGGCAGCACTCAATGCCTGACTGCAACTACAGCATATCCATGTAGACTGGTCTGCACTGCAAGACTTGAGCTTGCCAGTTGCATGTGATGTGCGTATAAGATAAACATGTTATGGTTGCCAGTGGCGTAGACAAAGGGGGTTTTGGGGGTTAAAAAAAAACCCATTGGCCTAAGGAAAAAGTTTTTTTAAAGATTATTTATTCACTTAAATAAGAAAAACAAAAGAATTGCGTTTAGTAACAATTGTTTTTCTTACTTTATTCCCTTTGTTACTTTATTCCCTTTTTATTTACTGTAATACTGTTGGGTTGGTGTCAGAAAGGGCATCCGGCCAGGCCATAAATCCCTCAAAACACCCCCATCATAAATTCCTGGCTACGCCACTGATGGTTGCCCAGATTGTGATAGAATAGATAAATAAGAGTGCTACTGATTCTCACAGCCGCTAAACTGCTAAAGTAGACAAGTCAGTGTAGTGCAAGAATGACGGGTGTGTGCGACTTACCAATTGTTCGTGGCGCACCGACGATATTCATTCGTTCATTCTGAGAATTTATGTGGCACTTCCTTGAGAAACCTTGAGTAGGTCCTTCCTATATTGTCCATGTTTGATAGGTTCGCAGTCGTTTGAAATGTAATTACTGTTAAGCAGTGGCGGCGCCAGTATTTCAGTTTTGGGGGCTGAGTCCTTGCGGAGGAAATTTTCCATTCTCATCTGCCAAAAGTTCTGACGACCTGTTTTTAGTCATCTGCCCGAAATCTCATGTAAATTTTCCATTTTCGTCTGCCAATATTTCTGCCGACTCTTTTTGTCATCTGGCCGAAATCTCATGTAAATTTTCCATTTTCATCTGCCTAAATTTCTGACGACTTTTTTTGTCATCCGGTCGAAAATCGTAGAAATATTTCAGTTTTGCATCCAAAAAACCCGGCTGACCTTTTTTAGGGGGCTTAGCCCCCTAACCCCTCCTAGCGCCGCCACTGCCGTTAAGCATTTATGTATTCTACTTCATTTCATCTTCTTTTGTTTTAATAGAAATTGCGATTTAAATCGGATCCTGAAGGAAAACCTCAACCATGAAATTAACTGAAAAATTACTTTGTATTGTTTTCTTTACTCGTTGAATGTGACAGTTCTTTTCTCAAGTGAAACATTGTGTAACATGTTAGAACTGGTTGTACTATGTTAGAACTTGTTGAAAGAAATTAGAACTTCATGAAAGATGTTAGAACTTTGATAAAGCATGTCAGAGCTTGATGCTAGAATTTTGTGAAAGATGTTAGAACTTTGATAAAGCATGTCGGAGCTTGATGCTAGAATTTTGTGAAAGATGTTAGAACTTTGATAAAGCATGTCAGAGCTTGATGCTAGAATTTTGTGAAAGATGTTAGAACTTTGATAAAGCATGTCAGAGCTTGATGGTAGAATCTTGTGAAAGATGTTAGAACTTTGATAAAGCATGTCAGAGCTTGATGCTAGAATTTTGTGAAAGATGTTAGAACTTTGATAAAGCATGTCAGAGCTTGATGCTAGAATTTTGTGAAAGATGTTAGAACTTTGATAAAGCATGTCAGAGCTTGATGGTAGAATCTTGTGAAAGATGTTAGAACTTTGATAAAGCATGTCGGAGCTTGATGCTAGAATTTTGTGAAAGATGTTAGAACTTTGATAAAGCATGTCAGAGCTTGATGCTAGAATTTTGTGAAAGATGTTAGAACTTTGATAAAGCATGTCAGAGCTTGATGCTAGAATTTTGTGAAAGATGTTAGAACTTTGATAAAGCATGTCAGAGCTTGATGGTAGAATCTTGTGAAAGATGTTGCTATGTTAAATGTTGCTTCAAGTTGTGGTGCAGAATAGCTTAACTTTTTGTAACATATCAGAAGTTCATGTTACGCTTGTGAAGTAACATGTTAGAACATGGTGTACATGTAACAGATTCCATCTTGATGCTGTGTTGAACTTTATGTGACATTTGAGGATGAGCTAATTTCCTGAAATTCCGCCGCACAGATATGGGATTATTGTATTGTATTGTATCTGACCATTTATAAAGCGCTTCTCGCAGCAAGAGCCTTTCAGAAGCACTCCCAGTGCGTTCAAACCCGAGAAAAAAGGCAAGTTTTCAGACAAGAGAAAGACGAGGATACACTACCAGAGAGGATTATGAGCTATTACCGTAACTCAATTGAAGAATTGTTTCTCCGATAGAAGCTGATAATTTTTCACACATAAAACCAGAAAAAAATTTCTCACACGCAAGCAGGTTAATTAATGATTATTTAGATGTTTGTCAAAATTCCTCAGCGTCGCACGAACTGTGGTTTGCCTTCCATCATTGACTTCCTCTACCAGGTGATCGTGAAAGCCGATGAAACTGTGATACTCAAGTCACTTATTTCCAAAACCTGAAAACAGAAAAGGACATCATGCCGTGTTGCCTTGATGACTCTTGAAAACTGACAATGCCATGTTGTTCATATACCGTACTTAGAATAGAACTGGTTGTCACATACTAGAACTTGATGAAAGATGTTAGAGCTTGTTGAAAGATGTCAGAACTGACTTAAAGATAATGTAACATGTTAGAACTTGATGAACGATGTTTTAGAACTCGTTGTAACATGCTAGAACTTTATAAAAGATGTTAGAACTGGTTGTAACATGCTACAACTTGATGAGAGATGTTTTATAACTCATAACATGCTAGAACTTGATGAAATATGTGAGAACTGGTTGAAACATGTTGTAAAATGTTGGTTGTAACTTGCTACAACTTGATGAAAGATGTTTCAGAACTCGTAACATGCTAGAACTTGATGAAATATGTCATAACTGGTTGAAACATGTCAGAACTGGTGGAAAGATGTTAGAACTAACTGAAGATGTTTGCACTTTGATGAGACATGCTAGAACTTGATACAACATGTTAGAACTTGATGAAAGATGTTGAATTTTGTTTTAAAAAAATTTAAATTTTGCATCAAGTTATAACACGTTGCTTCAAGTTTTAGTGCAGTTTAGAATAACTTGCTATAACATATTATGAGCTCATGTTACACTTAACTACAGTCTACAATGTGCATACAGGTTACTTCTATTATAGTGCCTGTGTTTAAAGCACGAGGTATAAAGTGATGGTGCACCTTACCCAAGCCATTATTGGACTAGCTGAGTATTTCAGATAGGCCTACTGGGTTGATGCCTTGTGTCTTAGACACCACAGCTGTATAATAAGTTACCACCAGATCTTGAAACTTGCCATTTATCGCTTCCTAGATATTTCGCTAGAAGCTGAAACAGGCGAGAGGGTCAAGAACGTAGGCCTACAATGTTCTTCAATGCGGCAGATAACTATGAATTCGCCATAATTTGCGAAGTAGTAACCAATTTTGATGCCGTTTGCATTATATTATTCAGAAAAGATTCCTTTATTGTCCAAATAATTGCAGAATAATCCATTTCTGATTACTTTAATGACACTGTGAATTCCCGCAACTTTGCTTTTACGGGCGTTGTAGAAATTTCGAGATTACGATTGCAAATATTCTGAAACTTTTTATTCGATTTTCTCACTCTAAACTAATGAAAGAATAAAGCAAGTGTAACTCTAGTTAGAAGCAAGATATCTTCATCCTGTAAAATGTATTTCAAAGCACAGCCACTGTTTTGAGCTCCTGTCAGGGTTTTTTAACGTGCAGTTGTACACAAAATGTTCGGTTCTAAATGTATTTGTGCAGTTGTAGAAGCACTTATGTATACAATTAAAACTAGCAAAAGGGTCATTGTCCCCCGATTGGAAGTAATTTACCATGGAGGATGGGAAGGGAAAGAAAAAGTTGTGCAGTTCTAAAATTCCCTTCAAAACAGCCCTGGCTCCTGTGTCATAATTGCTGATTAGTTTATCATTTACCTGTCTGGAACCGTCGTAGGTGTAACCTGACCATGGGCTGCCATTGACAGTCACCTGAGACGGAGCGGTGGCCACTCCCCAAACGGACACCGTGCCAAAGTGAAGTGAGGATACACCAGAATAGCCATTCACATCAACACTACCCGTCAACGTACGCTGTCCAATTAAAACGATCACATGGCAGTTAATCCAATTTAATATGAATAATTATTGTAGAACGCTTATCACATTATAGGGCTCGGTAGCAGTGGCAAGGGGTGTTTTGGAGGGTTAAAAAAAACAGTTGTCTAGGAAAACAGTTTTCTTAAAGGTTATTTATCCACTTAAATAAGAAAAACAAAACACTTGCGTGTAGTAACAATTGTTTTTCTCACTTTATTCCCTTTTTGTTTACTGTAATACTGCCAGCATGGCAGGGCTGGTTTCAGAAAGGGCATCCGGCCAAGCAAAAAACCCAAACCCTCCATCATAAATTCCTAGCTGTGCCACTGCTCGGTGGTGTATGCAGTGTTTAATCTAGTCCCCCTCCTCTGGGGGGGGAATTCAGGTTTCTGGGGGGGGAGACAATTGAGCGTCCGAAGGATGCTCGTGAGACGCGTATCCCCATACCCCTCCCCTTTAGGGGGAGGGGTATGGGGAGGGGGATGTGCCCCCTCCCATCAGAAACTTTTTGAATTTCCACATTGCAATGGCAGCATTTTAAGGGGTCATCTTAACAAAATAGATGTACCTTTTCAGTGGTCCATTAGAAATTTTTTTAATTTCCACATTGCAATGGCAGCATTTTAAGGGGTCATCTTAACAAAATAGCTGTACCTTTTCAGTGGTCCATTAGAAATTTTTTTAATTTCCACATTGCAATGGCAGCATTTTAAGGGGTCATCTTAACAAAATAGCTGTACTTTTTCAGTGGTCCATTAGAAATGTTTTTGATTTCCACATTGCAATGGCAGCATTTTAAGGGGTCATCTTAACAAAATAGCTGTACTTTTTCAGTGGTCCATTAGAAATGTTTTTGATTTCCACATTGCAATGGCAGCATCTTAAGGGGTCATCTTAACAAAATAGCTGTACTTTTTCAGAGCCTCATCAGAAACTTTTTGAATTTCCACATTGCAATGGCAGCATTTTAAGGTGTCATCTTCACAAAATCCTCATCAGAAACTTTTTGAATTTCCACATTGCAATGGCAGCATTTTAAGGTGTCATCTTCACAATATACCTGTTCTTTTCAGACCCTCATCAGAAACTTTTTGAATTTCCACATTGCAATGGCAGCATTTTAAGGTGTCGTCTTAACAAAATAGCTGTACTTTTTCAGTGGCCCATCAGAAAAATTTTGAATTTCCACATTGCAATGGCAGCATTTTAAGGGGTCATCTTAACAAAATAGCTGTACTTTTTCAGTGACCCATTAGAAAAAGTTTCAATTTCCACATTGCAATGACAGCATTTTAAGGTGTCGTGTTAACAAAATAGCTGTACTTTTTAAGTGGCCCATTAGAAACTTTTTGAATTTCCACCTTGCAATGGCAGCATTTTAAGGTGTCGTCTTAACAAAATAGCTGTACTTTTTCAGTGACCCATTAGAAACTTTTTGAATTTCCATGTTGCAATGGCTGCATTTTAAGGTGTCATCTTAACATGATAGTATCATATATTATAGTAGTAAATAATGTCATTATAATCATGTAATAATAAATAATATCACGGTATATTATAACACTTCATGTAAAACAATGATGAAAACAGTAACTAAAAACCAATATCATTTTGTCAAATTTTTCTGGGGGGGGAAATGTCAATCCTGGGGGGGGAACTTTCCCCCCCCAGAGACGTCTAGATTAAACACTGGGTGTATGGATATGTTCAGTGCCTTGGAGCCGGAAGGTTGCGGGTTCGAATCCACCTCAAGCCGCAGCGTAGGGACCCTGAACAAGTCCTTAACTTGCAGTTGCTCATGTGCTTCGGCGTGAAACTCCGATTTAGTGCTCACGCTGTAGTCGAGAGTGCCCCTGAGTAGAGAGCTTGTTACTGTTTAACGACACTGCCATATCAAAGATGATTAGGCAAAGATGATATTTGTGATGACGTGTTACAAGCGAATCAACGATGATGAATAGGTGTATACCTGATTGACAACATAGCTTCCTTGAAAGTAGTTTCCTGTCTCATAAGTATCTAAAGAAGACATTTAACCGCACTTAACTGTCACAATCGCAGTCAACTTGTAGACAGTCGCAATTACTACTTAAGAGCAAATTGTGCTATGGCAATAACGGCATGATATCGTTAACAATGGACGAGATAAGAATGAAAGAGATTTCATAATAATAGTTGAAGAGATTGCAATAACAATGGAAGACATATTTTACCGTTGAAGAGATTACAATGGAGGAAGAGATTACAGTGGAAGAAATAACAACGAGCTAGACTTTTACAACTGAAGAGATTGCAATGGGTGAGGGAATTACAAATGAATAGATTGAATTATATTCTATTATGGTGAATAAAAAAATCAGATTAGCTTGAATAGAAATAGACTAATGGACTAGATTTGTTTGAACAGCATGAGGCTTGTTTCTTGAAGGATTTAATTAGTAGGTTACAGAGTGGATTACCGGTAGATGCAATAGTTCGGCTTATAATAATGGATCACGCCTGGCTAAAATTAATAGTCATATAGATCACACCTGGCGTATAATTAATAGATCACACCTGGCTATTATTAATAGATCACACCTAGCTATAATTAATAGATCACACCTGGCTATTATTAATAGATCACACCTGGCTATAATTAATAGATCACACCTGGCTATAATTAATAGATCACACCTGGCTATATTTAATAGATCACACCTGCCATGGCTATAATTAACAGATCACACATGGCTATAATTAATAGATCACACCTGGCTATAATTAATAGATCACACCTGGCTATAATTAATAGATCACACCTGCCATGGCTATAATTAACAGATCACACCTGGCTATAATTAATAGATCACACCTGCCATGGCTATAATTAATAGATCACACATGGCTATAATTAATAGATCACACCTGCCATGGCTATAATTAATAGATCACACATGGCTATAATTAATAGATCACACCTGGCTATAATTAACAGATCACACCTGGCTATAATTAATAGATCACACCTGCCATGGCTATAATTAACAGATCACACCTGGCTATAATTAATAGATCACACCTGCCATGGCTATAATTAATAGATCACACATGGCTATAATTAATAGATCACACCTGGCTATAATTAATAGATCACACCTGGCTATAATTAATAGATCACACCTGGCTATAATTTATAGATCACACCTGGCATATAATTAATAGATCACACCTGGCTATAATAATAGACTACACCTGGCTATAATAATAGACTACACCTGGCTATAATAATAGATCACACATGGCTATAATTAATAGATCACACATGGCTATAATTAATAGATCACACCTGGCTATAATTAATAGATCACACCTGGCTATAATTAATAGATCACACCTGGCTATAATTTATAGATCACACCTGGCATATAATTAATAGATCACACCTGGCTATAATAATAGACTACACCTGGCTATAATAATAGACTACACCTGGCTATAATAATAGATCACACATGGCTATAATTAATAGATCACACATGGCTATAATTAATAGATCACACATGGCTATAATTAATAGATCACACATGGCTATAATTAATAGATCACACCTGGCTATAATTAATAGATCACACCTGGCTATAATTAATAGATCACACCTGGCTATAATTTATAGATCACACCTGGCATATAATTAATAGATCACACCTGGCTATAATAATAGACTACACCTGGCTATAATAATAGACTACACCTGGCTATAATAATAGACTACACCTGGCTATAATAATAGATCACACCTGGCTATAATTAATAGATCACACCTGGCTATAATTTATAGATCACACCTGGCATATAATTAATAGATCACACCTGGCTATAATAATAGACTACACCTGGCTATAATAATAGACTACACCTGGCTATAATAATAGACTACACCTGGCTATAATAATAGATCACACATGGCTATAATTAATAGATCACACCTGGCGTATCTCCTTCGTCCCAGAACAGAGAACCGACGGCGTTTCCATCGTCGTCCAGGGCTGCGATCAGTCCAAGCGGATTCGTTCGACTGTATGCAATAATATACAATGTATATGACAACAGACAACGTAGCAGTAGTAGTAGTAGTGGTGGTGGTAGTGGTGGTGGTGGTGGTGGTGGTGGTGGTGGTGGTGGTGGTGGTGGTGGTGGTGGTGGTGGTGGTGGTAGTAGTAGTAGTAGTAGCAGCAGCAGCTAGCTGCAGCAGTAGTAGCTGCAGCTGCAGCAGCAGTAGTACTAGTAGTAGCAGCAGCAGCAGTAGTAGTTGTAGTAGCAGCAACATCAATAGCAGTCAGTGGTAGTAGTAGTATTAAGCATGAGCATCTATTATACTACTTGTCAAGTATCAATCGATTGCACTACATGATGAGAAGTTTCGAGTGACATTTCGCTCAATTAATTAACGTCCCTCCAACGTGTAACAGACTCGAGATCAGGCGATCGAGTGCATGGGATCTTAGACGTTATAATTATCGATCTGCATATAACAATTAAGTTGATCAAACGCTATACCCCTCTTACGTTGGACGTACGTTGAACAAGTTCCTGCTTCATAATTTCATATACATCTGTAAGAAACCGTTCATAAATGACCTCACGCACATCGGGGGGGGGGAAGGTTCCACACATTTGTGACCATGTGTGATGGTCCATTAGCCTACTAGATATCATATGACTTTGGTGTTGACGCGTGACTAGGAAGGGGGGGGTCAAAATTCGCCCAAACTTGCTTGACGTCATTTATAGATGGCCCCTATAATTAAATATATAAATAATTACAGTAGTAATATTACAGTACTAAAATTATATATATGCAATTACAGTAGTAATATATCAGTAGTAAAATTATATAATATATATTGGTTATACTATGCAGATGACTGACCTGAACATCGTTGAGGTGGCCGGTTCCTGTGTTGGTAGGATGTAACCTCCCCGAACGTGAAGTGGAATAAATGCTAGAGGAGCACTGAGAATGGCGGAAGTGCCGCGGGCTGATTCAAGAACTCCCTGCATGCATGCCAAAGAAACTGGCATAATTATGTACATTGCGAAATTAAACGCATAGTCTCTTTAATAGTCTATATCCACACAATTCAATCTAAACAATTCTTTGAACTATCTGTATTACTATTATTTTATATTAATTATTATTTATTATTAATATCATCGTCGTCGTCGTCATCATTATTGTTATTATCTTTTCCGTTCACAGCAAACTATCTGATATCTCTCTCCTATTTTGCAACTCTTACCCTAAGCCCATTATGATCATTTTCAGGTCAATGTTCATTGTTTGAAATAAAGCTATTTATAAATTCGATTGACTTCCACATTTGATACCGGTATCTACCGTATCTTCTTACTTTATGTCGGTACTACTAAAAAGGATCACAAAACAGTTCTTTCCTCGTTTTCTTTTCAAAGTAGGCTTACACCAGTTCCGTATAGCCTACTTTAAAAATGGCACCAACATTAAATCAAAAACGCCAATGTTAAAACTCCTATCCTATCCTGTCCTATCCTATCCTATCCTATCCTGTCCAGTCCTGTCCTGCCCTAGCTGCCCTGTCCTGTCCTATCCTATCCTATCATATCGTATCCTATCTTATCATATCCTATCGTGTCCTATCTTATCCTATCCTATCTTATCATATCCTATCCTGTCTTGTCCTATCTTCTAAAATTCGACAACTAGACTATTTTCGCCTACGCTATATACGTCAATGCTTTTCTTCCTCTGCAAACCTTCTTTCCCTTCAGGCTAGGATTATTCCCTCTAGCGAGGGGTCAGCCACCCTACATGCAAACCCTACATGTATATCATAACATACCCTCCCTACTCTCCCCTCTCCCACCTTCCCATGTCTATACGTTACATAACTACCTTCTATAGCTGCCTTACTTTACCCTGCCCCAACTGTAGGTAGAGGCCAAGCGCTGTACTCACGTCTCCATATCTGTACCATCGAGCATTTGGAAAGTAGCCAGAGACAGAAGTGGCTCCCTGAAGAAATTAAAACACTTAATGACACCAGAGACAGACACATCAAAGACCGTAGCCCTACATGGGATTTAATTAGACTGGTTAAATATCCAACAAATGAGTGAAATAATTAATGAATTAATTAATGAACAGAAGAATTAACTAACTAATTAAACAGTAAATAAACGAGTGCTCGAGTGAATGAGAGAACGAACTAATAAATAAATAAATAAATTAATTAATTAATTAATTAGCGCAATGAACAAAAACACAAAAATTTGATGAATTGATGCACTAATGTACAGATGAAAAGGTGGAATAATGAATGAATGGATTGGTGAATGGATGGATGGATACACGAATGGATATATGGGTGAATGGATGGATGAATGGATGGATGGATGGGTGGGTGGATAAACAGTGTGAGAATTTTGGAAAAATAACTGGGGGGGGTTGGCCTATGATAAACTTGGAATTGGGGTGTGAAAAGCAGAGTTTACTATGGGGCGCTAAGAAAGACTGGGGAGTTGAAACCCCCGGCAATTCTCACCCTGTGGATGGATAAATGGATATGGTAAATGGATGGGCGGATGAATGGATGACAGATGGATATTTAAATGGATGGATGGATGAATGGATGAATCAATGGATGGATCGATGGACGGACGAAGAGATTGGGCAAAAAACTGTACATGTACGAATTCTTTCAATTACAACTATAAATCGATTAAAAAAATAATGTCGTCATCATCATTTACAACAGCAAATCACCAACGATGATGACAACTTTAATCAAGTCTAATTTCCCAAACATCAACGCAGATTTGAGATTTTCACTTGCTGTTGTTCTTTGAACTTGTTTCTAATTGTAACAATTATTTTGAGATACGATAAGATAGGAATATTCGTCCATTGAGAAATTGCTATCCGCATTTTGGTGTACAGACAATCAGACATGGTTGACTGATTAAATTAGATGGGATTAATTAATTTACCTGCGTGATGACAGGTGTGATGAGGAAGGCTGGACCCCATAGGAATTGGGTATCGATGCCATGCGTCTGAACATCGTTCGGAAATCTATGCGAGAAACGCAACTGGTCTAAGGTTTAATTTGAAAAACATCCAGCCTTAGGCCTATGATTTCTTGAAGGTTTCTGTGTGTGTCTTCCTCTCACTCACCCACCCACCCACTCACTCACCCACCCAAACCCACCCACCCACCACCCACTCACCCACCCACTCACTCACCCACCCACTCACTCACCCACCCACTCACTCAATCTGTCTATCTCTGTTGCTGTCTCTGTCACTGTTCTTCCGACAGTCTCTCTCTCAACACAGCACCTGTGACTCTAAATTAACTTAAGATTACATTTGAATAGATATGGTAAGCCCAGATAAGTTAAGTTACGATTATGTGGTAAGATTTTATGAGGCAAGAATAGATACGGTAAAGTAATATTCGATAAAGTAACATCATTAAATAAGGCAACGTGAGATTAGATAGGCACTTAATCTGATTACATAAGGTAATTATAAGGTAAGGAAAGATCAGATTGACTAAGGTAACGTTAGATACGGTAAGATTAGATTAGATTACTCGTGATGGAGTGGACGGAGGACAGTTCCACCGCTGACGTGGACTTGGTGGAAGAGAGTGTAGAGGAATGGGAGGAGCGTGTAGCGGATCAACAACGCTGATCGACTGGCTGCGCCCACTTCCGGCCAAAGTCCAGGATCTTGATCCTACAATAACAGGTGATCATTGTCAGTCTCTGCATGGACTAACTGAAATTGAAACTGAATCAGAAACTGAAACAGAAACTGAAACAGAAACTGAAACTGAAACAGAAACTGAAACAGAAACTGAAACAGAAACTGAAACAGAAACTGAAACTGAAACAGAAACTGAAACTGAAACAGAAACAGAAACTGAAACTGAAACAGGGAACTGAAACAGAAACTGAAACAGGGAACTGAAACTGAAACAGAAACTGAAACAGAAACTGAAACAGAAAAAACAGAAACTGAAACAGAAACTGAAAATGAAAATGAAACTGAGACAGAAACTGAAACTGAAACAGGGAACTGAAGCAGAAAAAACTGAAACTGAAACAGAAACTGAAACTGAAACTGAAACTGAAACTGAAACAGAAAATGAAAATGAAACTGAAACTGAAACTGAAACAGAAAAACAGAAACTGAAACAGAAACAGAAACTGAAAATGAAACTGAAACAGAAACTGTAACAGAAACTGAAACATAAACTGAAACTGAAACAGAAACTAAAACTGAAACTGAAAATGAAACTGAAACAGAAAAAACAGAAACTGAAACAGAAACTGAAAATGAAACTGAACAGAAAATGAAACAGAAACTGAAGCCGAAACTGAAACAGAAACTGAAACTGAAACTGAGCAGAAACTGAAACTGAAGAATCAGAAACTGAAACATAAACTGAAATAGAAACCGAAACATAAACTGGAATAGAAACAGAAACTGAAATGAAACAGAAACTGAAACTAAAACTGAAACTGAAGAATCAGAAAGCAATAAACGCGAGAAGACCTTGCGACCAATTATTTCTGGTTCTTTTAAAAACTGGATAAACCTCTTGGACGTCCTGGATATATACATATACCCAGTAACCCAGCAGATGGTCGGTTGCACGCGGTAGGAAACACGAACTGAGGATGAAGACCTAGAAGCGGCAACGTTCCAGGCATAGATGATGATGACGATGACGACGACGATGATGACGATGATGATGATGAAGACAATGATGATGATAGAACCAGATTTATTTATTTACTTATTTATTTCTCCCTTTCTATAGCGCTCCCTTCAAGCATACTCATACTCAGAGGCGCTCCCGACTACAGCACAAACACTGCGTCGAAGTTTCACGCCAAAGCGCTGAGCAATTGCGAGTGTAGGACTTGCCCAAAGTCCATACGCGGCGAACCTGAAACCCTCCAGCTGCAGGGCAACGAACATACACCCACTACACCACTGCACCCCACTTTTCATTTGAAATATTATGTTTGGCTACAATCCAATGCTTTCTAACATCATTATTATAGAGTCGACGCATGTTCTCTAAAAGGAACCCTATCATTATAATATAATATGATATAATATAATATGATATGATATGATATAACATAACAAAACATAACATAACATAACACAATACAATACAATACTATACAATACAATATAATGTAATACAATACAATAATACAATACAGTATAATATAATACAATGCAAAGCAATACAATATAATATATTATAGAGATTGATGGCCGATGAGTTTTGCATCGAGTGGTTGAACTTACGGCCCATCCGAGTCCATTGTGGTTACGGGAGAAAGTGAAGAACGCTCCGACCTCCATCCATCGAGCACACAACTCCATCGTCGAGTCTTGGAAGAATCCACAGATGTCAGGTCCGATCTTAACAGAAGAGAGATATTGTACACATATGCCTTTGTTATGGCCATGAAAACGCCGGAGAGAAGGGAAGAGAGAGAGAGAAAGAGAGAGAGAGCGAGACAGACAGACAGACAGACAGGCATACAGACAGATATATAGACAGACAGACAGGCAGACACAGATTCATATTTCGGTTTGACTTTGTACTCGTTACAAATTCATAATAATAATAATAAATTGAGAAAACTAGAAAACTATTGAGAAGTTGATAGAGAGAGAGAGAGAGAGAGAGAGAGAGACAGACAGACAGACAGACAGAGAGGGAGAGAGAGAGGGAGAGACAGAGACAAATACAGAGACAGACAGAGACATAGACAGAGACAGACAGACAGAGAGAGAGAGACAAAGGTAGAGACAGACAGACAGACAGGCAGATAGAAGGAAAAAGTTACACCCGCAAAGATAGAGACAGAGACGGCAGACCGATGGAGAGAGTGAGAGAGATGCCTATACCGTGGAGAAAGAACAGGTGAGTTATTGACCTTGACCTTGACCTTGACCTTGACCTCGATGAATGACAAATTTGTAATTTGTCATTGAACTCATTCTCTCTCTACATGGAAGCGGAGACAGTGATCAGTGACCACAGACACATCGGAGTGAACCCTAATTGACGAGGATGAGCTGTGTATCCGTGTATCTCTTACGTATGGCATTCCGAAGAGGTTGAATTCAAGGACACCGATGATCGAGTGGTGAAGATGACTCCAAAGCGATTGGTTGTCTCCAAGCCAACGACCTGCATAATGACCCGACCCAGGAAACGATGACCTCCCGATAATTATGCTTCGCTTGCCGCCTGTGGCTTGACGAACGGCCCTACAATAAAAATATCATATGAAATGAATCAAATTATTATTATCGTATAGATTTACTAAGAGTCGGACCAGCATTTTGTATGGACAAGGTAATGTAAATAAATATATAAATGAATAAATAAATATGTAAATATAGTTACAAATATCTATGTATGTATGTGCACATGGTATACAGCGGTCCTTCAAGATTCCTACTCAGAGGCGCTCCCGAGTCCGGACAACAGCGCGGACACTGAATCGGAGTTTCGCGCCGAAGCGCTAAGCAATTGTGGGTGAAAGACTTGCACAAGGTCCCTACACGGCTTGAGGTGAACTCGAACGTGGAGCCCTTGGCTACAAAGCAGCGAATATACCCACTACACCCCCGCGCCCCTTTAGGCCTACAAATAATGCCAAATTACCATAATTATCTTGGTTATAACAAAATGTACCGGCAGGATTAGGTATTTGGGCGGGATTAGGTATTTGGACATAATTTTATGATTGGTACGGCTAGGTGCTACTGAACATGAATTAAGGCACCATTTGATCCTGATCTTATGGCAGCTCGACCCGGACCACCACGGACTACTCTCACGGACAACCCTTCTAACTCAACGCAGCACTCGTGAATAGGCTGGTGCCCCGCGCTTGGCTTTCGAGTGGCGCTTTAGAAATCTTGAGTTTACGATTACGATTACGATTACGCATATATTTTATTATGCACGCTCGAACATTATTACTGTAGGCAAGATATGCTTATCACGCATTCATTACAGGTAAGATACGGTAGTTACATCGACTGTAGCCTATATGTTTACGGCAATTAAAGTAAATAGTTACAGATTACAAATACGGTAATTAAAGTAACTACAGGATTATAGGATGAGGTAGTCAGTTTTATCATAGGTGAGATAATGTGCTTACATATTTGCTAAAATAAGACATTTGCACATTTATTAGAGACCCTATAGTTGTTATGTAATGTAATGTAGATCACCGAGAATTTCTCAGCGTCCACAAAAGCTACATCAGGGAGACCAGAGAGATCAGCGTATTCACCGGCGCTAGGTCTATATCAAATCAAGTCCGCAACAGCCAGAGTTGACCTGTTTCTAATGGTGCCAGGTCAAAATCCGGAAGGTCAAAGGTAATGTGGAGTTGACGAATCCGAAGTTTAATCTACGTAAGATTAGATCAGATCAGATTAGATTAGATCAGATTAGATCAAATCAGATTAGATTATATTAGATCAGATCAGATCAGATTAGATTAGATCAGATCATATCAGATAAGATCAGATCAGATCAGATTATATTAGATCAGATTAGATCAGATCAGATTAGATTAGATCAGATCAGATTAGATCAAATCAGATTAGATTAGATTAGATTAGATTGACTCAGATTAGATTAGATTAGATTGACTCAGATTAGATTAGATTAGATTAGATTGACTCAGATTAGATTAGATTAGATTGACTCAGATTAGATTAGATTAGATTAGATTAGATTAGATCAGATTAGATCAGATCAGATCAGATCAGATTAGATCAGATCAGATCAGATTAGATTAGATCAGATTAGATCAGATTAGATCAGATCAGATTAGATTAGATCAGATCAGATTAGATCAGATCAGATTAGATTAGATTAGATCAGATCATATCAGATTAGATCAGATCAGATTAGATTAGATCAGATCAGATCAGATCAGATTAGATCAGATCAGATTAGATCAGATCAGATCAGATTAGATCAAATCAGATTAGATTATATTAGATCAGATCAGATCAGATTAGATCAGATCAGATTAGATCAGATCAGATCAGATTAGATTAGATCAGATCAGATTAGATCAGATTAGATCAGATCAGATCAGATTAGATCAGATCAGATTAGATCAGATCAGATTAGATTATATTAGATCAGATCAGATCAGATTAGATCAGATCAGATCAGATCAGATCAGATCAGATCAGATTAGATTAGATCAGATTAGATTATATTAGATCAGATCAGATCAGATTAGATCAGATCAGATTATATCAGATCAGATCAGATTAGATTAGATCAGATTAGATCAGATTAGATCAGATCAGATCAGATTAGATCAGATCAGATTAGATCAGATCAGATCAGATCAGATTAGATTAGATCAGATCAGATCAGATTAGATCAAATCAGATTAGATTATATTAGATCAGATCAGATTAGATTAGATCAGATCAGATTAGATCAGATTAGATCAGATTAGATCAGATCAGATTAGATTAGATCAGATCAGATTAGATCAGATTAGATCAGATCAGATTAGATTAGATCAGATTAGATTAGATCAGATCAGATCAGATCAGATCAGATCAGATTAGATTAGATCAGATCAGATCAGATTAGATCAAATCAGATTAGATTATATTAGATCAGATCAGATTAGATTAGATCAGATCAGATTAGATCAGATTAGATCAGATCAGATTATATCAGATCAGATCAGATTAGATTAGATCAGATTAGATCAGATTAGATCAGATCAGATCAGATTAGATCAGATCAGATTAGATCAGATCAGATCAGATCAGATTAGATTAGATCAGATCAGATCAGATTAGATCAAATCAGATTAGATTATATTAGATCAGATCAGATTAGATTAGATCAGATCAGATTAGATCAGATTAGATCAGATTAGATCAGATCAGATTAGATTAGATCAGATCAGATTAGATCAGATTAGATCAGATCAGATTATATCAGATCAGATCAGATTAGATTAGATCAGATTAGATCAGATTAGATCAGATCAGATCAGATTAGATCAGATCAGATTAGATCAGATCAGATCAGATCAGATTAGATTAGATCAGATCAGATCAGATTAGATCAAATCAGATTAGATTATATTAGATCAGATCAGATTAGATTAGATCAGATCAGATTAGATCAGATTAGATCAGATTAGATCAGATCAGATTAGATTAGATCAGATCAGATTAGATCAGATTAGATCAGATCAGATTAGATTAGATCAGATTAGATTAGATTAGATCAGATCAGATCAGATCAGATTAGATCAGATTAGATCAGATCAGATTAGATTAGATCAGATTAGATTAGATCAGATCAGATCAGATCAGATCAGATCAGATTAGATTCGATTATAGTTCGTGAAGACCGAATCACTTACTGCTGACTGACAATTGCCATTGTTCTACCGTAGAGATTATGAACGTCGTAGTGACGACCGAGAGCCATCTCGTAATCGGTGCAAATAGTCTTCTCGTACAGAACACTCCCAGCCACATATCCTACAGAATAATCGGTACATCATCATCTATTCTCATTGAACACAATGCATTGTGCTCAATGTGTGGATTAACGCTTTTTAACATTTGTATGAAGCGCCTCTAGTGAGAAAAGCGATGGAGAAAACGAGTCACTAGAACCGGTCGGAGCAAGGGCGGATACAGAAATTTTCGAAGGGGGGGGCAAAAATTTAGGGTTTTTGTTGGTGGGACAGAGGAAAAATTTCGTTGTGCCGCCGAAAAAACTGAAGGCCTTTTTTTAGTCATCGCCCAATTTTTCAGGAAAAATATACCATTTCATCCGCCGAAAAAAACTGATGACCTTATTTTATTTCACCCGCCGCTAAATCGACGGGGGGGTCACTTCCCGTGCGATTTTCTAATGAAGGGGGGCCTGATGTCCTGTTTTTCTCTCCCGCTACATTTATTTAATGGCTTATTGAAACCAAATGGGGGGGACACGTCCCATGCAAATTTTAAATGGGGGAGGGCCATGGCCGGATTGCCCCCCCCTGGATTCGCTCCTGGGTCGGAGGCACTCCCGTTGTGCAAAGCCACACGAGTAGAGAAAGGCTAGCTTTGAGAAAAGCGATGCAGGAAGAGTCAGCAGCTAGAATTAGAGAGCGAGCAGATGAGGACAGCGCATGCGAAAGAGAGGATGGACCAATTGAGGTAAAGGACAGGAAATGAGTCATAGCTGTTCTAATATGATGGACTAGAAGAAAATATATGTCTGAAGTGCGAAGTGGGCGTTGCGAGGATGACTGAATGGGTGAATGGATGGATGGGTGAATGAATGAATGGATGGATGATTGGAAGATGGATGGATGGATGAATGGATGGATGATTGGAAGATGGATGGATGGATGGATGAATGGATGGATGATTGGAAGATGGATGGATGGATGGATGGATGAATGGATGGATGATTGGAAGATGGATGGATGGATGGATGATTGGAAGATGGATGGATGGATGGATGAATGGATCGATGATTGGAAGATGGATGGATGGATGGATGAATGGATGGATGATTGGAAGATGGATGGATGGATGGATGATTGGAAGATGGATGGATGGATGAATGGATGGATGATTGGAAGATGGATGGATGGATGGATGAATGGATGGATGATTGGAAGATGGATGGATGGATGGATGGATGAATGGATGGATGATTGGAAGATGGATGGATGGATGATTGGAAGATGGATGGATGGATGGATGAATGGATCGATGATTGGAAGATGGATGGATGGATGGATGAATGGATGGATGATTGGAAGATGGATGGATGGATGGATGAATGGATGGATGATTGGAAGATGGATGGATGGATGGATGAATGGATGGATGATTGGAAGATGGATGGATGGATGGATGGATGAATGGATGGATGATTGGAAGATGGATGGATGGATGAATGGATGGATGATTGGAAGATGGATGGATGGATGGATGAATGGATCGATGATTGGAAGATGGATGGATGGATGGATGAATGGATGGATGATTGGAAGATGGATGGATGGATGGATGAATGGATGGATGATTGGAAGATGGATGGATGGATGGATGAATGGATGGATGATTGGAAGATGGATGGATGGATGGATGGATGAATGGATGGAGAGATGGATGGGTGAATGGATGGATGAATGGATGAATGATCGGATAGATGGATAAATGGATGGATGGATAGACGGATGGATGAATGGATGGATGGATGGATGAATAGATGGATGGTTGGACGGATGGATGGACAAAATGGATAGATGGATGGATGAATAGATGGATGGATGGTTGGACGGATGGATGGATGGATAAATGGATGGATGGATAGACGGATGGATGAATGGATGGATGGATGGATGAATAGATGGATGGTTGGACGGATGGATGGACAAAATGGATGGATGGATGAATAGATGGATGGATGGTTGGACGGATGGATGGATAAATGGATGGATGGATAGACGGATGGATGGATGGATGGATGAATAGATGGATGGTTGAACGGATGGATGGACAAAATGGATGGATGGATGAATAGATGGATGGATGGTTGGACGGATGGATGGATGGATAAATGGATGGATGGATAGACGGATGGATGAATGGATGGATGATTGGAAGATGGATGGATGGATGGATGAATGGATGGATGATTGGAAGATGGATGGATGGATGGATGGATGAATGGATGGATGATTGGAAGATGGATGGATGGATGGATGATCGGAAGATGGATGGATGGATGGATGAATGGATCGATGATTGGAAGATGGATGGATGGATGGATGAATGGATGGATGATTGGAAGATGGATGGATGGATGGATGAATGGATGGATGATTGGAAGATGGATGGATGGATGGATGAATGGATGGATGATTGGAAGATGGATGGATGGATGGATGGATGAATGGATGGATGATTGGAAGATGGATGGATGGATGAATGAATGGATGATTGGAAGATGGATGGATGGATGGATGAATGGATCGATGATTGGAAGATGGATGGATGGATGAATGGATGGATGATTGGAAGATGGATGGATGGATGGATGAATGGATGGATGATTGGAAGATGGATGGATGGATGGATGAATGGATGGATGATTGGAAGATGGATGGATGGATGGATGAATGGATGGACAGATGGATGGGTGAATGGATGGATGAATGGATGAATGAATGATCGGATAGATGGATAAATGGATGGATGGATAGACGGATGGATGAATGGATGGATGGATGGATGGATGG
Source organism: Lumbricus terrestris (assembly GCA_949752735.1). NCBI lineage: Eukaryota > Metazoa > Annelida > Clitellata > Crassiclitellata > Lumbricidae > Lumbricus > Lumbricus terrestris. The sequence goes on along the minus strand of OX457049.1, from coordinate 25,096,403 downwards.
ATGAATAGATGGATGGTTGGACGGATGGATGGACAAAATGGATGGATGGATGGATGAATAGATGGATGGATGGTTGGACGGATGGATGGAAGGATAAATGGATGGATGGATAGACGGATGGATGAATGGATGGATGGATTATTATTATTATTTTTTTTTTCCTCAACCAAAACAACACACAAACATGATACAATTATGGCAGTGAATAATACATTAACATGAATTTGGTGAAGAGGGGGAGACCCAGAAGGGATGTAAAATCCCGCTAATAGGGCCACCCATAATTCATGTAAAATATAAAAGAAAAAACATGACAGAACATTCAATTGCAGGAATAAAAAAAATGATGAGGAAGAGAGAAAAACAAATTAAGCAATCGACATTTCTGTATATAACGAGAAAAACAACTCTTAACTAATGACTTAACTAAAGACTTAACTAAGGGCTTGGCGAAACCACTGAGCAGAAACCTTAACCATTACATATCAGGAAGTGTTTTAAGTAGATAAAGGCGAAGTTTATGCTTAAATAATCTTGTGTTAGGTATACGGAATGAAGATGTGTAGGGAGAGAGTTCCAACATTGGGAGCCAGTATATTGTATAGAGAATCGACGAGTATTATTATGTGCGTAGGGAAGGTTATAAACAGTTAATTTTCTAGTTGAATAAGAGTGGCGATCAGAGGTAAGGTTAAAGAAATCATTAAATACAAGTGGTAATAGGCCATGGTTATAACGGTACATAAACTCTCCTATTTGCAAGTGCCTAATTTGATCGATCTTTAATAATCCAAATTCCTTGAAATACAGAGCGGTGTGGGCTCGGCGAGGAATATTAGCTATAAAACGGATTGCATATTTTTGAAGGGTGACTAGTCTGATAAAATTAGATTTGTAAGTAGACGTCCAAATTAAATTACAGTAGGTTAAATAAGGATAAATAAGAGAATAGTATAGCATAGACCGGATAGAGACAGGAATCAGTTTAGATGAGCGAAATAGCACACCAACAGTCTTAGCAATTTTGCTAGAGATATTATTGATGTGTTCCTTCCAATTTAGATGCTGGTCAATGTATACGCCCAAAAATTTTGTGGATGTTACTTGGGTGATAGGAGTCCCTTCAATAAGTAGAATAGGAAGTTCATTGGGATATTTTTTCTTATGGGATCTGAAGAGGATGTACTTGGTTTTATCCAAATTTAGAGTAAGTTTATTTGATCGAAACCAATCAACGACTCGGTGAAGCTCAGAATTAACAGTGTCGAATAGGGTATCAATAGATTTATCAGAATGAAATAAGTTGGAATCATCAGCAAATAGTACAAAATACATAGAAGGCGATACATTAGGTAAATCATTAATATAGATTAAAAATAAAAGAGGTCCAAGATGGATGAATAGATAGATGGTTGGACGGATGGATGGACAAAATGGATGGATGGATGGATGAATAGATGGATGGATGGTTGGACGGATGGATGGATGGATAAATGGATGGATGGATAGACGGATGGATGAATGGATGGATGGATGGATGAATAGATGGATGGTTGGACGGATGGATGGACAAAATGGATGGATGGATGAATAGATGGATGGATGGTTGGACGGATGGATGGATAAATGGATGGATGGATAGACGGATGGATGAATGGATGGATGGATGAATAGATGGATGGTTGGACGGATGGATGGACAAAATGGATGGATGGATGAATAGATGGATGGATGGTTGGACGGATGGATGGATGGATAAATGGATGGATGGATAGACGGGTAGAGTGGTAAGAATGCGTCGTTACTTGGTTTGTAAAGCGGAAAGTTCCATCGGTTGTCAAGGCAACCCTTAACTGATCCAGCTTCAAAACTCGCCGGTTCATTCATGTCCTGTAGAATGAGAAGAACAAAGCTAACAATATCGAAATCGTTCCTTGTCTTAATCATCTTAATCAACATAATCGTCACAAGATCTTATCCCGATTCTTCCACTTCCCCCATGGGCGGAGACTTGGGGAGGGGAACGGAAAGAGGCAAACATTTCTGACGACCTTTTTCCACCCGAAATCTCACAAAAAATTCTATTTTCGCTGACAAAAAAGTTGATGACCTTTTTTTTAGTCTTGACGCTCAACGATGGGGGGGGGGACATATGCATGGGCCGTCTCCCCAACACCTCCATTTGGAGAACCGTCTCCCCTAGGTCTCCGCCCATGACTTCCCCTACCCAACGCCGTTTCACCTCTAAACATCATCCACCATACTGTTGCCGTCCGTCTACCAGTTCTACCTCCTCGTCTGACATTCCAGATCTTGACCTCTGTCTGTCAACTCTGCTTTGTTCCCGCGACTTCAATTTTCTGGACGCTGCAGAAGTTTCAAGTTTACGATTTCACGATTACGAAGCACTGTAGGTGTAGTGCCTATAAACTAGTTAAACAGCGGTTCCCAACCCCAATAGTGTGGCCCGCCAGGTCTAAAAAATGGCCCTCATCCCTCAAAAAATTAACAAAAATACACGAAAAAATGAAAAATTGGATAGGATAGAGCACATAATTATTTTCTATTACAAAACACTTTATTTAGACGAATATAAATAACATCAAACATTCCATTTTGAATCAATTATAACAATTTTATATGTTTTTAGTTAATTCAATTTTAGCCTTGTGTCCCATTAATGTCCTTCAACTAAGAAAAAGTGGCCCTCGTGTCCACAAACTTAGAAAAAATGGGAAAAGTGGCCTAAAGTAAAAAAAAAGGTTGGAAATAACTGAACTAGTACTATTAAATTAGCATTCTAGTGATACGAAATTGCATATAGCCTGTGGTTTAAAATAATTGGAATGTTCTGTGGGGGGGTGGTCACTTACCACCCAGAGTCCATCGAATTCAATTGTATCGTGGAAATCAACACACTGTTCAATCCACCAATCGTCACCACTCGCATGGGCGTAGTCACCATAGAAGACGTTGGACAATGGCCATGCCTATAAATAATATGAGAATTCGATGATGATGATGATGATGATGATTGATGATGATGATGATGATGATGATGATGATGATGATGATGATGATGATGATGATGATGATGATGATGATGATGATGATGATGATGATGATGGTGATGATGGTGATGACGACGACAATGATAATGACGACGACATCGACGACGATGATGATGATAACGACGATGATGATGATAATGACGACGACGATGATGAAGATGATGATGAAGATTACGACGATGACGATGATGACGATGATGATGATGATGATGATGATGATGATGATGATGATGATGATGATGATGATGATGATGATGATGACGACGACGACGACGATGACAATGTTGATGATGATGATGATGATGATGGTGACGACGACTATGTCCGAATAGAGTTAAGGTAGACTGCATGCAACTATTCTTGCACTAAGTCTGGGCACCACAGAGAAGAAAGATTTGATAATCACCCTTGATTCCGCTGGCGTGGTTCCGTCAGATTCCTTCACCCAAATGTTCAGCTCCTGACCGCGATCAAACGCTGGATAGCTTCCGGGTGGCTCCCCGATTCCAATAAACGGATCCTAAAAAGTCGAAACAGTCTCGAAAGTGTATCAACGCAGTTGACACAGCAATCCACGCCTTTGTTACAAGTCGAATCGACAACTGTTGCTCCTTACTTGCTGGTCTTCCCATTGGGGTCCTGGGGCGACTTGATCGTGTATTGCGCTCCGCTGCTCGCCTTGTTGGGCGGCTTCCTAAATTTGCTCCTGTCTCTGCCTATATGCGTGATGCGCTGCACTGGCTGCCTGTGTCCCAGCGGATCTCATACCGCATTGCTGCTGTGGTCTCACGCTGTGTCCTTGGCTGTGCTCCGTCATACTTGCGTGATCTCTGCTGTCCAGTCTCTGACGTTGCAGCGCGTCGTGTACTACGCTCTTCGGCTAGGGGTGAACTTCTGGTCCCGCGGGCTCGCTTAGTTATTAAGCAGCGCCGTGCTTTCTCGGTTGTGGGGCCTACTGTCTGGAATGACCTCCCGGTTGCGCTTCGCTCTTTACTTGTGGCCCATCCGGCTGGGTTCTACAAGTCTCTCAAGTCTTTTTTCTTTGCTCGTGGTTGGGCTGGGAGCGCCTCTGAGTAGTTTCTTGAAGGGGCGCTATATAAATGCTATGAATGAATGAATGAATGAATCCATCACATAACTATAACGCGGATTATGATTACGATAGCTTGATTTGCATTTAACATCGTCACAATCACCACCAACGCCACCACCACCACCACCGTCACCACCACCACCGCTACCACCACCGTCACCACCAACGCCACCGCCACGGCCACCACCACCGTCACCGTCACTACCACCTTCACCGTCACCGCCATCGTCATCATCATCATCATCATCATCATCATAGGCGTACGAAGCGGGGGTCCAGAGGGGGCAAATGCTCCCCCAAAATTCGGGAAAATGTGTTTTTCGGGCAAAAGAGGCATGGATGGGCCAAAAATTTCGGAAATTTTTTCGGGCAAAACAGGTGCGGGAGGATTTTTTCGGGCACGCAGGAGGCAAAAACATTTTCGGACGAGAAAACCCTATGAATTTTGATCGGATAACTAAAAAAAGGTCAGATTTTTCGGGCAAAATTTTTTCTGCCCCCCCACTGCCGAAATGTCCCGTACGCCTATCATCATCATCATCATCATCATCATCATCATCATCATCATCATCATCATCATCATCATCATCATCATCATCATCATCATCCTTGGTTATTGAATACAGCCCACCAGTAGTGTGATGAATCGGATTCCTTCCGTCTTCAGCTGACGAACGTAATCAGGAAGACCTGCGAATCTGACCGGATCGTAGGTGAAGTCCAGGTTGCGGTCGAAGTAGTCGATGTCACCGTGTTGAACGTCCTGTAGGAAAAGTAACAAGCAACAGGTATACGAATACAAGGTAAGCAAAGGTAAAGTCAAAGATAACGACAAAGGTCAAAGCAACGGTAAAGAAAACGCAGATAGGCCTATAGGCTCGTTGTCAGGGGGCACGGCAGCCAGTTGGCTAACGCATGGTCTTATAACGCGATACAAATAAAGGTAGGGTAAAGATAAAGGTAGAGATAAAGGTAATGGTAGAGATAAAGGTAATGGTAGAGATAAAGGTAATGGTAGAGATAAAGGTAATTGCAGAGATAAAGGTAATGGTAGAGATAAAGGTAAAGGCAACGGCAAAGAGAGGGTAAAAATAAATTAAACCCACATATATGGAGATATATATGCAAAGATAAACAAAATATGAACGCAGCGGTAAGGATAGAGGTAAAGATAAGGATGAAGGCCAAGGTAAAGATAGATCAAACGATAAATGTAAATAGATAAATCATAAATGCAAAGGTAGAGGTAAAGCTAAAGGTTAAGTGGAGGTAAGAATAAATATAATGTAAAGATGAAGGTATACTGAAGACACCAAGGCCAGCGATTACACTGCTCGTCCAGAGGCGGTTGAAAATATAGGTGAACCATTATCTAACCACATGGGCGGAGTTTATCAGGGGCTAGGAGGCTGGGGGGGGGGCTAAGCCCCCCAAGAAGACCCAGATTCATTTTTTACCGTGTAAATGGTATATTTTCCCGGGCTTAGCCCCCACACCCCAAGAAGGCTTTAGCCCCTCCAAGAACAGAAATCAAACTTCGCCTATGCCTAACCAAACAAGACAGTGGGTAGGGCCCCCATTCAGAAATTTGCACGGGACGTGGTCCCTCCATCAGGCTTCAAGAGGCTCCCCCCGTCAGGTTTCAGGAAGAAGCTTTCAATCAATGCAGAGGGAACAGGAAGAACGTGAGAGTGAAAAAGTATCATACGACTAAAAAAAGAACAAAAAAATTCATCATATTTCAAATAATTTCCACCGGTTTTTGGAAGTTTTGGGGGAGAAAGACTAAACATATCATCAGATTTTCGGCGAAAAGCCAAGGTAAATTGTTTTCGACCAAAGACCACAAATTTCGGAACCCTTCAAAATTTCTATATCCGCCTCTGGCAGTGGGTCATATTCATGGGTGGAGTTTGGTTTCCGTTCTTGGAGAGGCTAAAGCCTTCTGGGGGTGGAGCTAAAAAATTAAGTCCAAGAAAGATACCATTTACACGGTAAAAATATGAATCTGGGTCTTCTTTGGGGGCTTAGCCCCCCTTAGCTCCTGATAAACTTTGCCCATGGTTATATTTAGAAATACCTGTGGGATGCCAGCTGCTCTCGTTCGTTCAATGGCTGCTTGCATGTTGGCCAACGTGTCGTAACCGTATCTTGACAATTGGAATCCAAGCGACCAGTAAGCAGGCATAACTGGATGTCCCACAGCCTATGTATAGACAGATCACCAGCAAGTAATAATTAATGCAGTGCAATCAATCAATCAATCAATCGTAATTTATATAGCAGCAGTTCAAGGTACTTGCTCAGAGTAATGTAGCCTATGTTGCAATTGTAAGTATTAGTAGCTTCTATTGCGCTATTGGATAAGGCACAAAGTATCAAACGGTGACGCTCCTAAACAAACCGTAAGCATATCAATGGCCAATAATCATTGTTACTGAGACAAAGCGGCAACCTTTGATGTATAAGGAATTTGAAAATGACGCCTTAACCAGTCTTCAAATTGTGACAATTTGAAGACTGTTTAAGGCGTCATTTTCAAATTCCTTATACATCAAAGGTTGCCGCTTTGTCTCAGTAACAAAAATCAAGTAAGTAAGTTAGTATTGGCTTTAATTATCAGTTGCAAATCGCATCCTGATTTACAAAAAAGTGTGTAGGTCTACATTCAAAGACAGGAATAATCAGAATACAGCATATGAATAACAGAATAAGTAACACTAAATAGGGCCTGCGTGAGGAAAATAGACTGAGTCGTAGAAACTCGACCCGGACCACCACGGACTACTCTCACGGACAACCCTTCTAACTCAACGCAGCGCTCGTGAATAAGCTGGTGCCCCGCGCTTGGCTTTCGAGTGGCGCTTTAGAAATTTCGAGTTTACGATTACGATCAGATAGCCTATTTTCCTCACGTAGGGCCTGTTTATTGTTACTTATTATGTTATTCATAATTATGCTGTAGGCCTATTCTGATTATTCCTGTCTTAGAATGCACACACTTCAGTAGTCCTACTGTAAAAGTCAAGTCCGCCACTGTCCGTGCGAGTTAGCTAACATCTCAGTTAGCAAGATTAATGTTTATACGTAGCTCGCAAAATGCTAACGTACTCTAGAGGAGAAGAAGAAAGAGGTGAAGTAGGGGAGTAGTAGGAGAACAGGAAAGAACAGGAGAAGGAAGAAGAAAAGGAGCAAGAGATGAGCAGAAAACAAGGAGTAGGAGCAGGAGGAGGAATTCTAGTAGGAGTAGGAGTAGAAGAGGAGGAGGAGTAAGAGAGGAAAGGAGGAGTACTAGGAATTCGAGTAGAAGTAGGAGTAGGAAAGAAGGAGAAAGAGGAGAATAGCAGGCGTAGGTGGAGTTCGAGTAGGAGTAGGAAACTAAAGGAGTAGGAGTAGGAAGAGTTCGAGTACGAGAAGGAGAAGGAGTAAGAAGAGAAAATGAAGAGGAATAGGATGACGAGAATGATGACGAGAATGATGAGTAGGAGAAGGAGGAGGTTTGGCACGACCTCTGTGTATTGTGAGATGACGGTCTCTGGTTGTGGACCGAGGAAGAAGTAGAGGTCGAGAATTCCTCCAGTTGTCCGGTAGATGAAACCTGGCGCTGGTGTCATCGTCACTTCTACAACACACAACAACAACAACAACAACAACAACAACAACAACAACAACAACAACAACAACAACAACAGCAGCAACAACAAAGACAGCAACAACAACGACAACGACAACAATAACAACGACAACAACAACAACAACGATGCAACAACATGCAACGAAGCAACAGTTAAGGCAATCGCATTTTTAATAGGTCTGTTCACATACTATAATTATTAGTGCTATCACCTGCTATTATCATTATCCTTGATTCCTTAATATCGTCATCGCCATCGTCATCGCCACCACATCACCACCCATAGGCGCAACCACCCTATGGGACCCACGGGACGCGTCCCCCCAACTTTTGAGTGGTCCCCTAGCTTTATTATTATGGTCCCCCAACTTTTAGGACGTGATTGCGCCTATGCCACCACCACCGCAGCAGCATTGGCAGCAGTATGAATATTAATAGTAGTAGGTGTAGTAGTAGTCATAGTTGTAGTAGTGGTAGTTGTAGCATGCCATGGCTGAAGCCCCCCCCCCCCCAACACTGTATCTGTCCGTCAGATTCCCTGTCACAGCCGAGACTTATCGCTTGTGAATCTTTCCACTACTTCGCTGTTTATTGCGTTGTATAAATGTCATGATAAGAGTTTTTACAGACGTCTGAATAGAAATAATAAGTTAATTTTTGAACCTTGTGCATTTGAGTTGAGGATGAGAGCCGCAAACATGTTTCCATCGCTCTCGAGTGTCGTGAAGAATGGATGGACGCCGTAGAGATTGGTCGCCTGGCAGAACAGAAATATTATTTCTTATCATGACGTCGGTAATAAAAATTATATAGTTTAGTTTATGTATTAAATTTACTGAAGCTTTGAATACAATTGAAATTTTTAATGTGGTAGGTGGATCTATTTTGCACACTACTCGCATTCGTCCAATTATTCTTATTCGGTCGAGTTATAATCCCCTATTTGGTACAGCCCTACTATATATGGGCCAAATGTTAGAAAGTAAAAGGTAAGAAACCGGCGGTAGGCCAACTAAGAGTAACCTAAAAGTGGCATTGACTGCTATCGTTTAAATTCAAACAAGGCCTCCACTTTGTGTCTTTACTGAAGGTTCAAATAAAACAGGATGTTGGCCTATAATTCGTAACCATCTTCCACTGTTTCTTCACTTTCTTTTGCATTCAATTTGAATTTAATAAGAAAATCTCAGTTGATAGTAGTAGGTAAAGTGGTAATATGAGCACAATCTAGGTCAAGCCTCATTAATATACATAGCCTTAGCCAATAGGAATCGACCTAGTCCACCGAAAGTCGGTTTGACCACAACAGCAGTAGTAGGTAAAGTGATGATATGAGCACAATCTGGGCCACAGCCAATAGGAAGCAACCGTGCTAGACGGTATTAGCCCAATCTAGGTAAAATGTCCCAGCGCGGATTGAGAAAAGTAGCATGGTTGAGAGAGTCGCTTACTGCGACAGGTTCATCTCGGCCGAACATTCCATATGTTTTCCAGTTCACGTTGTGCCTCAGACTGGAGTGCATCGTTTCCCCCCATCCATAGATGTTGGAAGATGGAAGCCTGGCGGCGATCTGGAGGAACTGATCGGAGAATTTCAGCCCTCCAATCGAAGTATCGAATCTACAAGGATAAATTGAAACAAGCAAAGTTAAATAAAGTCGGATATAAAAATGAAACTGAAATGAACTTAGGTAAAATTGACTAGGGATTGAAGCCAAGTAAAGTGAATTTAAGTGGAACTAACTGGACTGAATCACGAAATAACGTGAAATTAAATGAAGGAACATTGACTCAATTCAAATAGCTTATTAGCTGGAAAAATTTAAAACTTTTAAATGCAACTCAACGTTTGGCTCCGTTATTATGACATACTGTTAGCCTATCGGTCATTACGTCGCGTCATATTTCCACCTCTCTGGTTTAAATATTTTATCGCCAACTTACAGAACTGTTCCGCTGGAGCGTCGCGTGACCTTGAAATTGAAGGATGGTGAGTTGCTGAAGGTGATGTCGTAGAGAGGATTAGGAGCTTTGGTCGGAGGGGATGGAATCGCAGGGTCCATCGGAACTTCGAAACGATTGTTAACGGTGTCGTAAATCTAAGACAATGAGTGACAACAAGAGACAATGAAACCGTAAGATAATCGGGAAAAGTCGGGGAAACTTATTGCCTCCCAATTAGGCAGCGCCGTATCTTCTCCATGGTTGGTCCTCCGACCTGGAATGAACTCCCTACTTCTTATTTCCCTTCAGGCTAGAATTACTCCTTCTGGCGAGGGGTCAGCCACTGGGATCCTTCTCCTCCACTTGCCTCTGTTTCCAGTATCTTCTTTCTTCATTTTGAGCAACTTCAGGCCTTGTTGTATCACGTTCTCCCATCTTTTTTCTGTCGTCCCCGGCTGCGTCGACCACATACCTCCGCTTGCATGATTCTTTTGACACAGACATCCTCTTTTTTCCTCATTACATGTCCAGACCACCTCAGCCTGGTCTTTTGTGCCTTCTCAGAATGTCAGTTATGCATGACACTCCCAGCTTCTTCCTGATATCCTCACTCCGTTTCATGTCTTTCAGTGATTACCAAGCATCCATCGCAGCATTGACCATCTCTCTTCTTTCCAGCAAACCCTCGTCCATTTTCGTTAAATGTTCAGGCCTCTGCTCCATATAGCATTTCCCGCCTTGAACTCCATACAACGCTTCGTCATATTGGACTCTCTGTCTCGTTTCTCACTGCTCTTAAGATCGTTCTACTCGACCGAAGTTCAACTGAGAGCCATAGGGCTTTTTAGCGCGTAGTTGCGCACATAATGTGCAGTTCTAAGTGGATTTGCAGTAATGTGCTAATGTTATAGATGCACTCTGTGCAGTTAAAAATGTTAGAAAACTAAGAAAAGTTATGTGTCATCCGATTGGAGTAATTTACCATGAGCGAAAGGAAGAAAAGCTCAGGGGTTGTGCTTTTCTAAAAGCTTCCCGTAAAAACCATACTGAGAGCGTTCCTGAGTAGGCAACCTTGAACGGGTGCTATACCAAATTGCTGTAATAACTAAATAATTTTTGACGGGCATTAGGCGTAATCAATGTGGACTCTACAATCTACACGCGCCCCATATCGGATTAGGCCTAT
>OX457049.1:25015475-25082975 GCA_949752735.1 Lumbricus terrestris | reverse complement strand
GTAGCAGTAGCAGTAGCAGTAGCAGCAGTAGCAGTAGCAGTAGCAGCAGCAGCAGTAGCAGTAGCAGTAGTAGCAGTAGCAGTAGCAGTAGCAGTAGCAGCAGCAGCAGTAGCAGTAGCAGTAGTAGTAGCAGTAGTAGTAGTAGAAGAAGAAGTAGCACCAGCACCAGCATGAGTAGTAGTATTGCAAATTTCAATCAATCAATCAGTTTTTTATTGGTCCGTGTGTATCAAGCACACTAAGGCAGTAACAAGGAATTGTTATAACTGCACAACCCCTTCTTTTCCTTCCCATCATACATGGTATATTACTCACAATCGAGTGACAATTGCAAATTTTGGCTAGATTTAACTGTACAGAAGTGCTTCTACAACTGCACAAATTCATTCAGAACTGCACATTTTGTGTACAACTGCACGTTAAAAAAGCCCTGGATCCAGTGGTTATAAAGTTGAGTGATACCAGTGTGATGAGTTAGCCCTAGACTTGGAGTGAGAGGTGAAAGAAAACTCTATAATAAAAAAATTAGGACACAAAGGGAGACCCAGAAGGGAGGAAATCCCCCTAAATAGCTATGAAAACTTTTAATTAATACACACCACAATTTGACGAAAAAAATAAACCAAAAAGCAAAGGAGATGAGACAAATAAGTCACACTTATCAAATCAAATCAAGGGGCAGGCACATCAATACAACACACAATGCAAAGGGAGCACGTTTAAAATAATATGATAACTATAGGCTAATTTAATATCAGTTATGGGCAACTATTAGCCATTTTTGTAGTTTTATTTTAAATAGGCTAGGTTAATGTTAGGAGAGGCCTTTAAGTTTTGTGCAGACTATTCCATAATTATAGTGGACCCCTACACTTTATATAGAATTTGCGGGAGTTTGTTCTAGCAAATTCAGTTCTTAAAGAAAGACAACTTCTTGTACGTTTCATATGAATGAAAGTCTAAGCTTGACTTAAACAGGTTGGTGAATTCATTTGGAGGGATATTATGCAGCGATTTGTATATAAATTCACATGATTGATAAACTGTAATCTGATTAAGTTTTAGAATCTCCAGATCAATAAAAAAAGCTGATTAGCGTGAGCAGTAGGCTATATGGAGAGTCAGTTATAATTAGAACAATTTTTTCGGGAGAATTGTTAACATATAAAGTCCAGAGTTCTATAGTTGGATGCCCAGGTCATATCACCCGTGGCGGCGCCAGGATTTCAGTTTCGGGGGGCTGAAGCCTCGACCGAAATCTCATGAAAAATTTCCATTTTCGGCGCCAAAATTTCTGACGACTTTTTTTTTAGTCATCACCCCAAAATCGTGAATATTTCACTGTAAAAAATTTCGGATGGCCCTTTTTTAGGGGGGGCTGAGCCTCTTGTAGGGGGGGCTTAGCCCCCCAGGCCCCCCTAGCGCCGCCACTGCATATCACAATAACTCAAATACGGCTTTTGGATCATCGATTGCTTTGGCTGCACTGGCTGCGGTATGTCAGCACGAGCTTAATGAAATGAATATTATTCGTTTCATTAAGCTCTTGCTGGCATACCGCAGCCAGTAATAAAGAAATAGTAGGCCTATATAGAAGTAGGCTATATACATGTAGCAGCCTTGTACAAGGCTTGTAGTAGCAATAATAACAATAGGTCTAGTAGTAGTAGCAAAACTATACTAGCACAAAATTAGTGGTGGGTACATAAGATATATTAATATATAATTAATCATTGCTAGCATGTATTTGTTTCTGTGTATGTAGGTCTATATGTTGTTGTGATCTGTATGTATCAGGCAAATAAAGTTTATATATAATTATATATGATATGTATATATAACACTGGAGAGGAATCAGAGGATACATCAAAACTGTCGCCAGAGTTCCAATAGCTGAGGGCAACAGGTGACCAGATGATATATATATATATATATATATATATATATATATATATATATATATATGAAACTGCACAACACTTTGGTAGGCCGGTGCACAGAAACTTGGTGGACAGGTGCACAACACATTTGCGGAACTGGAGAACAGGTCCTTGGTGGACCGGTGCACAGCACCTTGCAGGATCGGTCCACAGCACTTTCATGGATCGGTGCACAGCACCTTGGTGGATCGGTGCACAGCACCTTGGTGGATTGGTGCACAGCACCTTGGTGGATTGGTAAACAGCACCTTGGTGGATCGGTGCACAGCACCTTGGTGAATCGGTGCACAGCACCTTGGTGGAAAGGCGCACAGCACCTTGGTGAAACGGTGTACAGCACCTTGATGGATCGGTGCACAGCACCTTTGTGGAATGGCGCACAGCACCTTCATGGATCGGTGCACAGCACCTTGGTGGATCGGTGCACAACACCTTGGTGGATCGGTGCACAGCACCTTGGTGGATCGGTGCACAGCATTTTTGGTGGAATGGCGCACAGCACCTTGGGGAAACGGTGTACAGCACCTTTGTGGAATGGCGCACAGCACCTTCATGGATCGGTGCACAGCACCTTGGTGGATCGGTGCACAGCACCTTGGTGGATCGGTGCACAGCACCTTGGTGGATTGGTGCACAGCACCTTGGTGGATCGGTGCACAGCACCTTGGTGGATTGGTTCACAGCACCTTGGTGGATCGGTGCACAGCACCTTGGTGGATCGGTGCACAGTACCTTGGTGAATCGGTGCACAGCACCTTGATGGATCGATGCAGAGCACCTTGGTTGATCGGTGCACAGCACCTTGGTGGATCGGTGCACAGCACCTTGGTGGATTGGTGCACAGCACCTTGGTGGATTGGTAAACAGCACCTTGGTGGATCGGTGCACAGCACCTTGGTGAATCGGTGCACAGCACCTTGGTGGAAAGGCGCACAGCACCTTGGTGAAACGGTGTACAGCACCTTGATGGATCGGTGCACAGCACCTTTGTGGAATGGCGCACAGCACCTTCATGGATCGGTGCACAGCACCTTGGTGGATCGGTGCACAGCACCTTGGTGAATCGGTGCACAGCACCTTGGTGGATCGGTGCACAGCACCTTGGTGGATCGGTGCACAGCACCTTGGTGGATCGGTGCACAGCACCTTGGTGGATCGGTGCACAGCACCTTGGTGAATCGGTGCACAGCACCTTGGTGGAATGGCGCACAGCACCTTGGTGAAACGGTGTACAGCACCTTGGTGGATCGGTGCACAGCACCTTGGTGGATTGGTTCACAGCACCTTGGTGGATCGGTGCACAGCACCTTGGTGGATCGGTGCACAGTACCTTGGTGAATCGGTGCACAGCACCTTGATGGATCGATGCAGAGCACCTTGGTTGATCGGTGCACAGCACCTTGGTGGATCGGTGCACAGTACCTTGGTGAATCGGTGCACAGCACATTTGGTGGAATGGTGCACAGCACCTTGGTGGATCGGTGCACAGCACCTTGGTGGATCGGTGCACAGCCCTTGGTGGATCCACAGCACCTTGGTGGAGAAGAGACCTTTGAAGGCTCTACTCAAATCGAACTATATATCCCTATATCAAGCCTACTGGTCAATTTGGTTATAAAAAAGCAGTAGGGCCTACCGTCATAGAACTTCACATTCGTTTTCTGATCGAAATTTTGCACGGCTTCTGTTCCAATTGAGTAGTCTAAACATTTCTCGTCTAACTTCGATTACTGGTCGATGCGTGTCTTCAAATAACAAAGTTCTTTACTTCTTCTCATCGAATTTAATTCTTCTACTTCTTCTGGTCGCCGAATTTTGGTAATTGTTTTCTTGAAATGTCTCGCCATTACTATAAAACCTCTGATCTCAAGTCAACTTCCCAACTGAATCTCCCTCCTTTCGTTTCCAAGCAACAAATATATCAGTTAAGATGACGTCATCTCGAAAATTGCAAAATGACGTATTTAGTAAATATACGTATCAGTTTGTCGTTGATTCACAAATTAGGCTAAGCAATCAATAAGCAATTTAATGTGCCAGTGTAACCTAATGCACAGTATTTTATTGTATTTAAACTATAAATTTTATACAGTGCCACTCGCAGTGCACCAGTATTTGATTGGTTGTTTGACGATGCCACTCGTCTATTGCCTCTTTCTTCATTCTACTGTAGCCTTCCTTCGTGAGCGCTGGTGAGGTCGACCGCATCGAAAGGTTCTTAGGACGTGTTAGACGAGCTGGATTCCTTCCATCCGACTCCCCCAAAGCAGCCATTATGGCTGAATCTGCTGATGTTGCACTCTTTGCAGCTATTATTATAGACGACAATCATGTTCTTCGCAAATTTTTCTCCGATAGACTCCCTGGAAAATACAATCTACGCCCTAGGCTACATCCATTCGAACTAACCAATAAAAACAATAAAAACTTCATAACACGGATGCTGTATAAAAACATTTACTAGGCTTTATCCGCTGCTCCTTTGTGCTTGTTAACTGTCGCGTTATGTCGATCGGTTATTTTGTCAATAAAACGAATATCTATCTATTATTCGTCAGCATCATCCAGCCCCGTGGCATTGTTCCTGGTCTTCATCGTGTCTTTTCCCCCCATTCTTCCTTTCATGATTTCTCTTACTATGGTGTCACCTCTCATGCTGTGGCCAATCCAGTTTCTCTGGCATCCTCGAATTGCCCCAGCTAGGACCTTTTCTCTCCCACGAGCTGTAGAATTTCTTCATTCGTCTTGTGTTCCCTCCAGCAACTGAGTAGGCTACTCTTTCCATTCTACGCCAAATCCACATTTCAAAAAGCCTCCATTCTTCTCATATCATCCTTCCTCATCGTCCTGGATCGACAGCGTGGACGATGAGAAATAATTAAATAGGTCTACTGATATTTTGTCTTCATGCAAGGTAACTCTGGAACATAATAGGCCTAGGCCTATCTTATAATCTTAGTGTATTGAGTAAAACCACACGTGAGATGACTGAATGCTTTATATTTCTTGGAAGCTGTCAATTTATTGTAAGATTAAAACGCTTTTAAAGATGTTAATTTCTTGTCAACGTGTTATAAGGTGTAAAGTGCAGATCTTTGAAATTTATCAGTGCCACGCAAAAGCCGCATAGTCAGGGAGACCAGCTTAATTATTCAAGTCGACAAATAGTCAGATTGCTTTGGTGCCAGGTAAGAATCCGGGTAGGTCAAGCCCAAGAGACTAACCATGGGAATCGTTGGTGATCTTAGTCTTCAGATGATGACTCAAAGATCTTTGGTGATACCGGTAGCTTGTGAATTTCAGCTTTCACTCTTTCGGGTAGAGATGTATTGTATGGATGTATCCAGTGGCGTAGCCAGGAATTTATTATGGGATTTTTTGCATGGCCGGATGCCCTTTCTGACACCAACCCAACAGTATTACAGAACTTTAAATAAAAAAGGGAATAAGTAATTGTCACTGACCATCAAAATCTAGGGTTTTAAATCTAGTTTTAATAGGGAACTTTATGCTCAGAGGCTTTCGGGTGATCAATATTAGAATGAGCTAGGACCTAAAACAAATGTAGCTGAGATTCGTTTAAAGATTATATTATAATATAAACCATATCAAACAGTAAAATACAATCAATAATCTTATCTACTTATTTGTGGCGTATTATCTAAGATATATTATAACTTGTTTCTTAACTTCCACGTTGGACTTCTCCAGCGTAGATGTAGAAGTTCTTCAGTTCGTATGGATTGGAATGAAGGTTCGAAGAGGAAGGAAGGTCACCTTCTTCTTGTTTGCCGTCGTTTCCAATTCTCTTCTGTAGTTGCGTAGACGGAGAATGCTGTAGTTGGACACAGCACTCTGTAGTTTCTTCCGCCTCGTTGATTCTTCACAAGCAACGGTAGCTTCTCGTCGCTTGTACGTCCTTTCGGTCTCGTCTTGTGGTCGTTTCGCCCCTTTCTTCTGCCGTCGAACTCCAATCGCAATTGCAGTTCCGAATCGACCTTCTCCCGATGTCGAATCGCAGTTCACTCGCAAGTGTCACATCAAACTTCGCAAAGTTTCGTTCGACACGCCCTGGTATCTCTGTTCCCAAGGACTTATAGTCTCACCAGTGGGACAGGCCGACAGCGTGTCGCCTTCCACACCCAATTCACCGTCGGATCTTCTGAATTACCGACGAGAACGCCACGTTTGACTAATGGCCGTTCTCGCTCAGAAATCTACGTCTTCTTCCTTCGCCATCTTTTCGCTGTCTAGCTTTATCGTCTGCCGTTGTTGCTGTCTGCTCAAGTTTGACGCTGCTTTCCGCCCTCCGTTGTATTTCAATAATTGATGTAGCGCGTATTCAAGAATTGTTATAGCGCTATTATTATTATCTAACTTAATGCCACAAGTAATATTAATTATAATCTACAATACGCCACATATTGTCTAGCTTAATTCTTACCTATTTAATACTTATACAATGCATCATTTAATAGGTTTGTTTGATAAGAAGCATTCTACCGCTACAAATGCCCCTCCTTCAAAAGACTGTTTACAGGCTTTAACAAACTCACCTACTTAACAAACTAACCTAGTAAACTAATTCACTTACTATACACGACATGACAATTAATACACTTTACTCACTGGCTTACACTTCTTCATTTACTTTATCTCAACTTATACTACACAATCCCTCTACTTAAATAGTCGGACATAACATTTTCGGACCCTTTAATATATCTAATGTTAAAGGAATAGTTTTGGAGTGCCAAACTCCATCTCATCACCCTTGCATTTTTCATTCGACCCTCTTTCATATATTGCAATCCGCAATGGTCTGTCTCAATTGTAAATGTCTTTCCACAAAGATATCGGTCGAACCTGCTTATACCCCACATGATTGCTAAGCACTCTCTCTCTTCCACAGAATATCTTCTCTCTCGCTCTAACAGCTTCCTGCTCGCATACGCTATGGGATGATTCGTCCCCTCGTACTGCTGCATTATCACACATCCGATTCCACTCCCACTTGCATCAGTTTGTAGGATGAAATCCTTCTCTAAATTTGGAAGTCTCAGAATTGGTTCTTTCGCCAATTCGTTCTTCAACTTTGTAAAACTATCTTCCAGCTCTTCATTCCATTCTACCATTCCAGGTGCTATCTTCTTCGTTAAGTCACTTAACGGTGCCATGATTTCCGCACAGTGTGGTATGAATTTCCGATAATAGTTTATCGCTCCAAGAAAACTCCTGACTTGTTTCTTTGTCTTTGGACGTGGCATGTCTACTATTTTATCCACTGATTTCTCCTTTGGACTTATGTCATCCTTGTTCAACGTATGTCCCAAAAAGTCAATCTTTCCATATCCTATTGAACACTTCTTCGGCTTCAATGTCAAATTCGCTTGTCTCACTCTTTCGAAAAATATCTCCAATGTCTTCAAATGTTCTCTCCATCCTTTATTATGCGCTAGAATGTCGTCGACATAACTTTCAAGATTTTCTGTTCCTTGAAGAATCTTCCTGATTAAACGGTTGTAACTTGACGCACTATTGATCAATCCAAAAGGCATCACATTGAACTTGTATATCCCATTGGCACATACAAATGTAGTGTAGTCTTTCGATTCTGGACTCATAGGGATCTGCCAATAACCCTTGCAGAAATCGAACTTGCTGTAGATTCTACTACCACTCAACTTATTAAAAATATCCTCATTTGTCATCATAGGCTCAGGATCAAATATTGTAAGCTTGTTCAGCTGTTTGTAATTGCAACACAGCCTATTGCTTCCGTCTGATTTCTTGACAACCACCAGCGGTGCTGCATAAGCTGCCTCTGATCTTTCTATCACCTTATTGTCCAACATCGTCTGGATCTCCTTATCTATTTCTTTTTGCAAATGGTATGGTGTTGGATACGCTCTTTGTCTTACTGGTTCTTCACTCGTCAAATGTATTTCATGCTTTACTAAGTCTGTTCTCCCAGGCTTGTCTGTGAATATGTCTTCATATTTCTTCAGTAGTTTCCTCATTTCTCCTTTTTGTTCTTCATCCAAATCAGGATTTATATCCACATCTTCATAGGTCTCTGTTTGTTCACTTACATATAAATCCAATATTTCTTCTTCTTCATCTTCTCCCACTTTTCCGTCATATACTACTGCTGAAATGTACGCTACGGTCTCGGCATCTTCTCTTTCGTGGTATTTCTTCAATATATTAATGTGATATGTCTTTATCTTTCCTTTCTCGATTTCAACTCTGTAATCATAGTCTCCAATCTTCTCTCTCACAACATATGGCCCTTGCCACTTTACTAACATCTTGTTCTTACAACTAGGCAATAGTAACAACACCTTATCACCTATTTCCAACTTCCTGTATCTCGCTTTCCTGTCATAATACTTCTTGTTTTTAGCGTTCGCTTTGTGTATCGCCTTCTGCGCCATATCACAAGTCTCCTCAATCCTTTCTCTCAAATCCTGCATATACGTATACACGTCCTTCACTTCTTCTTCCACTGTCTCATTGGTCCATAACTCCTTCAGGATCTGCACTGGTCCTCTACACGATC
The DNA here is from genome assembly GCA_949752735.1 of Lumbricus terrestris. Taxonomy (NCBI): domain Eukaryota; kingdom Metazoa; phylum Annelida; class Clitellata; order Crassiclitellata; family Lumbricidae; genus Lumbricus; species Lumbricus terrestris. The sequence continues at coordinate 25,074,473 of OX457049.1, read as the reverse complement.
TACCAAATATTAGTTCGAATGGTGTGAAACCGTGACTCTCATGTACTGTGTCTCTCAACGCAAACAGTAATGGAGCTATATAACGATCCCATTCTTTCGCTTGTTCACCAATCAACTTCCTCAACGTCGCTTTGATGGTTCCATTAAGCCGTTCTACACATCCATTGCCCATTGCATGATATGGACTCGTCATGGTGTGTTTTATCAATAGCATCTTATTTACTTCAGCCATGAGTTCAGAAGTGAACTGGCTTCCACGATCAGTATGGATCTTCTGAGGCACTCCCATACGACAATAAAATCCGAACAAAGCTTCTGCAACTTCCTCAGTACTAATTCCTTTCAATGGAATAGCTTCCGGATACCTTGTACTCAAATCTATGATGGTCAATATGTATCGATAACCCCTTGCAGACATAGGGTTAACTTCTCCGATTATGTCTATGCATATGTGTTTGAATGGTACATCTAATACAGGTAGATGACCCATAGGCGCCTTGTGGTTCACCTTCTTGTCAACTGATTTTTGACAAATATCACAACTCAACACATATCTCCGTATATCTTGTCCTATTCCAGGCCAATAGAATTCATTTAGAATCTTATCATGTGTCTTCTTCATTCCTAAATGAGCCAATAACAATGAATTGTGTGCCACTGCTAACACTTTATCCCTCAATGGTTTAGGTACCATTAGTTGCCATTTCACCTCATCCTTCTGTACTTCTTTGTATCTTTTATACAACAATCCCTTCTTTTTCACATATGGTTTATCTTCTATGTTGTCTTCGTTACCATCCCATTCAATTGCTCTTTCCATTTGTTTCGACATAGTTTCATCTTGACTCTGCAACTCCTGTATCTCTTTTACTGACACATTCAAGTTCGGCATCTCCGCAACTTTCAATGGTTTGTATTTTGCCACCTTTCTAGCTTCTGCTCTAGTTTCCACAACTGCTACTGTCATTAATTTTTCATCTTGATTCCTTATCACATTGTCAGAAACTCTTACTGTTTTCTTTGCACCAATAGGTCTTTCTTCATGTTCTGTTTTTCTAATCAATATTCCTTTGTTTTCCACTTCAGTACATTTCTCAATTATTTCTTTTGGCTCATGATTTGTCACACTCTCAGTTCTTTCATCCTTAACCATGTACTTCAATCCTTTGATTTTCCCAATTATTACTGGCTTTATTGGCTGTTCCATCACCATCGCTTGTACTTCACCATTAAAATGTTCACTCTCTATGTACACCTTAGCCAATGGGAAACATCTTAAACTCCCATCAACTAAAACACAATGTGTTTCTTCTCCAGTCAACGCTTCTTCATTTATCAAAGAACGTTTTACAATACAACAACTTGCGCCTGTGTCGTATAAGCATCCCAATGTTTCCATTAACTGTCACCTGGTATTCACTCTTATCTTCAAGGCTAATACATCCATCATTGTCTTTTATCACCATTGCACTAGCTGCCATGTACATTGGTGGTATTTTATTATGTTCACCCTGTTTCATCTGTTGTTCTCCTCTTGTAACTTCAACCACTCTCTGTATTTCACTTTCTGGCTTAACCAAGTGTGCTCGACTTTCGAATATTTGTACTGCTGCTGCAGTGTGTTTAAATGTACCCCTGTTTTTCTTTGGGCATTGATATGCCTTATGGTTCTGTTCTCCACAGAAAAAACAAGTAATCTTATGTCCAGTTGCAATTTCTCTTTCCCTGCTGAATCCTCGGTTTTGATGTGTACCCTGATTTATCTTCACATCACTTCTACTCCTGTTCAGATTGTACCCAGACTGTTCTTTGGGTCTGTGTTCATACGGTCTACCGTTCAACCTGTCACTATGAAATTTCACATCTGGTTTTACAGACTGCTCGCTGTACTTGTAACCGTGTGCTTCAATGTGTGATTCCGCACAAACTAACATGTCCTTCAAACTCATTTTACCCTTCTCTTTTATAAACATACGAAGTTCAGTACTGCACGTCAGGTAAAACTGATCTTTCAACAATAGATCTTCCACTCCTTCGTAAGTTCTTTCAAATCCCGCTTGTGCTAACCACTGCTGCATATACCTCCTCAATCTATGTACAAAACTAGAAGGTGTCTCTCCAGATTCCATTTTACTGGTTTTGAACTTGTTTCGATAACCACCTTCAGTAAGTTGAAATCTCTTCAACAGCTGAGTCTTCAAACACTCATAATCTTGCACTTCTTCTGCAGACAACCTTTGGTATACTTCCAGTGCTCTGCCTTCCAAATGTCTAGCTAACGTCAACGACCAAACTTCTTTTTTAACTTCATACGCAACACAGGTTCGCTCGAATCTCAACAAGTAGGCATCTAAACAATCCTTTGACTCGTTGAATATAGGAAATTTGATATTTCTGATTCCTTTATTGTTTTCTCGGTGATCTCCCTGTTGTTGACCATCACCGATCCTCATGTAGTCACTCTCGTGCTCTCGGTTTTGTTCCCCTCTTGAATCAATTTCACGCATTCTCACTTGTGCTTCAAGTCTCTTTATTTCTAACTGGTGTTCGCGCTGTTCTCTGGCTTCTGTTGCCAAGCGATTTTCTCTCGCTTCTGCCTCAGCTGCTTCACGATTCAATCTGGCTTCTGCTTCAGCACTCCTGATTGCTTCCAATTCCACTTCAGCCTTCTTTGCTTGCATTGCAGCCTCCGTTTCAGCTTTTCTTGTTTCTATTTCAGCTTTTCTCATTGCTGCTTCTGCTTCAGCTTTTCTCGTTTCTGCTGCCGCTTCAGCTTCCATCTCTGCTTTTCTTGCTTCTATTTCCAGTCTCTTGACTTCTGCTGCTGCTTCAGCTAATTTCATCTCTTTGGCGATCTCCCTCTCAGTCGCTCTATCTTGTCTCCATTCTGCCTGTCTTTCTTTGACAAAGGCACGTGTCTCGTCCCCTTCCATGTTCATCCGTTTGGCAATTTCTAACCAAGCTTCAAAATCACTGACAGACATACTTACTGTCTTACTTGCTGACTAGCAACTTATGACAAAAATATTGGCAACAATATGCGCTATTTAAATTTCTAACAAATAGAAATTGTTCAATTCTGCAAAGTGTCAATTCAGTTCCACAACAACAACTAATCTATTAAACTATTAGAGATTAGTAGTTCATACAACCTACTGCAGTATCTTCAATCTACAATTTCAGATTTAGTCTCTAACAATCTCCTAGCTATAATTGTTCAAAGCTTTTCTAATACTGTTCAAAAGACAGTAATCTTTACTGATTCAAATCTTTACTGACTTAAATCCTTACTGACTTAAATCTTTACTGACTTAAATCTTTACTGACTTAAATCCCGGGCATGGGCACCCACTCTTGTCACTGACCATCAAAATCTAGGGTTTTAAATCTAGTTTTAATAGGGAACTTTATGCTCAGAGGCTTTCGGGTGATCAATATTAGAATGAGCTAGGACCTAAAACAAATGTAGCTGAGATTCGTTTAAAGATTATATTATAATATAAACCATATCAAACAGTAAAATACAATCAATAATCTTATCTACTTATTTGTGGCGTATTATCTAAGATATATTATAACTTGTTTCTTAACTTCCACGTTGGACTTCTCCAGCGTAGATGTAGAAGTTCTTCAGTTCGTATGGATTGGAATGAAGGTTCGAAGAGGAAGGAAGGTCACCTTCTTCTTGTTTGCCGTCGTTTCCAATTCTCTTCTGTAGTTGCGTAGACGGAGAATGCTGTAGTTGGACACAGCACTCTATAGTTTCTTCCGCCTCGTTGATTCTTCACAAGCAACGGTAGCTTCTCGTCGCTTGTACGTCCTTTCGGTCTCGTCTTGTGGTCGTTTCGCCCCTTTCTTCTGCCGTCGAACTCCAATCGCAATTGCAGTTCCGAATCGACCTTCTCCCGATGTCGAATCGCAGTTCACTCGCAAGTGTCACATCAAACTTCGCAAAGTTTCGTTCGACACGCCCTGGTATCTCTGTTCCCAAGGACTTATAGTCTCACCAGTGGGACAGGCCGACAGCGTGTCGCCTTCCACACCCAATTCACCGTCGGATCTTCTGAATTACCGACGAGAACGCCACGTTTGACTAATGGCCGTTCTCGCTCAGAAATCTACGTCTTCTTCCTTCGCCATCTTTTCGCTGTCTAGCTTTATCGTCTGCCGTTGTTGCCGTCTGCTCAAGTTTGACGCTGCTTTCCGCCCTCCGTTGTATTTCAATAATTGATGTAGCGCGTATTCAAGAATTGTTATAGCGCTATTATTATTATCTAACTTAATGCCACAAGTAATATTAATTATAATCTACAATACGCCACATATTGTCTAGCTTAATTCTTACCTATTTAATACTTATACAATGCATCATTTAATAGGTTTGTTTGATAAGAAGCATTCTACCGCTACAGTAACAAAGGAAATAAAGTAAGAAAAACAATTGTTACTACAAGCAATTGTTTTGTTTTTCTTATTTAAGTGGATAAATAACTTTAAAAAAACTTTTTCCCTAGGCCAATAGGGGGGCTTAAACCCCGAACCCCTGTCTACGCCACTGGGTGAATCCGTTGTTTATCGATAGCTTATGACATCAAAAGTCGTTGCCGTCAGTTTGTTTTAAATTTTTTAATGCATTTTAATATTTTGTATTGTATTATGTATTGTATGTATTAATTTATATGGCGCCTCTCACAGTGCACACCAATCAGAGGCACTCCCTAATGCGAAAGACACAGAAGAAGACAGTTTTGAGAGAGAGAACAGATGTAATCATTCTGCGTTGTGGCAGTTTGAAATTAAACAAAGATAATTAATAATTATTATTACTAATAAAATCAGTAAGAAATCAAAAGTCAATCGATGAACAATTTCTTTTTTTGATAAACAGATATTATTACTAATTATTATTTTCACACTCTTAAAATCTGTTAGAAATTAAAAGTAAATCAATAAACACTTCCTTTATTGATAACAGACATTTAACTGAACATGCCGAGTATGTAACAGTAAAGTAATAGATGCTTCCTATGACACAAGTATGTAACAGTAAAGTAATAGATGCTTCCTATAACACAAGTACCGGTATGTAACTGTATATAAAAGGAGCTGCAACATTGAATTGGTATGCAAACCATTCACCAACAGATCTTTTCAGATAAAGTATTTGTTAACAGATCCTCTTGAAATTGACAAACAATTAATTTATTCTTTAACAAAAGAAACATTCGATGAAACAGATCTACAGTGCTCAACACAGTTAAGTACAATGCTCAACAAAGCAAGCATGAACCTGACCATAAAACTACTCAACAATGTCGATGAAAAAAGTATATCCGCATTACAGTATGTTCACTAGAAACATTGCAAGACATAGACCAGCGGTTCCCAACCCGTGGCCCGCAGGCCAAAAGTGGCCCACCTGGCCTACAAAAATGGCCCGCATCTCAATGAATTAAGAAAAATATAAAAATTATGTAAAAATTGACAATTTGGACATAATAGAATATATACTTCTTTTCTATTACAAATTATTTTATTTGGACGTTAATAAATCGCATCAAAATGGAATGTTTGATACGATTTATTAACATCCAAATAAAATAGCATTCAATTTTGATTCAGTTATAACAATTTTACACGCCTTTAGTTAATTAAATTTTAGTCTTGTGGCCGTCTAATGTCCTTCAACTAGAAAAAAGTGGCCCTCGTGTCCTCCAACTTAGAAAAAGTGGCCCGACAGTCGAAAAAGGTTGGGAACCACTGACATAGACCAATAGCCAAGCAATTCCCTACAGACTCAACCCTTGAGACAACAAGAAGGGTGATGGGAATTGTGCTTGTAACTGTGTTTACCCAATTATACAGGTTGGGAGGCCAGTCCTCCAAACAGTACCAGTTTTATTGTGGCCTCAGTATACCATCAACAAATGTATTAGATGTTTTATAATGTAATACATCCCAATAACAGTACTCATTAAGTACTATGATTACTGTGCATTTTATAAGCAACAATCAATTCATTCATTTCAGGCATTTATATAGCGCTTCTTCAAGAGTATCTTCTCAGAAGCGCTCCCGACCCAACCACGGCTAGCAATGGAGCAATATGACGCAATAATGATTAATGAGTGAAGGACTTGCTAATCATCCCAACACATTTACAAAGCGTCAAGAGAACAGCCATTTCACAATTGTTTCATTCACTGGACTTATATAGCGCCCTCCAAAGGTACCTGCCCAGAGGGACTCAGAACCCAAGTCTGGGGATAAAATTTACCTGTCCTGTTAGTTCATTTAATCCCTCCCCAAACATCGACATAGAGCAAGCTAACCACCTCCTGCAGCACTCGCACTAAAATATGGGCAAAAATTGAACATTTAATGATTAGACAGATAGATGATTAGTTTCAGACATGTTGGATTATCTCTAATCATAAATAATCTTGTTGGCTTATCTCTAATAATAAACATTAAACTATCTAACACCAGTCATGTCTATTCGCTTCACACAAATCAAGATTCTCAATTATAGCTTTGACTTTTGGCACAGCACATACAAATGCACACATACATGTGCACAATGCACATACACACTCAAAGTGACAACTGTAGGGAGATGTACCGTAATGGACCTTGCATAATATTTAGTAAGACTTTTGTCTTGCTAGATATATGGAACACACAGTTTTGATATTCAAATCTCAATGTTGAATATTTCCAAATTTAATACTTCAACTTTCATTACTTCATTTTCATAACACATTTCACAGCCATTGTGCAAACATTTTTTGAAATTGCTTAAGTTGTTAAACCATTTTGCAATCATTCTACAAATTGTTTCCACAACAATTCGTGAAACCGTTACTGCAAAGATTGCAACTCTATGCAAATCGCTCTGAAAAACTTAAAAAGCAACCACAAGAAAATCCACAAACTGTACAGTTTTAAAGATCTTATCGCAACAAGGAAAGGAGGGAAGGAAGAGACGCGGAAGACCAAGGAAGAGATGGTTAGATGAGGTACAGGAAAAGTCTGGCATGAGCCTGGAGCAGCTAAGAGAGGCGACAAGAGAGAGGAGACACTGGAGAGGATACATCAAAACTGTCGCCAGAGTTCTAAGAGCTGACGGCACCAGGTGACCAGGTGATCGCAACAATGGCGCTAAGTTTTCTCCCGGAAAATAAAATGAAAACAAAGGAGAAGCCAGAAGCAAAGCAATCTTCAATTCATGACATATTCTTATGTCATATAGAACTTAACAAAGATTGTAATCTTAGAAAGTAACTGACACACCTAGAATTCAGACAGGATTCAGTCTCTGAACTTCCACAGATTCACATTTCGATGTCACCCTGTGCGCACTACAAATTTATTTAGTAATAATAATCTGCCAATACTGTCGTATGACACCTACGAAAATGTTCATTGGACTAACCTAATCCAATAACTTCAATAGTGCCTCAATCATAAAATACAAAGCTTCAATCAAGAAGTTCATTCACAACAACAACACATGAGACAACAGTCTGCTCTATATATATATCGACAATATGTCGCTAGAAATGTTTTGAAAACGAACAATCGGAAAGAATATAAAAATAAATCTTGTTGGCATTCCTTAAACACCAATATGGGGAAAGTTCCAGTAAAATGAAATGAAAGAAAGCTAGACAGATCAAAAATTACATCTCAAAACAAAAACAGAGCAACATTCCATTCAATGAGAGCCAATGCAATGCGCTGATGTGTTTATAAAAATCCTTTAAGGTAGAGATTTCTTTATAAGGTTTCACTATTTTTACAGACAGATGTTCTCTGTTTGGGACATAGTGCAAATTAACACAAAGTCGGCTTTAAACACAAGACACTTCTAACAGACAACCTAGTCGATCTACAAGCCACAAATGGACCAGTTCAAAATCTTGCATCAGTGGAATATTGATGAGAGAAGCTCACTACTGACCACCTTCCAACAGCCTCTCCCCTCATAGCACCTCACCTAATATGGTTTGTTGCTGACAAGCGTAACATGACACACATATGGACATTTTTCTCTATTATTTTATTAGTATTATTATTAATTATCATCATTATTATTTATGATTTCTGTTCCCGCCCAAGGTAAAGAAATTCTAAGAGATACTAAATAAAAGATGTGCTCAAGCTTGGAGCAAACAACATCCCTCATCCGAAGACGTGGCGGTGCCTCTAACTACGACGTTAAAATGCTGTGTGCAAATTAAAAGCTTCTGTAAGAGGTAGGCTATCTCCTTTGGTTATTTATTTATAATAATAATAATAATTATTATTATTATTATTAACATGCATTTATTGTCACTATCTCTAATGAGGAAGCATTAATTGACGATGATGATGAGTAGCTGTGAGTGGAATCCCTACACAAGAACGAATCGGAGACTAAAACCAAAACCATCTGCGCAACAATAAATCAAGTACTTCAACAAATTGGCTAACGTGTTCACAAACACTAAAACTGACAAAATTCTGTGAATGCCTAACAAAAGAAGCATCTGCTGACCAGTAAAGACCGACTAGGATTGATAATACTGGATGATTTAAATTTAAATCTTAACATTAGCCAAAGAAAATGGGTAATCTTAAAACCAGATCATAGGCAGCGGTCAACATGCTCCACAATTATTTACCAAAAGTTTTTTTAACTCTAAATCAGGCAAAATGACTCAGAAACTTAAAGAATGAACACAACAATGCCATTACTTCAAACACTTCTCGGCACTCGGCAATACCCAAAATAAACTGTAATTATGACTTCTACTTGCTGTCTAATGCAAATTAATATGCCACCTCTATCAACCTCCCAGAACACTTTAGAACACTTGGCCAAAGCACATAAATAATGGCAGTAATCCGACAAATGGTTCTTTACGAGTTGCTATTATAATAATTATATTATTATTATCATTATTATTATTAGCATTATAACTGTTGAATGGCCAAGCATATCTGATAGCACTGAGAAAATTACAAGCTAAGGATTTGTTCAAGGCCCCTACCCAGTTGTCATCTCAGTGATGGGACTCAACACCTGTACTTTCCACATCACCCTACCCTAGGCTACCCAGTCGGCTACTGTATGCCATAGTGTTTGAATACAAGTTGCGTGGTTTGACTTGACTCATTTTAGATTCAAACTCACATGAAACCAGTATACATTATACAAGCATTTAGATGTACCCATCATGATCGTACTTCAACTGTTTAGTATTTACCATCATAAGAGACTATGAAGTACCAGGAATATAGCAGAAAACTTTACCATGTGACAAGTGTGTTTACAAGAAAAAGTTCAACACTATTACCAAGATATTAGCCAAAAACGGTTTAACTACGTCACGCAAGTGTCTACCAAATAGTGTTCGCTGGAAAAGCGTCACAGTTCGAGTCTGTTGGTGAGTGTGCTACTGTCAGAGAAAAGAGAAAACTGTGGCCACATTAGTGCTATCAATGATAGGTTCTTTAAGAGAATTAGCGTTTCTGAGAATGTGCGACATAAGAAAATAGAACACAAAACCAGCAAGACATTTACGAGAAAATGAATGAATGATTGACAGAAAGGAATGAAGGATGAAAGGAAAATGAAGGAAAGAAGAAACTAGCGAAGAAAAACATATAATTGAAGTAAGGAATGAATAAAAGGAAAGAAAGGTGAGGAAGAATTGAAAATGGTAGGAGGAGGAAAGAATAATGATAGGAAGGAAAAAATAAGGAAAGGACAATTCTACTGAGGCAAAGAAAGACAGAATAAAGAAAGGAAGGAAAGAACAAAGAAAGAACAGCTCTTCTGGGGAAAAGAACAAAGAAAGGACATATCTACTGAGGAAAAGAAAGACAGAATAAAGAAAGGAAGGAAAGAACAAAGAAACAACAGGGGAAAAGAAGAACGGAATTAAGAAAGAAAAGAAAGAATAAGGGAAGGACAGATGTACTGGAGAAAGGAAGGACAGAATGAAGAAAGAAAAATTAAAGAAAGGACAGATCTACTGAAGAAAAGAAGGACAGAATGAAGAAAGAAAAGAAAGAATAAAGAAAGGAAGAACGATGTAATGAAAATGATCGACTCATCTGGCATCAAAACCAAACTTCAAAACAGAAACTCATCAATAAAAGACAATAGAGTACAAGACAATACACGACAGACACAAACGAGATGCTCCGAACAAAGGAAGGAATGACGAACGAAGCAAACGAAGACGAGGACGACCAGACGAACACCAGGACTCACTTCTAGCATCACCACCACCAGCAGCAGCAACATGAGGAGGATGAGGAGGAAGACGAGGACAAGGAGGAGGGTGTGCCAGGAGGAGGTGGAGAAGCGTGCAGAAGGAGCGTGCGCTCACCCGAGGCCGTGATCTTCGAAGAAGCCCTGCGGAGTTTCCTCCTGTTCGTGCAACACAAACACACAAAGACAATTGAACCGGTTTCAAATACGACGACTGCAAATAAACTTAGAACAGTTAAGGTGAACGAGAGAGAGAGACTGAGAGAGTAAGAGAGATGGAGGGACAAAACCGGTTTCAAACACAATGACTGCAAATAAACTTAGAACAGTTAAGGCGACAAAGAGAGAGACTGAGAGAGAGAGAGAGAGATGGAGGGACAAAACCGGTTTCGGCGACAGAGAGAGAGAGACTGAGAGAGAGATGGATGGACAAAACTGGTTTCAAATACAATGACTGCAAATCAACAATTGAGAGAAAATGTCACAGAAGAGACGACTGAAGAAAAAAATGGACAGCACCACGAGTTATAATTGAATGGCTGGGGTGAAATGGGTCAACAAACCAGGTGGAAACACGTGAATAGACAGACTGCAACGATGAACTGGTGATTGTGCAAATTTTGAGAGCAACTGAAGGGCACAAAGGAAATATCAAAGTACAAAGGAATTAGAGACAATGAGAAGAAATATTGTTAGAGGCTGAATGAGCAGAACATTGGAAGTAACCAAGAGCATTTTAAAGGGATACGAAACGAGAAAATTGCAAATGCAAGAGACAACAAGAAACAGAGACTTGCTGTAATGAAATGGATGGAAAATATAGCAGAAGTAAGGAAATGGGAAAGATAACAGCAGCTGTGGAGAAACGGGAAGGAATTGAGAACGGCCGTAGAGAAACGGGGAAATAATAAAGAAAACCTGTGACTGAATTATAAAAGAAAGAGCCGGAGGGAAGATACCACAACAGCAACAAAAAAACAAACCAAAGCTAGGAACATCATCAAATGCACAGACGTACATCACCAGACACCATTCACGAATGTATAACTCCACAGTCATCAACTGATTGTCTGGTACAAATATCCTTTATAATGATCGGGAAATTCTTCCTGTCACTCCCACAGAAACGTATCCACTGTCCAAATCGTAATGTAACCAAATGAACGTGTCTATTGATAACTGTAATCGTAAATATGTCGCGGCAGAAAGGTATGAATGAGTTCAAGCGTTATATGAAAAGATGAAAAAGAAACAGAAGATGAAACGAATGAAAATTGTAAATCAAAACGACTGTGGAGAATTCTTTTGTGGCCAGAAACAAAAGAAACATAAAACGGAAAGCCCTTCGAAGGAAGAGAAGTGCTGAGTGCAAACAATGAATGCAGGTGTGAACACTTCAATAGATGCAAACAACAGATTGAGTAAAAACACAAAACATACGAACAAATGTCAACGGAAATAAATAAAGGAAACCAATTATTATTTCCATTATTATTATCTTTATTATTATGATTATTATAATGGCTGCAGAAGTCAGCGATTACCTAACCGATTTATTGCTAATAATTTTATTTAAATAAATCAAATAATTAAATTTATTCCAACAATATATATATATATATATATATATATATATTCGATAAAGTGCACTGATACAATATTCCTAGCAATACTATTTATTACTATTATTAGTCACTATCATCAGTACTAATATTATTATTACTACCATATTATTACTATTATCATGATGCTGAGCTGCTACAACTACTATTATTACAATGAATTTATAAAGCTTCTATCCAAAGACATTAATCAATTGTGAAAGACTTGCTCCAGGTCCCAACGCACTCTAGCACCTGTTAACAGCACACACATATATCAATTCTCCAAGGAAATATTCCCATTACCTGTACTTTTCCATTATTATTTAGCTCCACTACAAACAAAGCATCAATCAATGCTGCTGCGGCTTGAGGAATTGATCAAATCACTATGTACATAGTATTATTATTTTTACTACGCGTTTATTATTATTATTGTTATTATTATTATTATTACTATGCATTTATTATGCACCCTACATAACGACCAATAACTCCTAAGAAAATTGTGAGAACTGCTGAAATATAGATTTTGACCATACGTATTTTCTATTGACAAATTACTAATCACTGAATGGACCCAACTATTGCAAATTCTGTCAAGTATTCGTAAAAAAACGTAATCAAATAAATGCAAATATTGCAAAGTCTCCATGATATATAAAGCTATGACCATAAGAATAAGAAAATGATGAACTACACCCAAATATTACAAATCTGTACTGCTACTAACATCACGAAATAAACAGATGATCTAGGTCTAATTTTCGGACAACATTGGCTAAATACACGTAAATATTGCAACTGTGCGATTATATCAGCTTTTACGTACAAAACAATTGATAACACTTCAGCGCAAGTCTTATCTAAATCAAACTACATGCAATTATTCAAAATATGCCAACTGACTGACTGGATCTAAATATTGCAGGTATTCTGTGACAGTCTGTAAGTTGGACTTCACGTAAACACCATATGCAAGCAGTGCTATCCAATGGTAAATTTACCATCTGGTCCATAGTCATGCAGGCAACACTTACTACAATTGGGTTTTGAATAAGTTTCAACTAAGATTGTCTCATGACACTGGACCCTCATAACTTTACCAGGCAGGCTCTTAACCAGCCAGTAAAAATTGCAACAGATACTTAGAAAAACACGAATAAGTACCAAAAATCCGTACTAGTGCCATAGCAAAATGGACAGTTTTATGACTATGTTACTAAAGAAATATCAAATATATCTTAAAGTGACTGAAAATATGTGGGCACAGTAATTCTCAAAGCCGAAAAGATATAATTTCTCAGCAAAAAAAACTGTCTTGATTCTGTTTATACTAAATGTGCACAGTGAAACAAATAATCAGATGCAGAAAGTTTTGATTCTGTTATTCTGCCACTAAATGTGCACAGTGAGACAGATATCGGATGCAGAAAGTTTTGAATCCGTTACTAAGTGCGGACATTGGAACAGTTAACAGATGCAGACAGTTTTGATTCCGTTACTAAATTTGTACAGTGGAACAGATACCAGATGCAGAAAGTTTTGATTCCATTGCTAAACGTGCAAAATACAAACAAAAATATCTATGAGTCCACAAAGTCTTGATGATTGTCCTAAAAATCCAAACTGGAAAGGATATTCTGAGGCAGAGAGACTCAACACTGTTGGCAACTGTTGCACAGGAAGTCTCAATTTGGTTTCTAAACTCATAAATTGGATTATACGCATTGGACGGTCACAGGCAGCGAAATACCTAAAAAACTTCTATAGAAAATCTATTCGAAATGCGCATACCTACACAATATCTACGACAGATAAGGCAACATTTGCACAAAAACGACAGTGAAAACTTTGCTACTAAGGCGACTTTCACTGCAAATTCCCTTTACGTAACAATAAGCCAGCTCAGTCTTATCATTCCACTACAACTTGGGGAGGGGTTTAGGATACTGGCAAACTACCCGGCACAAAATGTGCAAGAATGTACCTCCACAAGTTCCCTAATTTAAAAGGCCACTCCTGGCAATAACCTTATTGACCTACCAGTATGCTCAATACCCACCATAAGTGCAAAGTTTGTGATTGCAACAAACATCGAATTAGATGTGCACTACCAAGGCTGAACATGCTGATTACGTTTACAAAAAGAGCCAAAAGGCTGCAATGGTCATGAAACAAAAAGTCATGCAAAACATAGATCTGGTAAAAAACAGGAATACTAAAGAAATTCCTAAAAAAGCTTTCAGCTGATTAAAGCGAGTACAACATAAAATTGGCGACGTTCAAATTTTGCCATGCTTGCCCCTCCTTAAAAACGTCCACATATGGCACTACAGAAGTTGGTAAATTCTATAGGACCAGAAAATATGCAGCAATACTTGACCACATCCGATAAAAAAAATTGCACTACAAAGACCACCAAAATTATAATTGTAATTGTCTGCTTGAATCAACACCCAGTTCCAACAGAACGACTAAAATATCCAAATATATCAGCGAAGTCACTATTTAAACATCCACGCTAAAATCCCTCTGCAAATTTCTGATAAAAAAATTTAAATAAACAGGTGCACATTCTAAATTCACTATATCAGTGGCGTCGCATATAAAAACCACATCAGAACTTCGATTTACAAAATGAAACCAATAAGATTTCTTTCCCACAAGTAAGTAAATATATCAAAAACACACGCAGGCAAATATTCCTCAATTCCATTTACAATTAGGGTACGTCAAAAGTTGGGCTGCACAGAATATCCGCTTTGGGTTAAATGGGGGGACCAAATAGCTATTCGATATTCGGGTGAATAGTTGGTCCAATTATTCATATTCGATCGAATAGAGATAATCACCTATTCGGAACAGCCTTAGTCAAACGCTTAATCTAATTGGAGGATAAATATCCGTCTGATCTGAACACATAGCAACAAAGTCTGAAGGCAGATGTGACTGGACCACATCCTCGGTCTTGACCCGCCGGTCGAAAGATGGACCTCGGCCGAGCGATATACGCGGCTCAGGTCGTCCGGTCCGGAAGATGCTGAATCTCTCACATCAAGCCATACTCCTTGAGAGCCAACTCGACCGCCTCATCCTTAACTCAAGAACAGGTAAATGATGAAGAAAGACATAAGAACAGGTAAATGATGAAGGAAGATGCAAGAACAGGTAAATGATGAAGAAAGACGTAAGAACAGGTATATGATGAAGGAAGACGCAAGAACAGGTAAATGATGAAGAAAGACGTAAGAACAGGTATATGATGAAGGAAGACGCAAGAACAGGTATATGATGAAGAAAGACGTAAGGACTAAGGACAGGTAAATGATGAAGAAAGACGTAAGAACAGGTAAATGATGAAGAAAGACTTAGTAAGAACAGGTAAATGACGAAGAGAGACTTAGTAAGAACAGGTAAATGATGAAGAAAGACGCAAGAACAGGTAGATGACAAAGAAAGACGTAAGAACAGGTAAATGATGAAGAAAGACGTAAGAACAGGTAAATGATGAAGAAAGAAGAACAGGCAAATGACGAAGAAAGATGTAGAAGTAAATTTGTAACAAATCATTACTAATTAGTAACTTCTATATAAATACTGTACTTAAACATCGGAATACTGTACCTCATGCGGTAAGACTGACGCAGACATTGCTTTCAAAATATAGGAGAATGTTTTACCTCATGTAGTAAGACTGGTGAAGCTACTGCTTTCAAAACAAAGGAATACTGTACCTGAACACTGAAATACTGTACCGATGTCCTGCAGTAAGTCTGTTGCATATATTGAGCCATCAAAACATTGTTTTGAATACCGTACCACTAGCAGCAAGTCTTGTGCAGCTATTGCCTTCAGAAACATAAAAATACTGTACCTCTTGCAGTAAGTCTTGTGCAGCTATTGCCTTCAGGAATATAAAAATACTGTACCTCTTGCAGTAAGTCTTGTGCAGCTATTGCCTTCAGAACATTCTTCTTGCTGCTCTCCTGCACCTCTCCACCCAGCAGGAGTTCATCCAACATGAAGTACGCTTTCTCAAAGTTGAAGATTATGTCCAACTCACAAACCTACAATTTAATCATATTTTATTTAATCATATTTAATTTAATAATTAACTTCCACTGCAAAAGCTGTGTCAAGTGCATAAGGTATGAAGTAGACAGGTGAGAGTATTTAGCTGAGGTTGAGTTGGGAGAGCTTCTGAGTAGATAGTCTTGAAGGGACGCTATATAAGTGCTAATAATAATAATAATATAATAATAATGACAATAACAATAATTTCAGCGTATCTTCATTGTTGTACAACGCTTTAACAATGTGGCTTTCACTGGTTCATTCGTTAAACACTAAATTGACATGGATGAGGGATAGCTTCTGAAAGGCTCTTGCAGCGAGAAGCGCTTTATAAATGGTCAGATAAAGATAAGAGGATAAGCTGTTCTTGATGCACCACTTTTATAATTTCTAAGACCCTGGTGGAATGAAGTATCTTAAGACAACTTAAAATAATAATAATAATAATAACAATAATAATAGTAAAGTCGTGTGCAGTTTCAGGTCAAGATCCACGTAGCAGACAGCAATGGCACAAATACTTTAGACTTGGAGCAGCGAGAAAGGTAAGTGGAAGAAGAGAAATCAGCATTCGTGGAAAAGTAGTCACTTCAATTGTTATTGAAAGACAAACTAATGAGTACATGGTCAACAATGAATCTGCTATGGATGTCTAGCAAGAGCAAACACTAGATCCAGTATGCAGTGCTCCCATCGAATCTTACATCGTTGCAAATTTTACATCGAATCTTACATCGTTGCAAATTTTACATCGAATCTTACATCGTTGCAAATTTTTCAAGTCATTTTTCCAAATGCTGTACAGTGATTTAAATCAGACGAGAAACTGTCTTGAAAATATAGAAACAGTCTGCAATGAAATGATGATAATTATCATTTTTATTATATTTCCAACAGCCAATATCATTGTCAACAAACACATATAATATGTGCAAAAGCAGTTGGTGCAAAAAAACGGTCATGGCGTTTTGTGACCAGGTCCCATTGTGACCAGGTCACCTAACTGGCCAGGGTCTATTGTAGCCAGACCCTGTTTTGGCCAGGTAACTTTTAGGCCTGGTCCTTTTTTGACATGACATGCTGGCAAGCAGAAGCAAGAAACATGAAAGCAACAACTTTAGAAAGCACAAACAACGAACATGCAATCAAACAAGCAAAGCGTGAACCAAACTAACGTGCAAACCACAAAACAAACATCCAATAAAGCACAAATCACTAATTTCCTAATGGAGAACAATGCAACGGCTTTCAAATATGTGGGTGTGGGACAAGGATTAAATGAATTCAACACCAAAACTAATCAAATTACATCAAAAATATTATGTATAATTATTACTACTACCAATATCGTGAAGATAGAGAAGTCAAAACATTCCAAGACTACTATGGCAATTCCTCTAAATAATGTTACGGTAATCCTGATATAATGACATCCTCCGTTTTCACATAGTAGTAAGACAATGACGATGTCATCAATAGAAGAGATATACTATACTACACAAGACAATGATCAATAGAAAACTATTACAACCTCAAACTGCATTCTTTAAAAGTCAATGTCATGCAGTTTAACAATGCAATCATTTTGCAATCTGACAGAACAGAGAAATAATTCCAAAACAATTGCTCTTCACACAATGTACAATTGACATGTAATTCAACAATAGAGCAGTAAACAATCATCTGACAATGTCACTTGATTCCGTCACTTACTGACAATCAATCAGTCATCTAGTGATCAGGTCATTTAGTCCTTTGGTAGTTTAGTCTGTGGGTCATTTGGCCCATAGGTTACTCAGTAGATCACTCATACCGTCAGTCAATCAGTCATTTAGTTGAATGGTTATTTAGTACACTGAGAGAGCCAGTCTTTAAGTTGATCATGTGTCAGTCGATCAGTCAATTACTTAGCCAATGAGTCATTTATTGATCAGTCATTAAGTCAATATTTAGACCATTTACGTAATCACTCGTTTCGTTGACATGTCAGTCAATCAAAAGTAAATTAGTCAACAAGAAAATAAGTTTGTTAGTCAATCAGTCAGTTCTTCAATCAGTCAACGTGACATTCATTCATTCATTCAGTTAGGCACAAGTTCGCTGTTCAGTCGGACAGACAGATAAATACACACAGTCAAACAGGCAGCCAGTCAAACACAAACACACAGTCAAACACATACACAAACACTTCCAAACACACACACCACACAGGCAGAAAAACAGAGCCAAATACACACGAACAGTCATCCACACACACACACTGTCACACAGTCAAAAAGACAGACAGTCAATCATACACAGAGCCAAACACACCCACACATAGCCAAACACACATGCACAGCCAAACACACACACACACACACACACACACACTGTCACACAGTCAAAAAGACAGACAGCCAAACACACACAGAGCCAAACATAGAACACACAGTGAGTCAATCATACACACAGCCAAACACACGTGTACACCTACAGACAGTTTGCCAGGCAATCAATCCTAAAGACATGCAGAGACGGACAAAAACGTGACACTGCTGCCAAAGAAACTACAATCCATACGACATAAAAGACTCCAACAATGGAGGTGCAACCCCCCACCCCATGCCCAATCAACGTCGTGTCTTCCCTTTATCTCTGGCGACGGTGGATACTTATGACGGTGGATACTTACGCTGCCGAAGTACTTGTCAAGTAGTTCGACGTATCGATGGATAACCTCGAGCGTCAGCAGTTCGTTGTCGTTCGGTTCAACGCAGCAGCAGAAGTAGAGGCTGGCGTACCTGAAATGATGATGTCCAGTTGCCATTGGCAACGCACATACACACACATACAAAGACACAGAGACAAAGACACACAGAAAGCGGTGCACAGAAACAGATGCATACATGTACAGATGTGCGTATGTAGGCTCACAAAGCAAGGATGAAGAATGCTGGGAGTTATTATCCTATTATTAGGATGTCATTATATTATGTGTGTATAAAGATCTCAGAAGTCTCATATCAGGGCTGATGGATTTCTATCGAAGGCAGTGAGACACAGGTGCAATAACTGCAGAGCAATTGAACAAGTTTTCCCACCAGAGTGCGTTGCAAATCTTTTATCCCCTTGTACTTAGAAATAAAAGCGCTTTTATTCGTTCAGATTATCATTATTATTATTTTTACTATTATTACGAGATGGAGGTGTATATGTGGTGGATGAGGAAACTTATTATACATTCTATGGAACCATCATCTGCCAGAGCGTGAAATCATCTAATTCTAACATATGCAAATTTATTTATTCTTGACTGCTGCCAGACATTTTATAACATTACTTCAGGACACATTAATTTCTGGATATACAAGACAATCTTGCTGTAGACAAAAGTGTCTACTGCCTCCAGGAATTACCCCAAGTGCAGGACATCAGTATTCTGGCCATAAAAGCTTTGCAAACACTAACAAACCTTGTTTATATACTAACCTGTACATAACAACAGACATTGCAAGTCTGATAACAAAACTATTCCGGTCAAGACACAAAAAGCACTACGAAAGCTATTAACAGCTTTAAAAAATCGCAATACATCTGTACAAGTCGATTCACGGGTGAAAGCAAGGAAGCGTAAAGAGTGCAGGTGAATATTACGACACGGTTTAATGAATAAATTACTGTGATGTGAAGCGAAAAATCAACGGACTTTCAACCAGGAGACAAGTGGTGCGTACACGAAGATGTGTACAGTTTAACTGTACATGCCAACATCTCAATAGGTTCGGTGCCTTTGTTCGCAACAAATGAAAACTTGGAAATGTCATCCAAATTGAAAAGGTTGAAAATGCAAACACAATTTTATGTTGCAAGATTGCTGTACTAACTATTTAAAATATATCAGGGAATTAAAGTTTTAAAAAAAGAATTCAAAATGGAAGGTTTATAAAATAAGCAATCTTAAGTCTTCATTAGAAATAAGCAATAAAAATAAAGTTTAAATTTTAATGGCCAAACTGTACCGAATCTTAGAAGATAAACTATTCAGAGATGCTAAGATCCTCTATCCTCGCAATACAAAAACAAGATCAAACCGAATGGTTTCAAGCACTGGAAGAAAGAGATAAGGACAAAGAAAAGGTAACGGTTTTAGCAAATTTGTATGGCACCACTTAGAGAAAAACATGTCAGAGGTGCTCCTGGCCCAACACAATAGAACCATGATCGAGCAGGGTGGTCTTCAAACCACTGCGAAAAAAGTGGCTGAGAAGTTCATGTTCACAAGAAACCCGTGTTGTAGGAGGCAGCATCCAGGTAAATTGCCAACCTATTCCAGAAAGATGGAGTGACCACAATGTAACTTCAATGCGAAATTATGGAGTTTCAGACTGGTGGGACAATCCAGTTCCATGCACAGAACAGCAAAGGGATATGAGGTCCAGGACAGTGAAATATAGCTCTTGAATTGCACAAAATACCAAATTAGCTACCAAATTACACAATTAATGAAAAATTCAATTTTATTACAATCTTCAGGATCTTCGCAACAGAAAGATAGTTTCAAAATAGCACAATATATCAATTTAATTTTAACTGAATATTTGAATGTTTTGTCAAAATTTTCACGCAGGAAGGACTGCTTCTAAAGAACAGAATTTATGAAAAATGTACTTCAATTTAGATCTGTTTTATTTCACATGAGAAAAATAGCTTCCAAATAACACAATTTATGACAAATTAATCTAAATTCAAATATGAACCATTCTATCACATGAACTCTGCACCAAACAATTTGACTTTTTTTACAAGAAATTGATTTAAATTCAATTTTAAACCATTCTATCGCGCGAACTCTGAACCAGAATCTATTCAGACGTAAGCATATATATATATGCGATAGATCAAAGCGGGGAAGGCGTCTACAAGTTACCCACTCCCAGAGAAGACGGCTCCTCTCAACTGCGGTGACTTACGTTTCCGAAATACTGGTCGAGAAGCTCGACGTATCTGTGAATGAGCTCGAGTGTCAACAGCTCATTGTCAGATTTTTCAATGGCACAGCAGAAGTAGAGGCTCGCATATCTGATGAGACGGCCAGTGCAAGACAACATATTGTGTTGTATTGTATAAATAGGACAACAGTCCATCAAGTATAATCCTCTAAATATCGCATTGCATTGTACTGAATCTATCATTTTTAAAGTGCCTCTCATAGTACACACCAATCAGATTAACCCTTTAATGCCGAGATAGCAGTAAATGGTATGGGAAATCCTATACCTTCCGGCATCAAAGGGTTAAGACCCAGAGAAAAAAGTAGTTTTGAGACAGTAAAAAGATGTGCCTCGGGTAGCAGTTAATAGCAAAAAACACTTCGTAGCCACGGCTGATTTAAGGGACTGCTATTCTTCTTAAAGTAGCAGTAGTCCTCAGCTAATAGCAAAGAACACTTCGTAGCCACGAATGATTTAAGGGACTGCTATTCTTCTTAAAGTAGTAGTAGTAGTCCTCAGCTAATAGCAAAGAACACTTCGTAGCTGATTTAAGGGACTGCCATTCTTCTTAAAGTAGTAATCTATGTCACTGAGACTACGCGATCTAAAGTGCAAGACAATTTTAAACTGAGCCGTAGCTTGGTTGAAATATGCGACTGATTTTACTGCATTTACAGCAATTCTAAGGCAACTGTTAAAAGGTCGAACATTTCTGCCTGCATTACTTAACCATCTCAACGCATTTAATCACACATTGCAAGCATAATGGAAATTTTAGGCATCAGTGTTGCAGATTGATATCTCAAAACAACTTCTGCTCCAATTGGTTGTTCGACCTTGCGTGTCCAGTGTTGATCCACAATTTGGTCAGCAAATCAAGATTCCGGTTTCCCGCTCACAGACAGCTATTCGACAGCGCTGTTCATTCTCCGTGGATGGTCCTACAAACTGGAATGGCCTCCCTGTCACACTGTGCTTATTGCCCAGGGGTCACCCCACTCTGTTCCTTAAAACTCTCAAAACTCTCCTATTTAGCTGTAACTGGGATGGGAGTGCTTCTGAGTAGCCTATCATGCAGAGGTGCTATACAAAACTTCCTAAATAAATAGATATACTGAACTAGTGCAGCCAGAGTTTTCCTGTTCTGGATCCATCACTCAAAAGTTCAGCTGCACCCATTCTTTTGCCGTTCTTTTCCATGCCTGGCAAGGGAGTCCAAAGATGTCTTCCAGTATCTCGGAGAACTGGAAAACCTTCCCAATTGTACTGTATAGTATATAAGCATTTATAAAGCGCCTCTTACAGACTAGCTATTCAGAGGCGCTCTAAGCGTGACAGCCCCGAGGAAATAAAAAATACTTCAAGTAACGAAGAGCTGAAGATGATACCCCAATAAGATCTTACTACGGACAGTGGGAGGGAGGTCATTCCACATAGAAGGGCCTACAATGATAATGATAAAGGAATTTGAATACAATGTGAGCAAAAATCGTGATGAATGTTACGTACCTTTTGTAGACGATCTTCAGGTCCTTCCATTCGAGGAAGCTGCACATCTTCGGCTTTCGTGCGAGGATCATCGTGATGAGCTCGCGTGTTATCTTCTTCTTTAGTTTGTCGGGATGAGCCACGTACCACTTCTGCAGACGCAGTTTGCCTTGACGGCTAAACAGCAGCATGAACTGCATCTGAAAATAGATGAATTGAAATTATACATGAATAATAACATTAGCCAGAAAAATATTTTGTGGTTTTCCATTTCGAGGGGTTTTCCACTGGTCATTGTAGAAAACTACACACAAAACATACAGAATACTGAGAATAGGTTTTAAAAAATACGAAATTACACATTTGGAGTTTGAACCCGTTAACCCGCCTACCTTTCAGCTGCATCTCAAAATGAACGTACAAACCTAACCAACATAAAATCTGGCTTTGCTTCTTATTAGAAACAACCCATAGATTGATTGCCCATTCCAAGACAAGAATTGGAAAAATCATCTTGCATGCCTGCATGTTGGACAGCACAGCAATAAAGTACGATAAAAGCGCTACATATGAAATAATACGAGTCCAGTTTTTTAAAAATTATTGTTCATCATTCCAGCTTCGACTTCAGCAAGATTGTTTTAATAAATCCCACTTCTGCTTCAGCAAAATTATTTTTTTTGTAATCAGACTTCTATTTTGCAAGAATTCTTTTCATCAATCCGACTTGTAGCTGAAAAACACGTAAACTCATGCAATGCAGCAATGGTGAATTATTAAATGATACGCTAAAATGCACTTTTACCTAGATTTGTTAGAGGCTGCAACTTCTGCTCAAATACCTTACTTCATAAACCATAAATCTACACTTTTAAAACAAGATGACCTCAAATAATCCAGACTTTAATTCCGCACATGTGGTGGTGGTATTTGCAGTTTAAGGTCACTGTGTGGTAACAAAGACCATTAGCGACGCCCTCCTCCTTTATCCAGGCTTGGGACTGGCACTGGCAGAGTGCAACCAGTGGGGGAGTTCCCACACATGCCTCTTTAGCAATCAGAGTCTATAAAACTCATGATCACGTGGTCTGACCTCGAAAGCAATGAAAGATCCGTATAATCGATGCCGCTATAGACACACTGTACTGTTTTACTGTATTCATCCCAAATCACCTATCCAGCAATAAAGCGCTGTGTAAATTAATTAATAAACAAAGCATCGTCGTGTAAATAAATATGAATCGACAGATTTTTCCCAACTGAATAAATATTAGAACAAAAGAATTTGAGAAACATTCACCGACCATATTTACAGCTTCGTATCGCCACCAGACCAACGCAGAGATGAATGACGTCATCAAAACTTGTGCACAAGCAACCGAGAGGCTGACTCCGACTTTAATAGCGCTACACAAAGTTTTGCAAACGGTGGTCCACCGACCAAGAAAATCGCCGAGGAAACTGGTGCAAGCGCGGTTTTAAATGAAATTTGGCTTAAATTTTAATGGATAAATTTCGTTTTTTAAATATTACGGTTGTCGAACTTGGCCATGCTTAGAAAAGGAAAGGATTCCAGGCCTAGAAAGCTTGGAACCTCTACGCAACATTATAATCAAAGATATTAGAGTTTTACTATAATCGTAGCCGCAAGCGTAAATATTGGTAGCACATCCATCAGAGCACTTCTCAGAGGAAACAAGACAACAATGGTCTTCGCACCCACGACCAATGACATTATTTTACAAGCACCGCCAATGCTTTGGTACAGGGCTGTTTTTAAGGAATTTTTAGAACTGCACAACTCCTTGTTTCCTTTCTCATCCTCCATGGTAAATTACTTTCAATCGGAGGACAATGGCATTTTTTGCAAGTTTTAACTGTACAGAAGTGCTTCTACGACTGCACAAATCCGTTTAGAACTGCACATTTTGTGCACAACTGCACGTTAAAAAAAGCCCTGCTTTGGTAACAGCGTTCTGTTAAAAAATCAGCCATTCTGCGATAAGAGTTTTCCTTTCCAATAAATAACCCAGGATTTAACAGTGAACCATAAAAGATGACGAATCCAATGATCCTGCAGAAAAGAGCATTTAAATCAACATTTTGCGAATATTCTCAAGCGTTACTACTGTACCGCGGACACATTTGTTGTTCAATTACCCGGATGTCTTGCTTTGCACATGTGTTTACATTTTAAACTAATAGTTTTTGTTAATTTTTACGCCAAAGCACAGAATAGATAAAGCTACGCTTTATCTATTCTGTGGCCAAAGTTAGTTTAAAAACTTATTTTAAAAATAGAATCGTCAGTTTACAACTATGTAATTTGAGCTTGTTGCGATGTTAGCATGTAGTACGTTTATGAATGAATGTTTAGTAGTTTGTAGTTTTTGAATGTTTTGATCTCGAGGCGACAGAATCTGGACCTTGCATCATGCGAACAGACTGATGCGGCCCAAAGCCCCGAAACAAATTTTGACCGTTCCCGAAATAGATTTTGGTAAAAGTACCCGGTTGTTGACTAGGCCCGAACGCTAAAATTTTCATACGTTCTGGTACCTAACCCAAACAGTCATTCAGATGGTTATTTACTTATTCATTTATTTATGCATTTGGGGTTGGCGGCAGCGCATTGGATAGCACACTGGCATTGAGAGCGAGAGGTAGCGAGATAGAGCACCGAAGTGCGGACGTTCTTTGTCTGTTCTGTTAGTGTTCATGTTATATATAGCGCCTTGCAATGACCTCACGAAGGCGCTTGCAAAGTAGTTAAGATAGATGTTAATTAAGATTTTTGCATAACCTGTACATGTACAGTATAGTGCGTTTACAAGCGTTTCATTAAAGAAAATATTATATTATTAAATTATTATTTTAACGTTCTTACTGCTGCCATGTGTACTTTCAGCTGTTTAACATCTGATATGAAATCAGCTGTCATCAAGTCAACAGCCCGATATTCTTCTGCAATAAAATGATCGCTCACGCACAGCGGCTGCTGCCGACCACATTAAGGACGATCCCAGGATTTTTCTTCCGACCACGAACGTTTCGTTCTGATGTTCTGTGGCTGACACGTGGCTACTGTTTTCCAACTAATTACTTTGTCCTTCGGAGGCAGGAAACGTTGCGGTTGAGGGAATTCGGTCGCAGTTGGCTGCCTGTCGAAATGGTGCAGCTAGCGAGATGTTACCGAGTGAAGAAGGATACAAATTTGACAAGTGAAGAAGAGTTCATTTGTAAGGTAGGAGTCTTGTCCAGTTCTCACAGGTTCTTGCCAGAGGTAAGTAAGTAAGTATTTTCTATATTACTCCATTTGCAAACGCACAGTGGGACATAGAACGTTGTTGTAGTACATCGAAGTAATAATTATGGTGTAAATTAAATCACAAGTTGAATGAAATGGCTAAAGTACTAGTGTCAGACCAATCAACTATTATTATTGCAGGCGGTCTACTCAGTTATTATTATAGTTAAGATTTGTGTATTCTGTGATCTCTGTTTCTTGTGAATTGTTTGAACATAATTGTACGCTGTAACCGGTTGCGGTCTATCAACCGGATTGTTGAATAAAGAGAATATTATTATTATCTATACAGTATTCTGGTGATAAATCCATTTTATTTAATTGTTAATGCATTAATTTAATTAAAACTGCATTTTTGAAGAGTTAAATTACAGATACAGAATTGTTGGTCCCTCCTTCTCGAACTCCAGTCTAACTGTCGTGTTTACAACTCTCATCTACCTCAGCAGGTCCTACAACTTGGAAGTCTTCGTTACACTGCGCTTAATTCCCAGGAGTCACTCCACTCTGTTTCTTAAGAACCTAAAAACTTTTATTTAGCCGTGGTTGGACCAGGAGCGCTTCTGAGTAGCCTACCTTGAAGAGGCGCTATATAAATTTCTGAAATAAATAATTAAATAAACAAGTTGAATGATTGATCTTAGATCGCGAAAGTTTCTCCTTCCGACGTCAACACCCTCGGAAAATTTCAGCAACGATTGAAGTACCTCGTTGACATCGGCTGCAAATCGTACGAACTCGTCGAATATCCAAACATCCTTCATCTCACCAAAGCCGACATCGACGAACGGATCGAACGTCTTAATTCGTGCGGTCAGACGAACGTTTCAATGCCATTGCTTCAGTTTGCAAAGCCTGAAAACAGCGACGCCAAACTAAGGACTTCGATTCACAGGTATTATTATTTATTATTGTTATTATTATTATTATGCTTTTTAAAATTACCTAAGATATCTATAATCCCTCAGGTGTAAGATATTAATAGGCAGTTTTAAGCAGCGACGCCAAACTAAGACTTCGATTCACAGGTACTATTATTTATTATTGACATTATTATTTATTATTATTATCATCAGTGGCGTAGACAAGGGGGTTTGTAGTTTTGTAGCCTAGAAAAAAGGTTTTTTAAAGGTTATTTATCCACTTAAATAAGAAAAAACAAAGCAATTGTTTGTAGTAACAATTGTTTTTCTTACTTTATTCCCTTTGTTACTTTATTCCCTTTTTAATTACTGTAATACTGTTGGGTTGGTGTCAGAAAGGGCATCCGGCCAGGCCACAAAACCCCCCCATCATAAATTTCTGGCTATGCCACTGATTATCATTATAGTTTATTATTTTTATTATTATTATTGTTGTTATTCTCCACTATGCAGGACTGTGCCTCCTCAGTGGTGAGTCTCTCGTGACAAATGTAATTTGGCATTTGGACAACATCTACAGATTTATTCATTGAAAACCACAAGGACCCATATTCTTGCATACCTGGAAAGAGCGCAAAAAACTGATAATTAGTTTAAAAAAATATCAGTTGGTTATTTTCCTGGCCGTGATATGACACTCCCAACTTGGAGGATCATGCTGTTTCTCAATACGCAAAGAACTAATCACGAGAAAACAGCATGATTCACAAAGTATTTGGTATTATTATTATTTATTATTGTTATTATTATTATTATTAGTAGTAGTAGTAGTATTCTTCACTATGCAGAACCGTGCCTTTTCGGTGCTAGGACCTTTGACCTGGAATGGCTTCCCTTTGACACTCCGCTCCCTGGAACTTCTTTTCAGGGATTCCTCTCTTATTTCAAGAGAGTCTTAATAGCTTTATTTGTCCGCCATGAGATTGGGAGTGCCTCTGAGTATTCCCCTTGAAGAGGCGCTATACAAATGCATTTAACGAATGAATGAATGATTATTATTATTAAACTGTTATTTATTATGCACCCAAGCAAAAAAATCTTGCACAATACGCAAAGAACTAATCACGAGAAAACGGCATGTTTCACAAAGTTTGGACTGTCATATCATGGCCTGGAAATTTACAAGAGGATTGATATTTTTTCAACTAATCAGTTTTTTGTGCTCTTTCCATGGTTGCAAAAATATGGTAGTCCTTGTGATTTTCAAATGGTCACCATGGGGTGGTTTGTAGGCAACTTCTGAAGTCGCTATAAATTTAGACGTGAATTCGAAAACGTCAAAGACGAGGTCACCTCAGACGTCTTAAAATTTAATATCTTTAAAACTACTTTCAAAGATATTCATCTGAAATTTGGCATAGTTTCATCTAATACCATAATGAACATTCTGTACAATTTTCATTGAAATCCAAGATGGTCGGGCTGGAGCCATTTGTTGAATTGAGGCAGGCGGATTGACCTTAATGTAGTTTTTAATGAATTAATTATGTTAATGAATTATGTTAATGAATTATGTTAATGATCGTTGTGCGACATCATGCTAGCACTAATGGCTGCTTTTGATGTTGATGCAATACAATGAGACTGTGTTGATTTAAACATCATGACGTCATGCTAGGCAACATGCCAGGCTTTAGCTTCAATGGCTTATGCTGCGCCCACTCGATATACGTCAATATGTGGAACTTTGTGTACCTGTGCTATCCATTCCAGGGCTCCAGGCTGTAGATTCCTTTGCTCTGCTACGCATGGTGACCTGGTTGTCCCTATGGCTCGATCTTTCACAGTGCTGCACAGAAGCTTTGCTATGGTCGGTCCTTCTTTCTGGAATAAGTTACCTAATACTTTCCGTAATGAACTTCTTAGCTAGTCTTTCTGTGCCCCTTTTCCGCAAGCCTTTGATTGTGGTTTGGTGTCAGGTTGGGAGTGCCTCTGAGGAGTTCTCTTGAAGTGGCGCTATATAAATGTACAATTATGGCCTATTGTTCAATTCATGATGTCAACCGTCTAGCCATCTGTTAAAATTGCACATGTAATTAGGTGTCCCTGTTAGTGGGATATTCATCCCTTAGGGCCTTCCTTGTTGCCATCCGATTATGTGAAGCACATTATACTATTGTCTATTGTTTATGGTTGATGGTTGCAATAATTAAATTGATTTGAATTACAATTACAATACGTCGATCAATCAATCAATCAATCGCTTTGTAGGTACCTCAAACAGCAGAACGGTCATCTGAACAAAGTGGACGAAATCCGCAGCGCTCTCCACTGCACGCAAGACGAGATGCTCGACATTCTCACGAGAAATCCACGACTCATCGGACGACGGAAACGCAAGTTCATCGTCGAGAAAGTCAATTGCCTTCTTCATTGCGGCGCACGCATCGAAGACATCCGCTCGAACACTAACCTCCTAAACAACAAGACTCTTGAAGTCGTCGAAAGTCGCGCTCGACGACTCGTTTCGCTCGGCTACAATGACCCGCTACCGATGGGTGTCATAGGTCGCGATGACGACGACTTCGAAGTCATAGTCGCGCGACTTGCGACGCAGAGAAGTCTCCATCCGACGTCGCGCTACCTCGAGAGTCGCGAGATCATCGCAAGTATTCCGGAGTACGCAAGCAGGAAACTGTACGTCGTGAAACCGAAAGTCAACTTTCTGTTGTCACGCGGTTACGTCGGGGAGGAAATTATCGAGTTTCCGTCGATTCTCGACGCAAGTCTCGAAGCGATTCACGACTCCGTCACCTACCTTCAGTCGCACCATCTCGGCGCCGTGAGTCTCGAGATGTGTCACAGGTATGCGACGAAGAAGAGCGTCACTTCGCGGCCGGGCTCGTCGATGAAGGTACTTGCGAAGGTGCTCGGTTGCAAGTCGATTGAGTTGCCGTTGATACCAAAGGACGTCCGAGCGGTTTTTAATACGGAAGCGACGCTACACGCGAACTACGAGTTCTTACGGAGTGTTGGATTTGCGAGTTCTGACCTTAGGCGGATGCCGATTGTGCTTGCGCATGATGTTGAGGTCCTGAAGCGCCACTGGGATGTGATCCAGGTGGAGGAAGCTCTTGCGATGTATTTCGAGTTGTGGAAGGAAGAGGACAAGGGAAGGTTGCTTCATCTGCTGCAGTTTTCCATCGAGAAAGAGTCGAACTTCTGCCGAATTGGAGCTGCGGATGTTGTTGCGGACGGAGGGAAGCGGGTGGAGGATACGGAGGCAGACGGTGTTGACTACGAAGTGGAAGAGTTCGTGGAGTTGGACCGAGAGACTGGGAAGGATTTTCGAAGCGTCAAGGTCGATGCAACTGCGGAAGGTCGTCGAGGAGTGGAAGTGGATTCAGCGGACGTGGAGAGCGATCGAAGCATCGAACACGATCCAGGAATGGAACGTGGAACAGGCGTGGAACATAACCATGGCATGGAACCCGATATAGATTTGGAACCCGATCCGCACAGCGAATATGTCAGAGGCGTGGAACATGACCGACGACGCATTGAACTTGATTTAGGCGATGTACACGACGCAGATACTGAACTTCGTCCTGGTGTGGAACTTCATTCACGCAACGAACTCGATCTCAACGCAGAATTTGATCGATTCGTGAAACCAGTTCCAAGCGTGGAACATGATTGTGATGTGGAACTCGATCTTGGTGTGGAACACGATCCGGACGTGCAATTCGAATCGTGCGTGGAACGCGATCTGGATTTGTACGCTGATCTAGACGTGGGGCTTCAACCGAGCGCAGCACGTGACGGAGACGTGGAAAGCACGGAAGAAACGGAAAGCATCTCCGACGTGGATACCAGTTCCGACGAGGAATCATCCGTTGGGATGGAGAATGATATGACTGAATTATTTCCATCATCCAGTGCGCATTGCACGAGTTTCGAGAGATGAGTGCGTCATAAGGACCCATCTATATATTTACGTATGCAAAGGAATCGAATTTTCTACCACCTTTCCCCTCTGTTTCAACTCTTATTTTGTGGAATCCCACCCCAGCCTCTGTGTATATACAATGAAGCTTCTCAGGGCCGGGTTAAGAAATGTGGGGGTCGTGTTCAAGAAATTTTTTGCAGATCTTCGGCCGAAAATTCTGATGACCTTATTTTAGTCGTTTGTCAAAATTTTCATTTAGAATATACCTACTATTTCCCCTCCCAAAAAGTTGATGGCCGTTTTTTAGTTGTTTGGTTGAAATTTGCAAACAAAATCTAAAAATTGTCAGATAATTTTTTCCTCCGCATGTGTGGGGGCCCCTAAAGTGTGGGGGCCCCTGTTTGGCCGAACATGTTGAACATGCCTTAATCCGGCCCTTGAAGCTTCTCTACCTCACCTTACAAAAGTTAATTAGCTAAATCATTTATGAAACATTTATTTTACCGTAGGCTGATATTTCTCCCTCCCCGCATGTTTACATAACAAATGGACAAACCCAAAGGTATCATGTCTTAGTAACGGAGTTGTTATTTCCCCATCTTCGTACAGCATCATCACTCAACAGGCTAAAACAAATTTCAAGCCCAGTTATACGCCGTTATTCTTCGTCGAATACCTATTGCTCTTTCTGCCTCATTTCTTTCTCTTCTTAAGACTGTCTTATTCGACCGGGATTGGACTGGGAGCGCTACTAAGTAGTTAACCTTGAAGGAGCGCTATAGCAAATTACCAGTAAATAAATATATGTTGTCAAATTTTGTCTAAACTGAATTGATGCCTACAGGTCTGTGTGAACAACTGAAGAAAATCCCAGATACTTCTACTTACATCCATATGTTTACTGCAAATTCTCCTGTCTGTCTGCAACATAACTATGATTTTTTGCCAAGTACACCCACTACAATTTAGCACATAATATTGTTTGTGCGACCTGGTGGCAGACCGGTAACGCGCTCGCTCACGGAGCGGGAGGTTGCGGGTTCGACTCCGGGTAACGACCTTGGGCAAGTTGTTTTCGCACACGTGCCTCTGTCACCAAGCAGTATAATTTGGTACCGGCGTAAGCTGGGAAGTAAACAGCAAGTCCTGCGATGCACTGGCCTCGTGTCCAGGACCTTGGGATTCGTCCATTGCTGGCTCAGGGCTATGGAAAAGGAGATGAGCGCCTCCCTATATTCCTCATGGAATGGGATAGGACTTTACTTTTTATTGTTATACCGTTGGAACGTAAGAAATTCTGGCCAGGAAATCTTGAAAGGTTTAACTTTTTTCACCCACCAAAGTTCAAATTTTGGCAATTCAAATCCTGATTTAGATAGGTCTGTTCTAAAAATTATGCATACTGTTCTAAAAATGATGCATAATGTTCTAAAAATTATGCATACTATTTTAAAAATTCTGCATACTTCTTGTACCAACTCTGTTAAGTAATTACTAATAGTAAATCACCCTATACGTAGTTGACTGCTGATTACACTGCAACTACATAAATCACTGTGTATAACGTATATAAATCATTGCTGTTATCCTACTGATTACATTACATAAATCATTGTTACAATTGATTAATTGTATTTATTTATTAAAAACGGATCAAACTGTCCATCCCTTCTGGGTCTCCCCATTTTAATCAAATTATATTAAGTTGTTATATTCACTGCCGTAATTGTGTTATGTCTTTTGGTTCAGGAAATAAACAAATAAATAATAATAAAATGTAATGAAGGCGTTTAGATTAGTTAAAGTCTTGTATTATATATCTAAATGAAATTCAATCTGCAATTCACCTCTACATACACATAATATTATAGACATAATTACATATATATATATATACATAATTATACATATATATACAAAATTATACATACATAATTATACATATATATACATAATTATACATATATATATATACATAATTATACATATATATACAAAATTATACATACATAATTATACATATATATACATAATTATACATATATATATATACATAATTATATATAATTATATATACATAATTATACATACCTAGTATTACATACATATAAGGGCGGACACAGAAATTTTCGAAGGGGGGCCAAAATTTAGGGTCTTGTTGGTGGGGCAGGGGAAAAATTTTCAATTTTCGTTGTGTCGCCGAAAAAACTGATGACCTTTTTTTTAAGTCATCGACCAATTTTCTTGGAAAAGAGATACCATTTCATCCGCCGAAAAAACTGATGACTTTTTTAAAAACCTATTTTCGGGAAAAAGATACCATTTCATCCGCCGCTAAATCGACGGGGGGCCACGTCCCGTACAATTTTTCTCTCCCGCTACATTTATTGAAACCGAATGGGGGAGGCCCAAGTCCCATGCAATTTTTAAATGGGGGGCCATGGCCGGATTGGCCCCCTGGATCCGCCCCTGCATACATATGAAGAAACTCATTGAAGTAAGAAAGTAAAGAATTAATTATCTTCATTGGTTCAACAATGAATCAAATGTGCACACATAACATAACAATGAAACATACTGGCACACTGTGATAACATGTCACAATGGGAACTGCACCCTCGTGTTTGTTAAAAGGCAATTCATTGTATTGTATTTATACATTCATATAGCACCTATCGCAGAATGACTACTCAGAGGCGCTCTCAGCATGAAAAACTCGGAGGGAAAACAAATGTTGAAAAAAATTGTTCGTGTTGTTAGGCAATAATAATAATGACACCGAAAATAATGAATGTGCATCATATCAGACACTTGTGCGTGCTAACTTTGGTGTCTTCTCTCACCAGATAGCATGTTGTAATAAGTATCACATACAAACCAGATATCTGTGTTTAACGACATCTTCTAACTGGCAGTCCAATTTGTCTGATACTATGCACCTAAGCCAGGTCGAGTGGCAGCCATAGGTGTGTGTGGTGTCAGTGACTTCATTGTCTCAGCCTCAGCATATATTAGGGGTAGGTGGGTGGGTGGGTGCCATGTGAGCTGATCTTCCCATGTCCTGGTCTGGTGAAAAAGCAGCAGAAATCTTGAGGAAAAAATCTCCTCTGGCAGAAAGTTGAACTCTCCCAACCAAAGTCCAGTCAGCTAACTACTCAGGGGCGGATCCAAGGGACCAATCTGGCCATGCCCCCATTCAGAATGTGCACAGGACGCGTGGCACCACCCCATTAGGTTTCAACAAGCTTTCAACTAATGCAGTGGGAAAAGGTGAGAGAGAAAAAGTACAACACCAGGTGTTCAAACATCTTAGCATTGGTGTCTGCAAGACATTTTGACTAGATGGGGCACCAAGTTCTAGGGGCACCATTTCCATAAAAGTGTGCGGGCGCAATTTCCACAAAAGTGTATTTAATAGTTTGACTGTATAATTGTAATTGACTGAGTAATTGTAATTATTGTGTTACTGCAATCACTGTGCAAGTGAACTACCGTGTTACTACAATAAAATTACTGTGTACCTGGTAAGTGTAATTACAGTGTTACTACAGTCACTATGTAATTGTAATTACTGTGTAATTGTAATCACTGTGTCATTGTAATTTTCTCAACTGTACGCCACAATAGTTTAACACCGACAAAAAAGCCAGAATATTGTAAACTTGAAACTTTACAAATTTCTGGACAAGTGCTCTTGGCTCATGTACGATGCACATTTCAAATGTACTAATAGTTTCAAAAAATATACTTCAGATACGATAGGGCCTTAGGTGCAGGCAAAGCAGGTAGTTGCCAGGGACACCAAGTTATATAGGGGGCACCATTTTCAAAAAAAATTTAATAGCGTTTTCACTTTTAGCCATTTTTCACAAAATTGAGCAATATAGTGGGAATCTGAAAGCACCAAATGCATGCCTTGCCCGGGGCACCATTTGGGCCGCAATAGAAAACTTTGTAACGTACTATCCATCATATGTTTCTCTGCTTCTCAATTAATACAATTACGCAACAAGCTGTTTCATAAAATGAATACCTGTATAAGTGAAGGCAGGTATGCACATGGAGCACACATTGTTGTTTTTTGGGCGTCATGGTGCATCATGGGTAAAGACCATTTATACGCAGGACTGGTAACTCAATGCTTTAAGTTGTGTTCCTAGTTTTTGAACGATAAATGAGGTTCCAGAAAATGTCACATGTTGTTCGCATATGAAAGACACTCAATTAATTACAATTATGAATACAGATTGACAAATAAGTAAAAAAATTGCATTTGGAGATTCAAGACATAATCTTTAGTATTAAGAAACGGAATCTTGCGTGGGGTGACATCTATGGTTGAAAGTGAAATGGATGTACACAAAATTTTCACGAGCAACCAGTCCTATAACAGATTCCATCGTTTCTGGGTAACAGTTTTAAAAGTAATTCACAGATGTCTTGTAATGATCTTAAAAGTAACATAAAGACGTTTTGTAACAGTCTTAAAAGTAATGTACACACGTTGGACGACAGTCTTAAAAATAAAGTACACATGTTCTTATGTCTCCCAAAGGAACTCATGAATAAGTAAGCTTCTACATACATTATACGCTGGCAAATGTGCCCATTGATCGACATGCATTGCTCTGCATCTGCTAATGATTCTTCTTATACTAATGTACATAATCGGTAATGTACACATTACGAATTTACATAACATTTCCTCCCTCCTCCAAACACACACACGCAAAAACAGCAAAGTGTCTCCGTGTAGCAGTGGCGTCGCCAGGAATTTATGATGGGGGTTTGGATTTCTTTTGTCTGGCCGGATGCCCTTTCTGACACCAACCCAGCAGTATTACAGTAAATAAAAAGGGAATAAAGTAAGAAAAACAACTGTTACTACAAGCAATTGTTTTATTTTTTCTTATTTAAGTGGATAAATAACCTTTAAAAAAACTTTTCTTACGCCAATGGGGGATTTTAACCCCCGAAACCCCCCCTTGTCTACGCCACTGCCGTGTAGCACATAAACATTTCCACTGGCGCCAATGTGTCCATCCAATTATCCATCCGTCTTTAGGCATCGCTGCTTTTCCCATCAACCGGATTCCCCCTTCCGTGGATCTCGACCTGGAGTGGGTCGGAGTTGTCCAACGAACGCTCACCACCAATTGCTCCCCCTCGCTTTTCCCCAAAGTATTCCTCGTCAAACCCGAATCCCTCGTTGTCCACTCCCGCTGTTCTTCCAGCCGCTCCCGACGGAGTACGACCGACAGTGGAGTCAGTGGAGATGGTTGTCGGAAGATCCGTGACTCCTCCCGTCGAAGTCGAAACTTCCCCAGTCGAAGTCGTAGTCTCGTTTCCTGGACTTGGGTGAATCTCGGCTTGCGACTCGATGCGGTTTGGGGGTCGGTCGTCTTGACTTGTGCTGTCTGAATCGGATTCGTCGAGAAGGAGGTTAATTTGAGTCGTCGACAGACCTGACGCAAAGAATTCAATTCTGTTTATTATTATTATTTCTCAATTTATTATTACTATTTTCTTTTATCATTATCTTTAGCAGGAAAAAATTTACCAACTCTTTGAAATAATATAGCTTTATAAAATGGATGTCAATTTTCCAAGGGGTGGGTGCTTACCTAATCATTATTATTATTATTTTATTGTTTCTTAATTTTTAGATTCTACACATGTGTATATTTATTTACTTGATATAAGCAGGGCTGAAAGTGAGCCAGGTCTGTCCGGGTATCAGACCCGGCATTCATTTTTTGGCGCTTGAATAAACACTGGCATTTAGCACCCTTTGGCCCAAAGAGACCCGGCAATTTTTTCAAACCACTTTCAGCCCTGCATATAAGTAAAGCAATTAAAAACCAGGGCTTTTTTAGCGTGCAGTTGTACACAAAATAGTTCTAAATGGATTTGTGCAGTTGTAGCAGCACTTCTGTACAGTTAAAACTAGCATAAAAGGTCATTGTCCTCCGATTGGAAGTAATTTACCATGGAGGAAGGCAAAGGAAAGAAGGGGTTGTGCAGCTCTAAAAATTACTTAAAAACAGCCCTGTTAAAAACTGTTGTTATGGCAATAGAGATTTTTTGCTGCGTTCGCTCTACATACCGTAATTTGTCTCGGTGGTGTTTCTGGACAAGAGGAGGGGAGTGTTCTCGTTGGAACGGTTCTCTCCGTTTCCGTTCTCCATGTCGGAGTCATCGTCTCGTGGAAAAACCTTTTTGTTGCAGAGCGGACACGTCTGCTTGTTTTTCGTCAGCCACGGATCGATGCATTTCTGATGGTAGGCTGATTGAAGACAACACATCATCAAACACTGATCAGCGATTTTCAGTTGATACATTTATTCAAATTCATTTATTTGTACACACTATTTATAATTATAGATGGCAGGTCCCACCGTCTGGAATGACCAATGGCGTAGACAAGGGGGTTGTTTCGGGGGTTGAACCCCCCATTGGCCTAGGAAAAAGTTTTTTAAAGGTTATTTATCCACTTAAATAAGAAAAAACAAAACAATTGCTTGTAGTAACAATTGATTTTCTTACTTTATTCCCTTTGTTACTTTATTCCCTTTTTTATTTACTGTAATACTGTTGGGTTGGTGTCAGAAAGGGCATCCGCCCAGACCAAAAAAATCCAAAACCCCTCCATCATAAATTCCTGGCTACACCACTGACCCTAAAGACATGCTATGCAAATCTCTGTAATAAGTGAATAATATGGATTAATAATAATAATAATTAGGAGCAATAACAATACCATTATATAGAAAATTTACCGTGGGCGCAGGGAAGTTCCCTCAGCTTCTCTCCCTCTTCGTATTCATCGAGGCAAATGGCGCAGACTTCATATTCACAACCTAGAACAATAGCCGCAGACATTAGCTAGTATCGATAGCTGCCTATACAATACAATAGCATTTGGCACTGCCTTCCTTCCAACATTCAGAAGCTCACATATAGTCACATGAGGGAACATTGTTGGCACTGAGCAGCAGTGAGTGAAGGACTTGCTCTCGAAGGTATCTACTAAGTGACCATGTATGAGAAGAAAGCCTTAACCGATACTCTCCACGGACTCTATGATGGAACATTGATGAGCATCAAGGAGGACATGCTAAAGCAGTGGTTCCCAACCTTTTTTGACTTAAGGGCCACTTTTCTAAGTTTGTGGACACGAGGGCCACTTTCTTAGTTAAAGGACATTAGGAGCCACAAGGCTAAAATTTAATTAACTAAAAGCATATAAAATTGTTTTAATTGAATCAAATTATAATGTTTGATGTCATTTATAGGCGTCAAAATAAAATAATTTGTAATAGAAAATAATTATGTGTTAGAACTATCCTGTCCAAATTGTCAATTTTTTCATACATTTTTGTTAATTCTTTGAGACATGAGGGTCATTCTTTAGGCATGGCGGGCCACTTTTGGCCCGTGGGCCACGGGTTGGGAACCGCTGCGCTAAAGACACCTAAGCACAGTGACAATCTCAGAGGAAAGGCTCGAGCCAATACTCTCCACATTTCAGTCCGATGGCTTTCCCGTCGCTCACTTGTAGGCCTAGAAATAAATCAGCAAGTAGTTGCCTTAACAGTGCCTAGCAAGTAGTTGCCTTAACAGTGCCTAGCAAGTAGTTGCCTTAACTGTGCCTAGCAAGTAGTTGCCTTAACAGTGCCTAGCAAGTAGTTGCCTTAACAGCGCCTAGCAAGTAGTTGCCTTAACAGTGCTTAGCAAGTAGTTGTCTTAACAGTGCTTAGCAAGTAGTTGTCTTAACAGTGAATAGCAAGTAGTTGCCTTAACAGTGCTTAGCAAGTAGTTGTCTTAACAGTGCCTAGCAAGTAGTTGCCTTAACTGTGCCTAGCAAGTAGTTGCCTTAACAGTGCCTACCAAGTAGTTGCCTTAACAGCGCCTAGCAAGTAGTTGCCTTAACAGTGCTTAGCAAGTAGTTGTCTTAACAGTGCTTAGCAAGTAGTTGTCTTAACAGCGCCTAGCAAGTAGTTGCCTTAACAGTGCTTAGCAAGTAGTTGTCTTAACAGTGCCTAGCAAGTAGTTGCCTTAACAGTGCTTAGCAAGTAGTTGTCTTAACAGTGCCTAGCAAGTAGTTGCCTTAACAGTGCCTAGCAAGTAGTTGCCTTAACAGTGCCTAGTAAGTAGTTGCCTTAACAGTCATTTTTCTAAAATTCAAACTAAAATTTGATAGGCTCTCGTCAAACCTTTCTTGAATTTCTTAATTGGCAATTTCTTGAGGTTCGATTTCGATAGACGTGATCTGCGTTTCTTTACGTGATCCATGGCACACCTCACACACTGAAAATAAAAGAGACACATGTTACAGGAATCACACATGTTGGGTAATCACATGTTAACAGTGCCACTTCAACGTGTGCTGTCATTGAGCAGAAAGGAGATACTGTACGCTAATAGCCTACGTCTGAGTATGTCCCATATGGGTAACAACAGTGTCTTGTCACGCTTGCATACGAGGCTAGGCGTATACACATTTTCTTTACTGTGTAAATTTGATGAACGCAGTTTTTTCCGCAAAAACTGGTCGTCTTTACATTTTTTATAAATAATGGCGAAAACGGACCGGATCATAATCAAATTTGTACCAGTATCTTCCATTTGACTGATGTATACACTGACAAAATATTATAAAGAAATATGAAGACGTTACTGAGATAGCGCATTTTGAAAACGGTGAACGAACTTTCGTGCCACCCTATATTTCCCGACCGAAAAAGTTGATGACCTTTTTTTTAATCATTTGGTTGAAAGTTTTTAGAGAGGGCTAAGTCTGAAAAAAATTAGCATTTACACGGTGAAAAACATGACCCTGGGGTTTCTTGGGGGGGGTGGGGGCTTAGCCCCCACTAGCCCCTGATAAACTTCGCCCATGCACAGCCTGCCTAGACCAGGTTGGTTTGTAGAACAACGGACAAGCCTCCGACTATTATGATTTATGTCGTGCCAGTAGAGAGAGAGATGATGCAGTACTCACCAAGAAGCAGCACATGATGACTGTGCAGAGCGGAAGTACGATAGCAAATGGAAGAAAAATGACGCTGTCCGAATTGCCGTGACCATCGTCCATCAAAACAATTGTGCAGCTACAAAAGAGAGAAGAACCAAGTAGGAACTATATATAGACATGCAAGCCCGAATTGTATGTGCGCATGTATGTCTAAGTATGTGTGTGTGTGTGTGTGTAAGAAAGTAAATAATGTTTGTGTATGTATTATTGGCCTAGTTAGCAACACCGGTAAGCGAGAGCGGCATTCGTCTGTTGGTTGCAACAGACTGCGGTTCAAGCCCCGGGCTGGGAATTGATATTCAGAGATTTAGATATCTCGGGCTGGCATGTGTGGGACGCAGGGGTGCAAGCTCCTGTGAAGCGCCCTTAGGCAAGTTGCTTACCCATCATTGACTGTCTGTGGGGAAGGCAACGGGAAACCACCTCACTCATCTCATCCCAGGGGCGTAAAGCCAATGAACCTGCCTTCGGGCAGAGAACCATCATCATTATTATTATTACAAACAACGCTGAGAAAAGGAAGTGCTGACACTCTATACTCATGACCGCCTCTTCTTCAACACACAGTGCAACTATTATAAGTTACAAAGACTGATTTTCACCGGTTTATACAGAGCTACAAGTTAAATTTACATAGTTACATTCAGTTACATCTACAAATTACATTTACAATTATGAAACAAACTGACATATGCACTGCAAGATACTGAGCAAGACCAAAGAGCACATCTCACTTTCGGTAATCACTGAGAGCAAGTCCACTTGATTCGCCAACGAACACAGACGGTATTATGATTGGCCCAGACTGACCTGGAAAACACAAAATCAATGCACACTATTTTTCCCATGCTTGACCACGACTGATCTGCAGATGAACTAAATCGAATGTTATTTAACATGATACGAACACCACAGAGGCAGAACAATGTCAGCCAAATGAGAGAAAAATATTTTTAAAAAGAAGGAAAACACAGATCATTAATCACAGTCAACAGTGCAAAATCAATTCAATTCATAAATTAATTATGGAGATTTATATATATATATATATATATATCCCTTTCAAGGTTACTACTCAGGAGCGCCCCTGACCCAACCTCGACTCTCTGTGTAAAAAGCCTTCTCAGGCTTTCCTCTCTCATCTTAAGACAGTTTTATTTGGCTGGGCTGAGGTTGGGAGCACCTCTGAGTGGCCCCTTGAAGAGGCGCTATATAAATGCATCTAATGAATGAATGAATGAAAAGGTGATTGTACGGCTGTGATAAAACGCATCTTAGTAAACCCTAGGCATGAGGCATAAAGACAGTGGGAGTCAATTCCGTACGATGGGACCAATAACAGAAAAAGCACAGGGCTATCTAAGAGCAGTTCGAGTTCAGGGAATGAGTTCACCCTGAGTGGAGGAACGAAGAACACAAAACCTTGTACATGTAGAGTAGAGTGCTCAACAGAGCTCTTACAAATATACAGGAGCAGAACCTATGAGGCACTGCCACGCCAAAGCAGAGAACCAGTATATAGACCGCTGGGGGATAGGGAGCTCAATGTACGCAAGTTGAGCTAAGGCAGTGGTTCCCAACCTTTTTTTACCTTATGGCCACTTTTTCTAAGTTGGAGGACATGAGGGTCACTTTTTCTTAGTTGAAGGACATCAGAGGGCCACAAGGCTAGAATTGAATTAATTAACTCTTTGGGGGCGGTTGTCGACAAAAGTCGACACTAGGGGCTGAGGGCGGTTGTCGACAAAAGTCGACATCAACAGGGATGGGCTCTAACATATATTTATGGATATATAAATATGTGTATATGTCAATATATTTTTATGTTTACGTATAATATAAATATATATCATGTATACATGCATATACAAACTTGCCATACATATATACATATATACACACATATATGTATGCATATGCATAATAATATATGTACATATATAAGTATATACATATGAACTGTGGTATATATGTATATACACATATGTATATATGTATGTATATGTATATATGTATGTATATACATGTATAAATGTATATATATTTCCATATATATACATATATAATGAATTCTGAACACAACAACCATCATTACCACATCGGTGGCATATATCATCCGCCAAAGCCTGTATATAAACCGGTCGACCTTCTGTCATGTCTGTCATCGACGTTGGATGATTTCTTCGCTCTTCCGTCTAACCCTTATATTATCTTAGCAGGGGACTTCAACCAGTTCCCTTCTGAAGATATCCTTGGTTTGGGTCTACGAGTGGAGTTTGTAGGCCCTACTCATCTGGGACATTCATTGGATCGTATATACACATCGGCGCCTATGTACTCAAGTTATTCTGCTGTCAAATCGTCAATAAAAACTAAGCATTCTACTGTTCTGGCCAATCATGATAAATTGAGCCATTCTCAGTTGAATGATCGTGTAGTTCGCAACTTTAGATTGCGAACTCCCAGCAAAGTTGCCTCACTGCATAACTTTATTGCAAATCACTCGTGGAACTTCGTCAATGGAGAAAAGTCTGCTGAGGAGGCGTTTGATGAATTTTATACAACAATTGATGACGCGCTGAACCATTTTGTTCCTTTTAGAACAATGACTATAAAAAGAAAGGATCCATCTTATATGACACCTTACTTAAAATTTCTGCTTCGACGCAGAAATACGCTTATCCACCGACGTCGATTAGAGGAAGCAGATGCCCTTGCCACCAGGATAAACGAATGCATCGTAAAAGCCAACTCTGTCTCCTTCCAGGATATCGAACGTGGCTCCCGTCGGCTTTGGACCGAAGTCAGACGGCTCCGTGGTGGTGATGCTATGTGTCCTATTGTGATTGATGGTGTTACGAGTGAAACGCTTAACCGACACTATCAAGCTGTGTCGAATGATCTAGGCTATACTGAGCCATTGCATAAGCTAACTGTTAACATTGAAAACCCTGTTAATATTGATGAATATAATGTGTTCAGGGGGTTGGAATGTGTCCGGGGGTCCTCTATTGGCCCTGATGGTATTCCTGCTTGGTTTTTGTCCACGATGGCTCACCTTCTTTCTGCTCCTGTAACTTATCTGTTCAACTGCTCTCTGGCTTCCTCTTATACGCCACCCCAGTGGCACTCTAGCTGCATCACGCCAATTCCAAAAATTGCACGTCCTCAAAGTGAGACAGATTTTAGGCCTATCTCAATCACCCCGGTGCTCTGCCGCATGTTGGAAAAAATAGTTGCGAGGAGATATTTTTACCCAATCTTCAATGATCCTGAGTCTAACTCTGCTTTTAGTGACCAATATGCCTTTCGGCCATCTGGATCCACCACATCTGCACTTATTGGTCTTACTCATAGACTTTTGGACATGCTTCATGATGAGCCATATGTGCGTCTTATCTCGCTAGACTTTTCCCGTGCCTTTGATACGGTTAGACATTCGTACTTATCTGAACAGCTTGCTCAAATGCCTTTACCTGACTTTCTCTATAATTGGATCTTATCCTTATTGCATAATCGACAACACTGCACTAAATTTCTTGGCCAAGTTTCAACCTTTTGTAGGATTAACGCAAGTATTATTCAGGGCTCGGGACTTGGACCGGATGATTTTGTGGTAGTCATTTCAGGTCTGACACCAGTTCACCGTAGTAATAGTCTACTGAAATACGCAGATGACAGCTACATCTTAATCCCTGCTTCTGCTATTGCTACCACTTCTTCTGAACTCGACAATGTTGCTATGTGGTCCCTTACTAGTAACCTAAAACTCAACCATGGTAAATCTAAGGAGATGATAATTAGTCGTCCAAGGTCAAAGCTAACCAATCTCCCTCCTCCTATACCTGGTATGGAGAGGGTGACAAAATCTGTCATCCTAGGGGTAACAATTACGAATAAGCTTAACTTTGACTTGCATATTGATCGTATCTGTATTAAGGCCAACCAATCGCTCTACGCAATACGCATTCTTATTTCTCATGGACTCGCGGATCTTCGCCTGTTTGACGTTGTTCGA
The DNA here is from genome assembly GCA_949752735.1 of Lumbricus terrestris. Lineage (NCBI taxonomy): Eukaryota > Metazoa > Annelida > Clitellata > Crassiclitellata > Lumbricidae > Lumbricus > Lumbricus terrestris. The sequence continues at coordinate 25,030,896 of OX457049.1, read as the reverse complement.
GCCACAACGTTGGCCCGCCTTCTCTATGCTTCTCCTGCATGGTATGGTTTTGCTAATACTGCACAGAAAACGCGTATTAACTCAATTATACGTAAACTGGTTCGACACAAGTATCTGCCTGAAGACCAGAAGTCTTTTGATGACCTCTGTGGCCGTGCTGACACCTCTCTTTTTTCGTCTGTGCTTTATAATCCTAGCCATGTTCTTAATTGCCTGCTGCCTCCTATAAAGAATGTTACCTACTCCCTCCGCCCTCGATCACACAATCGAGAGATTCCATATGCTGATACATTAACTAGGAAAGGTTTTATTACACGAATGTTATATAAATGACTATCGATGTGTTTATTCTGCTATTTAGCATACTTTATGTAACAATGAGATTAACTGCATTTTCACTTACTTTATTAGGCCCATTGATTATTTAGTTATGTATATATATATATATATATATATATATATATATATATATATATATATATATATATATATATATATATTCATTGTTGTTCATAACTGATTGATGTTCCCGCAGTGCGTTTGCAGGCGGTCCATTAAAGTATATACTTACTTTTACTTACTTATATATACATGTATACATACATGCGTATTATAAGTATATATATATATATGCATATATAAGTAAATACACTTATATATGCATATATACATATTTATATATACATATATGTATATGTGCATGTATATGTTTATAGATATACATATGCAATTATACATGTATACATACAGGGTGCGGCCAAAAAAAATAATCCATTACGAAAATTGCGATTTCTCGAAAACCGCTGAATATTTTGTTACAAAACTTCGCCAGTCTGTTTGACACATATTTATCTACAGCTTGGGTAAATCTAATGGAATTCGTATCATGAAAACCAAAATGGTGCAACCCTGAAGTGAAGAAATGTTATTTTGGTTTCAACAAGCATTTTCTGACAGCAATAACAAAGCAACGACGCAAACAGTAACGTAAGAAGGTTCCAGGTTACTTATTGTTATTGACAAGATTAGGCCAAGTGTTAAGTTTTGTGCAATGAATGTTCGAAGTGACCACCATTTGCTTTTACGCAAGCTTGCAGACGTTTTCGAAAGCCCAAAACAGACTTCTGAATGGTCTCAAGTGGAAAGTCATTCCAGATGATTTGCAGCGTATTTTTCAGTTCAGGAATGTTCTTCGGTTTTGTGGCAAGTTTGTTGTAAGTCTCAAGCATTGCACCCCAGACAGCATAGTCGAGTGGATTCATATCTGGGGAATTTGGCGGTCATGAATCCTTGTCGATGAAGTCCGGATAGTGACTTCTTAACCAATCTTGGGTCAGCTTGGCGCTGTGAGCGGGCGCTCCATCTTGCTGAAAAGTGAACTGGTTTCCCAAGACAGTCATCGACAAGCTAAGGCAAAAGATTCTCCACGTAATACTTAGCATTGACTTTGGCCTTCTCGTCAATGAAATGCAAGCGTCCTTTACCCCCATAGCTGAACCAGCAGAAACCATGATGTGGGGAGAGAACTTGGCTCTCTCGACCAACAGACGACTTGGATGGATATCGGCTTTTTTCTTCGTCGCCCAGACTCGGTTGTTTTGATTATTAATGGGTGGATTGATGTAAAAGATCCTTTCATAGGTGAAGAAAACCTTGCAATTTTACTCAAAATGTAACCAAAACACCGTCTGCAAAGCGGAAATGACGTAATTATGACACACTGCAGGCTACTTTATGTAAAAATATGATTTTCTATTTTGTGAATGCTGTGTTCAGTTGAAAAAACGCAGTTCTTTCTTCTGCATGATGTCATGATAACAAATATAAAGATACTGACACAAAATTTTCACACAATATGCAAAAATATGTTACGAAAAAGAATGAAAATATTTGTAACAAAATATTCAGCGGTTTTCGAGAAATCGCAATTTTCGTAGTGGATTATTTTTTTTGGCCGCACCCTGTATATATGTATATACATATACATAAATATATATGTATATATATACATGCACATATATATATACATATATACATATATATTTATGCATACATATATAATTATATATACACGTATATACAGATGTAAATATTTATATGTGTAAATACATATATGTATGTATATATGTATATATATACATATATATGTGTATATATATGCAAATTTATACATACATACATATATATACATATATACACATATTTATATATACATATATAAATTTACATATGCATTATACAAATACATAAATATATATAAATATAGGGGATATATGGAAATATATTCAGCCTATAGAACATAATCCTAAAAAATTATTTAGCCTCCAAAGAGTAAAAAGCATATGGAATGGTTATAATTGAATCAAATTATAGCATTTGATGCTATTTATAGACGTCAAAGTAGAATAGAACTTGTAATAGAAAATAATTATGTGTTATCTCCTGCCCAAATTGTCAATTTTTGTTTATATTTTTTATTAATTCTTTGAGAGATGAGGGCCATTTTTGGAAGCCTGGCAGGCCACTTTTGGCCTGCAGGCCATGGGTTGGGAACCACTGAGCTAAGGCATCATGTTACTTCATGATTACGAAGGCAAGGCAATCATCCTTACTCTAAGTGCAGAAAATAAATAAAAGAAATAATACATAGAAAATTGAATAAATAAATAAATAAGAGACATAAAAAATACAACAATAAATAAGTAAAAAATTTAATAAAGACAGAATAAAAAGTATAAATAATGAAAAAATAATTAAGCTTCTTACCGTCGCCTCTCATCGGAATTAAGTCGTCAGAGCCGACGTTGTGAACAATGGCCGCTCTGTATCCCGCCTGCTGAACGTTGAACACCTGAACCGAGAAAAACAAAGGGAGCAATGAAAACAATGGAACCAATAGAAAACAAAGGAACCAATAAAAACAAAGGGAGGATTGTGGACTGTCTTTATATATTGAGCGCCTCTGAGTAGTTGTTTTTTTACCTTGAAGGGGCGCTATATAAATTGCGATTGATTGATATGCAAGATTCCTTTCATTATTCATACTTCCTGCTCTCTGCTATTGGAATTTTTCTAGTCTCACCATTTTACTTACAATCCTTGTCTTGAGTTAATCAGGCAGAGTGAGATCTGTCCCTTTCTTCTTGTACCATTTTGAGGATCCACCCGATATGCTCAAGCAAGGCGTTCTATTGATATTATTTATACAGTGTATTTCATTGTATTCTGGAACCCTGCCACTGGTTGCAATCACTCTGCCAGTGCCAGTCCCAAGCCTGGATAAAGGAGGGTGTCGCTAATGGTCTTTGTTACTACACAGCGATGTTAAACTGCAACTACACACTCATTGTGTTCTGCCCTCTTTGGTTTACGGTTAATAAATGCAGAATAAACTGTTTTTGATCTGAGCTGACCACCACGACCAATTGACCACCACGACCAATACGACCAGTTGACCACCATGAAAAGATTACCACCAACCTTCTTGGCGAAGGTGCAGACCTGGCGCTTGACGAGAGCAATCCAGATCGTTCCATTGGCCGGGACACTCTGGACGACCGTACAAGCGTCAACCGGATCGGATATCATGAGATGGCCCTGGAAAAGAAGAGTCCCAGAAACAACTTAAATCTTCTTCCACCAAAGAGGAGGCAGTCAAGCGATCAGAGCAATCGACTTGTAATGCAAAGAGTTCACAAGAGCTCAACAATTTATCGATTTAATAATAATAATAACAATAACAAGAACTATAATTATAATAATAGTAACAATAATATCAAAATATAGCAATAACTATAAATAATACTACTTCGTCTACTAATAATAAAAATAAATAATTATAATAATAAATAATTATGATAATAAATAATTATAATAACAAATAATTATAATAATAATAATTATAATAATAAATAATTTAGATAATGATGATGATGGAGTTCTCTGCCCAAAAGCAGGAATATACCGACTTTAAAGTCACATGGGGATTGTAGGAGTGACCTGGTTTTACTTTGCCTTTCTCACAGACAATTCAGGGTGTGCCACTTCTCCAAGGTTGCTGCGCAGTGGCTTCGACCTGTGACCTTTCGGTTACAAGGAATAGAACATACCCTACACCACCGCGTAGTATTAATAGTATTTAAAAAAGTACTACTATTATTACTAACAATAACAGCCAGAACAGCCTTGCTCAATGCCAAGCCTTCGCAATAGTGAGTCCTCTCTCATTGAATAACGTTCCCCAACAAATTTGGGCAGATTAATCCACTTTGGCCCATTACTTGAAAGTGTTTCTGTCACTTTGGAGAGCTGCTCATGCTGGGAGCACCTCTGAATAATCATAGCTGCCAAAGGCGCTTTATATGAAATGACCAGATAAAAATAACCATAATAATAAATAGCATTGCCAGGGAAATTAGTTTTCAACCCCCCCCCCCACCCCAGTTGCAGGGAGATGGGTGGGGCAGGGTGGTCCTGGCGGTCCTCTGTCTAGCCAGAAGGTTTGAGGTGAATAGGTGCAAATCTGTAGCCATGGAAACTTTGGCCTTTCGGCCCCCCACCCAGCCCAACCCCACTCTGCCCTTGTGGGCAGGGTTGGGTGGGGGAAGGTGTGGCCCTGGTAGCATACTGTCTAGCTGGAAGGTTGAGCAACGGGAGTTAATTTTGGTTTGTTGCCCCATTCGTCCCCACCACCCCTATCACCACCAAGACCACTAAGTACTACCACCACCACCACCACCACCACCACCACCCCCACCACCAACAACAACAACAACAATAACAACACACCAACAACAACAATAATAATATTAAACGATAATGAAGTGGCGTTTGTTTATCTTGGAATCCCAACAGGTCTTAACAGAACCATCGTAACTGCTACTGTTGAACTATTGACCTAGAGTTCAGAAGTCTCAACAAGTCAATAACAGAAGAGGGTCAAACAGGATTAAAGGCCCAGATAACAGAACACAACAACAAATTAATTAATTTGTCAAAGACAAACACACAGAGAGCAGTGGAATAGTTCAGATGACAACAATTTCTGTGGATACTATGACAACTTTTCTGGTCCATGATGCAGCCGCTCCATTAATTATAAATTTAATTTCCTCTCTGTTATTGTCAATTTATGATTAATTACTCATAGTTTATGGTTGAATTATTAAATATTAAATATCATATTGTACTAAGACAACTTTTATGGCCCATGATGCAGCCGCTTCATTAATCATAAATTTAATTTCCTTTCTGCTAAATATTGTCAATTTATGATTAATTACTCATAGTTTATGGTTAAATTTGATATTAAATATTATATTGCATTCATTTTGTTACATTCATGAGTCAATCCAGTCAACCATCTGAGACTATTGCACTAGGGTGACTAGGCCAATGGGTAAGCCACAGGTCACATGTCAGCTATCTTGTTTCTTGGCTGGTGTCAACATGAGTCAGAAAAACCCATGTGATGCATAATAAGAAATCTGGTTCAACGGTCTCAAATGCACTTGTCTGTACCCCAAAACTTTCCATGAGATGTCACGCACGTTACATGATGTGAAATTATGTTGACACGTGAAGCAATGTTGCTATATGATGTGATATCATGTGAAGTTATGTTGCTAAATGATGTGATATCATAAATAATAATAATATTCTTTAATAAAACGCTTGAAAACGCACGGCATACCACATCTACAAGTTATGCAGTAATTTTAATCAACATCAAACTTAACTACAAACAGAACAGACAGCCTGCAATACATGGCGCTAATAGCAGCCAACAAAACATGTATCTGTTCTACGGGGCGCGAACTCTGTACCTCTCACTCTACATGTCAGTGTGCTTTCCAATGCGCTACAACCCGGTATAAATGTGAAGCTATGTTGCTAAGTGATGTGATAAGATGTTACATTATGGGTGAAATGATGCCATGTCATTAAGTAATGTGATACTATGTAGAGTGATGTTGTTACATGATGAGACGACATCAACTATTGTGTTATGTGGTATTATGTTGCTATGTAATGCTAAGTAATGCTGGTTGCCATGTGATGCTATTTTGCAATGAGATGAGATGTCACGTGATGTAATTTAGTTATTTATTCACTTAGGAAATTTATATAGCACCTCTTCATTCTTCAAGGCAGGCAGAAGCGCTCCTGGTCTAACTAATAAGACATTCCTAAGGAACAGAATGGAGTGACTCATGGGAAATAAGCGAAGAGTAACAGGGATAATAAACGATGCTATCAGATAGCAGTCCAAGAGCAGGGAACCAGACGGACCAGCTTGGTCCACCGACCGAAGTGTGGATCAACTTGGACACCCGAGGTGGAACAACAGAATTCCTGAAGATGTTGGGAGCCAGTCCTTTAATTCATTCATTCAAGTATTTATATAGCGCCTCTTCAAGGAAACTACTCAGAGGCGCTCCCGACTCCAGTACGGACAAACAGAACAGTTTTTAAGTGCTTATAGAATGTGTCAGAGAGTGATCTAGGGAACAGGCGCAGCTCAAGTGGGAGGGCATTCCATACCACTGGGCCAACCACAGAAAAAGCACGACTCTGCATGATGGAGGTACGAGAAAATGGGACAAAGAGTACTTCCCTAACAGCCGAGCGTAGGGACCGACCAGTCCGAGCACTTAACACAGGCCGACAAAGATCGAGTAGGTAAGATGGAGCAAGACCTAGCTGGCAGCGCCATATTAAGGACGAGATTCTGTATTCGATGCGCTGACGGACTGGGAGCCAATGCAGAACCTCCAGCATGTAATTTGTAACATGACCAAATTTGGGCAGATGACCAATGAGGCGTGCTGCAGCGCGCAGAATACGGTCAAGAGAAGATAATCGACCAGATGGTAAACCAGCATAAAGGGATAGGCAATAGTCAAGACGAGCTGAGACAAAGGAATGTACAAGCGTAGTTACAGCACCAGTTGAGAGAGAGCGAGCGACAGTGCGAAGCTGGCGCAGCTGATAGAAACAGGAGCGACTGAGACGATTAATGTGAGGTACAAAAGTAATAATGTATTAATGTTGCTATATGATGTGATGTCATGATGGGATATTATGTGGCTATTTGATATGATGCTATGTGATGTAAGTGATCATATGCTGTGTGATATAATACTAATAATAATAACAATGGATCTCTGGATAATAATAATCACCCGATTATATTAATAATAATAATAATAATAATAATAATAATAATAATAATAATAATAATAATAATGTCTTATTGTGGTTTTTTCCTGTTTTTTGCTGCAACGTCTCTCTATAACGATTCAGCGCTTCAACTCCGTGGCCTTTCGAGGCACTTTAGCTGACCGGGTTCTAGAGTATATGTAACAATAGCCACTGACTGCTTCCCTAGTTTTTTTGTACTTCCTGTTATACTGATGTTGTTTGTTGAAGATATTAAAAATAATAATAATAAAAATAAAAATAATAAAATAATAATAATAACAATGGATCTCGAAACCTCCTATCATGTCCTACCCAGGGTCCACCCCGACCCCCTGCGAAGGATTGGGTCAATTGCTTCAAAACTGTGGCCGTGTTCATTTAACAAACAAACACACTGACTTACTGAAATATACGACCGGTATATAAGATATAATGTTATTGTTATGCTGAGGTGTGTTATGTCGGTCCATGCTATGCTCTGCTATAATAATAATAATAATAACAATGACAATTTCTATGGTGCTGTAACACAGCCATGCTGCTACAAGGGCGCCTCACGTACAACTGACAGCATGAAGGACCTTATAAAATAAATAAATCTTGAGTCCTGATTTAAAGGAGTCAACTTCTTACACCTTCTACCTGATAACAATGCCATGCACAACATTATCTTCGATTACATCATCATGACAATACAAAGATTAAGCGACTCACAGCGAATCCATCTTTCTCGAGATGAGGTCCAAACAACGCTGACTCTGAGTCAAAGCGTCGCACAGTCTTATTGTGTTCGTTGAGCTGCAAGACAAGAATTCATTCATAAAAAAACGCTTTCTGCTTTGCTAAACATTCATTCATTCATTCATTACAAGGATTTATAGAGTGCCCCAAAAGGCAACTACTCAGAAGTGCTTCCAATCTCAATATGGCAATCAACCAGTCAGTCAGACAGTGAGTCAGCCAATCAGCCAACCAATCAAATGCGTATAATATGATGATTTACTAACCACAATGACGTCAGCAGATGACAAACGATGAAGCCAGAGAGCAACGGTGAAGAGCAAAAAGGATGAAGCAGCCATCAACGTTTCTTAACTCATCGAATAGTTTAACCCTGAAAACACAAGCATTTCAATTTGCAATGCAAGTTACAGCATCACATACATAAACATGTAATCAGCAAAGAAGTACTAAGCAAGATTTTCAGCAGATATGATCATGGTAAAACAGGACATGCGTACATACGGTACATTCGTAATAATTATATAATCATGGTGGGTGTTTTACTTCATAAAACTATTTTTAATGAGCAGTAAATGCACAACCTTGTGCTGATTCTATGTGACAAAAAGTTACCTAAGATAAGCTAATAAATGTCTTTATAGCAAAAACCTAACTACTTATGAAGATCTAGCTATAACAACAATAATATTATGTCAGAAATTTCCACAGCAAGCACACTGATTAGGGTCCTGTTCAGAAGCTTTGCACTTCAAGTTTCATCATACTTCAAAACACCCTTTAATTATGGTATTGAGGCATTTACCTTGAAACTCGTGACTTTACTCTCAGAATTGCATAACGTTTCGCATTCAACGCTTAAGTACAGAAATAACCAAATCTGCCATATTCATAGACACGCAGTTTAATAATTTGGCGGAAAGTGGGCCATAGATAAGAGACCGTCGTATTAAGTGCTAATTCCGCTCCGATCCGCCTCTATTTCTCTCCCCTCCTTCATAATCCAGCTCGACAACGAACACAGGGTGTTGACCAGTAATATAGCAAGCAATGATTTCTCGATAAAAACTAACCGATTGCTATATCGATCCGAAATCTCTTTCGCGTGATGAAGTTTGCCAGTATTCTGGGTTGTTTGACATCGAATTAATTATTTCGTGCGATTGTTAAAACCTTTAAATCGACGAGATTTTCGTGTTTCGTCGACAATTTCCTTCGTCCGATATATGAGGGTGTCAAAATACACTGATCTAAAAATAGCTTGAGTGTTTACTGCGGTTTGGATTACATATCGAGGGAAGCTGCGGTCACAAGCTCTGCGAATGAGTAAGATAATACCACAGTATGTTATTTATACTGTGATAATACCAAAGACCTTAATATAGTCACTCTAATATCTTTGATAATACTTTATGCAGATTTCGGAAGGAGGACGAGGCAGACGAGCAGCAGCAACAACAGCAAAAACGACAATTATAATAATAACCAAAGCCATATCAAGCGCACTCTAGGGCGGTCTTTGACTCGTACTCAGGCGATTGGCTATTTTACTCTCTCAATAATCTCTTGCGGGATGAGATTCGATGACGAGGCGGTCAGAGTCGCGGCTAGCCTGCGCCTTGACGTGCCTCTTTGTGAACCGCACAGCCGTTTCTGTATCTCTCTTGCTTCAGCAGTCTGGGCTCGCATGGGTTAATCTGCTCGGTGGGTCCTGGACGCTCACTCCATCATGCGTCCATGAATGACCGGATTTTCCGCAGCGTGGTTCGTTCCTAGCTGCTACCCCTCCACCAATGAGCCCATAGGCGTACGAGGCGGGGTTCAGGGGGGCAAATTGCCCCCAAATTTCGGGCAAATCTGCATGGTTTTCGGGCAAGCAGGCAGGGAAATGACTAAAAAAGGTCAACTTTTTCTGAGAAAAAGTTGTATTTTCCACGAGATTTGAGGATTTGTTTTGGGCAGAAGTTAAACCTTTGCCTCCCCCCCACTGCTTAAATCTTCCGTGCGCCTATGAATTAGCCTATGCATATACACTAGGCTAAACTGTAATTGGGCCTCACTCTTTTCTCTTGGCAGACAATGCGAAGAATCGTTTGAGATGTAGCGGTGATCACAGCCGTTCGATAGGCCTAATAGGCTACCTTAATTGATACCTTAATTCCGATCAGTTCATTATCACTCATCGTCATGAAGGCAGCTATGAAACTGCAAAGCATCTCTCAGCCCGCCGACTAACGATGATAAAAAAACCTGAAATATATCATATAAATTCTGAGCCATACAATACGCATACAGCTCTGACCGGTTTGTAAAATAAAACGCTAGCCTATAACCTAAATGGCCTAATTTATTATTTTGTTTGGTCTGGTTCTCAAAGTGGGCCTACGTACAGTACAGATGTCGAAAACAGAAATAGAAGAAGTCAAGCCAACTTAACCACCGATCCCATGAAAGCCTAAGTTCTGTTTATCGTCATTCAATTAGGTTCGCCCGCTATGTATTTTCTATGACTGCAGCACCATGCATATGGTGACTGTGAAGTAAGCATGCAGTGGGACAATCTAATAATAAACTAGACTCCAGGTTGGCTGTTAGTAGTACAGGCTGACATGCCATAGAGTCAAATACTACTTCGCTAAAACTCGTTATCAGCCGTATAACTACTATAAGCGAATAATATATTATAATAGGCCTATAATACATTGCGTGGGCTTATTATACTGCGTATTTTGTCAGCTTGAATGAATAAAACCGACTATTATTTTTATCATCATCATCATCATCATCATCATCATCATCATCATCATCATCATCATCATCATCATCATCATCATCATCATCATCATCATCATCATCATCATTATCATTATCATCATCATCACCACCATCACCATCATCACTACTGTTTTTACTATTTTAATATTATTTTATTTATTTATTTATTTATTATTACTTTTGCTATATCATTATTATTATTATTAATTATAATAATAATAATAATAATAATAATAATAATAATAATAATAATTATTATTATTATTATTATTATTATTATTATTATTGTCATTATCATTATTTTATTTCTATTATTATTTATCATTTTTACTATTTATATTATTTTTAATAAGATTAGTTAGTTATCATAACAACAACGATTATCATCGCCCTCCTCATTAAATTTTATCGACGCTTTTGATTGACACTACCAATGAGGAAGTTTTCACCTTGATAATCGTGAATGAGCGCGAGATAGTATACTATAGGCTAGATTATTGTGGTCGGTAGTTTGTGATTGTTGCAGCCATGCATGACGGAATCAGCCGTGGGCACGATTCGACTTCCTAGGCTATAGGCACTGACTCATACAGTAACTGTCATATGCTAGGTCGTGTAAGACGGCTTAAATTACTATAAGACGTATAGATTATCAAACGGATGCAATAAAGAAAGAGGGTTGTCCATATTTCACACACGCGGGGGTAGAAGGGCTTAACCGGATTCAGGCGAAATGTGTTCGTGTGTGATTTTTCCTGGGGGAATTCATTCCTGTGGAACTTACCCCCAGAAGCGTCTAGAAACACTGCATCACAGTTGTTACCTTTAGGCCTATCTGCCATTATGGCAACGTGTGTGAAGTACGCAGCTTTGTAGCGTTCAAATTAGGCCTACTCAATACTCATCCTATGATCCAAGTCATGCAGAGATGACTCCAAATCTTTTGGTCATTTAAACCTAAGCATATCTGGCGAATCTATCTATAACCGATATTATTCGCTAATTGCTATTCGGATACATGATGAGAATTGCTAGGGGCAGTGGCGGCGCTAGGGGGACTGGGGGCTAAGCCCCCCCCCTACAAGAGGTTCAACCCCCCTAAAAAAGAGCCATCGGAAATTTTTTACAATGAAATATCCACGATTTTAATCGATGACTAAAAAAAGGAGATTTCGGTTGAGGCTTCAGCCCCCCCGAAACTGAAATCCTGGCGCCGCCACTGGCTAGGGGGGTTGAATTAGTTCGACCCCTACTCTTTCTTAGGACCCCATGCATAGTAAAGTCTTCTTTGCACACCGCAATCCCACATAAATCCAGGGCTTTCTACAGAAAGTTGTTGGGGTTGTGCAGTTCTAAAAATTCCTTAAAAACAGCCCTGCAAAAATCAGCGTCTTACCCTCAGTTATTTTTCTACAACTCTCATACTGTTCAGATAACCATAATAATTATGCATGCGTGTAAAAGGTGCGTGCGATGATTACATAACATAAGCTTAGTAACTAAGTAATTAAGTTTCTTAGTGGTTCAGAAGACCCCCGTGTTAGACGGTTAGAACAATTAACAGCCAGTTCACATGGAACGTTTAGTGGTCCATTTTCAATAGCTAGCTTCCTCTCAAAAAGCCTTGATAGTTCCCATTAAGACATAAAGCATGATCTTGATTCGCCTGCTTGTCGATTTGCTCACAGTCGAGTAAACACCCCTCCCAAAAGATCCTGGTTATTCGACCTTGCCGCCAATTGTCCCCTCACAACTATTATTATACACCAGTCCACCACGCACACAATTTATAACTGCGGGCCCCTCACAACTGAGCACTTATCTTAATTCGGGCCTGTCTTGTAGTAGGTTACTGAATGCTTTGCTATAATGGAAACAGAAACGCTTTATGCAGCGCGTATCATCGATCACAGATCAGATAGAAGTGGACAAGAGGGACAATATCAAATTGCACTGCATGTATATATATATATATATATATATATATATATATATATATATATATATATTACATAATGTAACATATAGCCTATATTACATAATATACATATTGCCTAATTATCCTAATATATATTACATAATATATATATATATACATCGTGTAATATATATTACATAATATACATATTACATAATATATATTACATAATATAAAAACATTATGTAATATATTACATAATATACATATTACGTAATATATATATTACATAATATATATACATTATGTAATATATAATTATATGTATATTAGGCCTACATAATATACATATATATTACATAATTATACAATAATAATAATCCTGGTTTAATTCCTAACTGATACAACGCAGAATGATTGCAATTCATAGCATGAATTGATGGTCACAATTAAGTTATTACAGGAGGAGTCGAATTTAACTTTCGGCAGGCAACAGCTAGGGCGCTCATCACGTCCTATTGCTCAGTTTACCAACGCCATCCGCCGAATGGAAGGTTGAGTGAACTTTTGGTATGGTAGCGACAAGCGATTACGCATCCGTGCACTCCTCGTGCCTGAGTGTTTACCATCACCCTAACACCTTCCCCTCACCACCGCACGTGTCCACAGAGGTGGTCTTAACTATAGTATACTATCGTTTTCTGGACACTGTATGGCAATGATAGCACGACAGTTGCCATTGTTGACATGTTGGCTTGTCGTGACTGAAGGGTGGTTGCCGAAGTCGTTTCATGATCTCACATTCTGGTTATGCACGTAGGATTGCGTACATGGGCAGAAGGTCGTATGTAGACAGACAGACAGAGACAGACAGACAGACAGACAGACAGACAGACAGACAGATAGACAGACAGACAGACAGCCGGACGGTCAAGTAGACAGACAGACAAACAGACATGCAGGCAGACAGACAGACAGACTGACAGACAGACAGTATAGACAGACAGAAAGACAAACGGAAATGGAAATATTCTGCATATTCTTTATTTCCAAAACCAGGAAAATGCTATAGGCCTACATTCAGGTACATGTAGGTCCACAGTACTGTCACGTACTGTAGCCTACGCTGTGTACGTTAACAAATTGACAGTGTGACTATATTCAGTTGGCCTATTAGGTTACCATTGGCTGAGTTTGCTAGCATTCTTGGGATAAAGTACATACCGGTACAGTCTTTATTAGTACAGACTGAGTCGTCAATTCGTTAAAGATCGTGCATCACCAGAATCGGTGGAACTCGACCAATTATAGACGCAGATGAACAGGCAGACAGACAGACACACACAGACAGCCAGCCAGACCAGGGCTTTTTAACGTGCAGTTCTACACAAAATGTGCAGTTCTAAATGGACTCGTGCAGTTGTAGAAGCACTTCCGTCACGTTCCGTGCATTTAAAACTAGTAAAAAATAGGCCATTTTCCTCAGATTGGGAGTAATTTACCATGGAGGACGAGAAAGGAGAGAAGAGGATGCGCAGTTCTAAAAATTCCATAAAAACAGCCCTGAGCCAGACAGACAGACAGACAGACAGACAGACCACTTATTGATTCTTTCCAATGTCTAGACGCGCGTTCCAGTGTTTCAAAAAATTATGTAATTATGCCTAAGGAAAGCCTTGGGTCTGTTTCCTGGGAATGAAGTTGTAATTTGCATATAGCCTACAAGCTGCCTACATTTCTTCATGTCTACTATGGTCAATTAAGGCGGCGTACTACAACATAAATGTCACTAATTTAAAGAAATGTTTGTCCTGATTTCATATTATAGAGGTAGATCTTTGATTTTTTGGGCATCTTACGAAATCAGAAGAATTGTCTTCGGATTTGAGAAAATGACCTAGGCTACATAGAAAGTGTCAAATCGTCGATTCTGTTCAAAACGAAACATAAATAGGGCCTACATACATACATGGACCACATCAATCAACCAACGAATCAATCAATGAATCAATCAATCAATTTATCAATCAATCAATCAATCAATCAATTTATAAATTTCTTGTAACTATCTTCTTGGCCTGATGTTATTCATCTTGACAATTTTTTAGTTCAGTAAACTAGCAAGACGAGCAAGATGGTAAATTTAACCCTCTGCATGCTTTTCAAACTCAGAATCGTCATCGCGCAATTTCTAAGCCACCATTTGAAAAACCATCCAGGGCACAAGTTTATTCACAAGCGCCAGAAAGGTTTCCCAAGGATATCGGAGGCACACATAGGCCTACGTTTATACAGTAAGACACCACATGCGATCCAAGAGCAGATCTAGTTCTTTCTATACGAAAGGAATTTCTTTTTTATTGCTCACAAACAATCGTAGGCTACACACGACAATTTTAAACAGTTGAAATCAACAAAATAATGTGATAATAGAAACTGATCAATGATGAAGGCATTGCATGGAACAATGGGTAGGCTACCTCTGAAGGGAAACCCCCGGGGGGGCAAAATTGTGGGACTTTTGCCAGGAAGCAATTTTCGTTTCATGACCTTTTTAGTCATTTGTCTCGAATTCCCAAGACAAATATACCATTTCATCCCCCAAAATAGTTGATGACCTTAGTCATCAGTCATCCTGGTCGGAGTAATGGTATCCTGCTTTTCTGGATTAATAGCTTGTTGAAACCAAATGGGGAGCCACGTCCCATGCACTTTTTAAATGGGGGCCATGGCCGAATTGATCCTCTGGATCCGCCCCTGGAAGGGACCCCAACTGCAAAACAC
>OX457049.1:24965475-25007975 GCA_949752735.1 Lumbricus terrestris | reverse complement strand
CATATTCACTTGTCACGGCAGTTTTACTGAGGTCAGTTTCTCAATAAATACATATCTACTTGTCAAGAAATGCGCGAGAAGAGCTTCTCCTCATACTTCTCCGACTCCATTATTTTCTCGGCGATCTAGCTTTTGACTCGCCAGGTCTGAAGTACCGCTGAATAATTTCAAATCGAGAGGATTTATACATTTTTCACACTCATCACTAAAAGGCTATTGTTTTCTCAAGCATTTTGACTCTTAACACATTGATGAACCTATTCGTTTATTACACGATTCGAAAATGTTACTTCTTTTCGCCACAACTTTCCGCGACGTTTCAGATAACTTATTCTTGTTAAAATTGCAGCAGGATGTTTTACCCCGTACAACAACACAAACGTCCGCGGTGGATTCAATCAACCGTCAATAACGAGCGAAGATGCTTGTAAGTCGACCTGTCTCAGCAACCAAACATGTTTAGGCGTCGACTGGAATTACGTTGACAAAAGTTGTTGGTTTGCAACGAATACAACAGATACAACCAAGTACAACCAAACTGGAATCACTCACTGGGATCTCAACAGTGCTTGCAACGCAGGTCATTACATTATTATAACACCCGAGTTAGATAGTAATTTAGAAAAGTTCTTCCATCGCGTTCTACTGCCGACTGGAAGGCTGAATCGGCCTTTGACAGTGTTGCGGCAAGCTGTATCGCTTCCGTGTGCTCCTCGTGCCATGGCGTTACCATTACCGCAAACCACCTTTACCTATCCTATCCTATCCTGTCCTGTCCTGTCCTATCCTGTCCCATCCTGTCCTATCCCATTATTTCCTATCCTATCATATATCCTATCCCATCCTGTCCTATCCTATCCCATCCCGTCCCATCCATCCTGTCCTGTCCTGTCCTGTCCTGTTCTGTCCTATCCTATCCTATCCCATCCCATCCCATCCCATCCTGTCCTGTCCTGTCCTGTTCTGTCCTGTCCTCTCCCATCTTATCCCATCCTATCCTATCCTATCCCAGTGGCGTAGCCAGGAATTTATGATTGGGGGGGTTTATGGCCGGATACCGGATGTTTTTAGTCATTTTTCTCATTTAAATGGATAAATAACCTTTAAAAACCTTTTCCGTTGCCAATGGGGCTTCAACCCCCGAAATCCCCTTGCCCACGCCACTGTCCTATCCTATGCTATGCTATGCTATCCTATCCTATCCTATCCTATCCTATCCTGTCCTGTCCTGTCCTATCCTATCCTATCCTATCCTATCATATCATATCCTGTCCTATCCTATCCTATCCTGTCCTGTCCTGTCCTGTCCTATCCTATCCTATCCTATCCTATCCTATCCTATCCTATCCTATCCTATCCTATCCTATCCTATCATATCCTGTCCTGTCCTGTCCTATCCTACCCTATCCTATTCTATCCTATCATATCATATCCTATCATATCCTATCCTATCCTATATTATCCTATCCTACCTATCCTATCCTATCCTATATTATCCTATCCTACATATCCTGTCCTAACTTATCCTATCCAATCCTACCCTACCCTATCATATCCTGTCCTGTCCCATCTTATCCTGCCCGCGAAGGGATTTGCCTTCTGAAAAAACTATCCTGTTGAATCTCGTTTCTCCATATGTGACACATGCTTTCTTTACCCGTCGATTGTCGCTAGCTAGATTTTGTGCTATAGGCTAAAATAGGCGAGAGGGGTCAGAAATATGAAATATCGTTTTATGGCGTATTTGTATTGACAAATATGTCTACTTTCATTATCTGCAATTAGAAAATTTAAATTCAAATATTTTGTGGTAAAAAATTACTTTTAACGCATGTGGTGTCAAGATTTGCTCTGAAAAATTGCTCGATGAGCCCGTTTTCAAAGTTAAAATTCGCCATGACCGACCTACTTTTCACACGCCGACCAGACTATTTCTTGTAACTCTGTGTAACACTTAATGAATTATACATTCAAAATACTACTCGATGGTCCGGATAAACTGTATCATCTGTTTAAATGAGAGGCATTTTTATCCAAATTATTATTGTGTTTGAGATATCCGCCTGACTACCAGGTCAAACCACGCCTCCGACCCAGTTTTCGGAAAGTCTCATTGGTTTACGGGACATCTCGCGACCCTGACCTTCATGTTGCGCATGCGCTGCTACTCGCATCTATATCGAGACCCGCAGATATTTTATTTCTGGTGCTCATTTTCTTTCGTTCTGTTTGCGTTAGCATGGGAAACAATTCGTATAAACTTTGTTTTACATCATGGAAAGTAAAATTGAAAAGTTGATTAACTGCTCAAATGGCGATAAAGGCAAGCCGTAGGCATTCTTAGATAAATACGATAGGGGTGTAACGTGGGTAAACATTGACGGCGTTATCAATTATAATAGGGCTGAACTGGCGAGTGTAGGACATTTCCCCCCTGGACAAAACCCCGGACAAAACCCCGGACAAAACCCCCGGACAATTCCCCCCCAGGGTAGGACAATTCCCCCCGTGTCGAACATATTGCGTGTAAGTGGTATTACTATAAAACGGCGGCCCTAAGTGTCCTAAGTTGGATTGATGACAAGATATATTGCTAAATAGAAGCCGGATTGATACAAAATAATTTTTACTTAAATGGAAGCTGGATTGATGAAAATATTCTTGCTTAAATTGAAGCCGGATTGATGAAAATATTCTTGCTTAAATTGGAGCTGGATGAATCAAAATAATTGTTATTTAAATAGAAGTTGGATTAAACGCACTTTTGCCTAAATGGAAGCAAAGGGGGGGAATTGTCCGGGGGTTTAATGTCCTAGGCTAAATCAGGAGGGGAATTGTCCGGGGGTTTTGTCCGGGGGTTTTGTCCGGGGGTTTTGTCCAGGGGGGAAATGTCCGCGCCCCGAACTGGCAATCCCCCCACCCATCATCCATCTACCCATCATAGTTATAGCTCAACAGGAAGATTAATTAGTACTGGCTTTGATAGCTTAACATTATTGTCCCACCTCAAAGCGCAACGTGCGAGATATAAGTAGGAACAATACTTGTCTAAGTGCATAGGCTATAGGTCTAGAACTCTAGATAATTAAAGTTCTTTATTGGAATAGAAGAGGATCGCTTTATTTCTCATAGAGAGTCAACATTGAAATTGGGCATAATTTATTCGTATTATTGGGCCTATCGGGTTCGATGCCATGGCCGTAAGCTGCTGTGTAAACATTTCTTTGAGGTACCCCATACAGTATACAGAGGGTAATACTCCATGAGCAAAACGCCGCCGTTGGTATCAATCATACATGGCCTGATTCTGTTTATTTAAATCATAAATTGGAACACAATATTCCTATTCAAGCGTGTCTTAAAGACTGGTCAATTATTTTGTTAGAAGTATTGCACCTCATTCAGCGTATATGCCTTGTCTACGATCAAGTGTTTGCCATGGTCGTCGCGACATGCATGGGTGCGCTTGTTTGCGTTTGATATTACTGCATTTCTTCGTATCTTTCAATTCAGCAGTTGTCTGTAATTAAATCACAACTTAGAAAGTAATCGCTTGATTTTCAAGCCGTTTGATGTATGGGATACAGGATATAGCCATTTATTGACCAGCCAAATTTCTGATGAATCAAGTAATGGTTACTAAGGACTTTCATGACACAAATGTCCCAAAACTTTGAAGCCGATTTTCTCAATTGTAAGAATTTAGCAAATTGCAGATTCAAAAGCATATAACTTCAGTTAGAAAAAAGATATTTTTATTCTGTAAAAAGTATTTTGAAGCAGATTAACTGTAGAATATGGCTGAATAAAAAAGTCAAAATCGTCATACGACGGGTTTCGAGGACTTCCGTCACATATTTGATCAGAAAGTTAGCAATCTCACAAGATTGTTGGACCATATCAATGTGTTACTTAGAGATCGATTATTTAGAGAATAATTTGCCATATCATTGGATGGTACTGCTTCTGGAATTTCGTTCCCTCCACTATACGTGGAACTCTTCATTCTGGATAGCTATCTACATCTCTCTCTCTCTCTATCTCTATTTTCTCTCTTGGTCTGTATGTATGTATGTATGTATGTATGTATGTATGTATGTATGTATGTATGTATGTATGTATGTATGTATGTATGTATGTATGTATGTATGTATGTATGTATGTATGTATGTATGTATGTATGTATGTATGTATGTATGTATGTATGTATGTATGTATGTATGTATGTATGTATGTATGTATGTATGTATGTATGTATGTATGTATGTATGTATGTATGTATGTATGTATGTATGTATGTATGTATGTATGTATGTATGTATGTATGTATGTATGTATGTATGTATGTATGTATGTATGTATGTATGTATGTATGTATGTATGTATGTATGTATGTATGTATGTATGTATGTATGTTAGGGTGGTCGTTAGAAATGAAAGTTTGAATTGACTGTTCTCCAAGGCGCCATTTGGTTCCATTCTCCCCAGAAACATCACACAAAAAGTTGTAAGAGAAAATATTAATATTTAGGACTAGCACAACGCCATCAAAGTTTTACATTATAATAGCAAGTCTTCTAATGCTCAAAAGTAGCTATATGGTTGTAATCAACCAGGAATCTTCAAACCAGGAATCAATTCAACTACTTGTAGATGGTCCACACTTCAGTATAATGATGCCACTGTTATCGTAATCATAATCGTCAATTTATATAGCGCCTCTTCAAGAGAAATTCCTCAAAGGCAAGAAAACCTGTATAACACACCGCATCACGGATAACATCTATCATATCTTATGTCTTTACTAATACTACCTGTTTTACCTTTTCTTGGTTGATAATAAAGCTTATTGTTCGTAGATTGTTACACTAGGGGAACAGTATTAGTATATATTAGGGATAAATATAAATGTTGTGGTTTTAAGTGTCCTACGTAATTAATTTATTCTGCAAAATCACCAATATTCTTAATGAGGTCTGATTTCTCAGAAATATTTCTTTTTCTACCGTCAGTGTTCATGAGGTTACTGGGTACAAGGAACTGGTGTAGGCCTAATATTAAAAAGTACCACCCATTTTAGATGCGAATTTTTTATCTCAGATATAGGCTGATGTTTTCAACCTTAGGCATTATTACACTGTCTCACAATTCAAATTGCATTTGGTCCTTGCATGGGTTTGAGCTATGGTGTAGTTTTCCCTCAAAATGAAATCTCTCACATGTTCCCCAAAGAAGGTTTTCATATGCCACCAAGAGTGTAGCAAAGGGTTTTGTCTTGAGGGTGCTATACATATTCCCTTGGATTGGTTGGACGTCTGAGATGTCCTGGTGGCCACTGTAATTTCAGCTGGATTCATTGCTGAGGATGATGTTGAGATTTTGAGCTGCACATAGCTTGCGTGTTTGACGCCATCGCCTTTCATGCTAATTTATAATAGGTAGTTAATTTCCAATAGCTAATAAAGGCAGTGTAATTTGTGTCCACTCTTGACAGCACTTTCTGTGTCAATTGTTTGATTCTGTGTTCATTCTTTCAACTCTAAAAGTATACTTTTAATGGGATAAATTCTATATTATGAAATAGACAACAATGTGAGTAGGCACTCAATTATGATGCTCTCTTTAGAAGTTGTTTAAAAGCTGCTCTTTGATTCCTGTGTGGTAATAAGTAATTTCATAGATCTATAAAAATTACGATCTCAATAATTTCAACATCTATTCTAATTCATTTGTTTACAGCAGCTCTTGATAAATTTTATCTGTGATGCGCTGTGTCATTCTGCTCTGATTGCCACAATAAACATAAATATCATCAGTATTTTTCTCTAGTTCAACTATTATTGAGATCCTTGTCCGTGTTATATCAGAATTTGTGTTAAAGTTAAGCATGTAATAAAGTGTCCTTAGTGCAACAAAGGATTCCTGAAGATAGAAATCAGGTCTATCAAAATAGCAATGTGTTGGCTTACTAGTATAGGTTTATGGTCATCGATCTCAGGGACTCACGCGTCAAATCAAATTGTGACGGTCAATTGTTCATAAAAATATTTAATAAACCATTATCATCATTGTAAAAGTCCGGCATACTTGTCAGTTGTGCTTGAGTAAAAGAATGCAGTCTTTCTGTTAAAACTAGTCAATGGTTCAAAAATGTGACTAAATTATCATAATACTAAAAAAGACGATGATATATTTCGTAAAATCCAAAACTTCAAACACGTTGTGCTAGTCCTAAATATTTTTCAATCGGGACAATTTTTGGGCTACATCCGTCTTTTAGCAAGTGGCACCAAATGGTGGGTTGGAGAAAGAATAAGACTGAAGTTGAAAATGTGCCATTACAGATGCGACCACCCTAATGTATGTATGTATGTATGTATGTATGTATGTATGTATGTATGTATGTATGTATGTATGTATGTATGTATGTATGTATGTATGTATGTATGTATGTATGTATGTATGTATGTATGTATGTATGTATGTATGTATGTATGTATGTATGTATGTATGTATGTATGTATGTATGTATGTATGTATGTATGTATGTATGTATGTATGTATGTATGTCTGTCTGTCTGTCTGTCTGTCTCTCTCTCTCTTTCTCTCTCTGTCTCTCTGTCTGTCTGTCTGTCTGTCTGTCTGTCTGTCTGTCTGTCTGTCTGTCTGTCTGTCTGTCTCTCTCTCTCTCTCTCTCTCTCTCTCTCTCTCTCTCTCTCTCTCTCTCTCTGATCATGGTGTAAAGGACGCTTTAGATATTACTTATTACATTGTTTCGCATATTGAATTACAAAACTTCATTTCGAAAGTTTTAAGAGCGTTCATTCGAGTCGACATCTATCTATTTTCTTACAGGATCAGTCACAGCCACTACAGTTACAAATCCTCAATCCAACGCAACCAACGGTGAGTCTTCTGGCCAATCAGTAAAATGCTATAGAGATTAATATGTTCCATTAAATAACTAAGGCATTTATTTCAAGTTGTTCAGTTGAAGTGTTAAAGTGTTTTCCTTCTGAAAGATTATGCTTTTTGAAGGACTGCCTTTGTGTTTGGAACATCATGTTTATTTTTGAAAGATTGTGTTTACATTTCGAGAGATTATGCTTTTTATAAAAGCATGTTAAAAAAATAAATGCATGCTTGCGTTTAGAAAATCAGGCTTACTTTGAAGGACTGCCTTTGTGTTGGAACATCGTGCTTATTTTTGAAGGATTGTGTTTACATTTCGAGAGATTATGCTTTTTGAAAAAGCATGCTTGCCATTAGAAAATCGTGCTTATAGGCTACCTTTGAAGAGCATGCGTGTTTGCTTACGAAATAGTGCTATATTGCTTTTGAAAGATCAGCTTTACTTTTAACTGAGTATAGGCCTACATCCTTTGGAAACAGCATGAATGACATGTTTCGACGAGCACGTCTGCGTTTGAAAGAGAATCTTTGTTTTTGAAAGATCTCAACCAACTTTTGAAAGATCATGTTTGCCTTACCTATTTAGATGAAAACTCCCACTTCGTTAAATATTTTGATGGCAATGGTCCATTGGTTAGTGGGTCGGACTGTCATTCAAGACGCTGGGGTTTAAAATCTTCATCGAGACAGGCATTTGTTTCAAGATTTCGGTCAACGTCGGATGCTCCTCCTATCTAACTCGCTTATGGGTTTCGTGAAGTGTACATCGACCTCATAATGTCAGTGGGTAGAATAGACGGCGAGGGAGAGAGATATACCAGGCGACTCGCCCTGTTTGCTGATGCAAAAGAAATGGAGCAAACACACACAACTCTCAAACACACACACGTGCACAAGCTCACACACGCACACTTACGTACACAAGCATACACACTTCATGATGCGCTTGATTGCCCTTCTGGGTTAGCTGAGGATAGCTCTTCTTTGTGGTTTGTACTAAAGCAATGTAAGTCTATCATAAATTATGACATCACACAGCCTGTGCTTGTTAGCAAGTGAAGCATTAGTCTAAAGTTGAAAATGGATATTTTACGGTGGAACACTTGCACATTGCGAAAATTTCAGATTAATAATAAAAATAACAGTAGCAGTAACAGTAATAGTGTGCTGGTAGCAGAAGTAGTGTTAGTAGTAGTTTTAGTAGTTCTAGTTCTGTCAGTAGTAGTAGATGTAGCAGTAGAAGGTATTGGTGGTGGGGTTGTAGGACATTAGCCCCCCTGGACATTATCCCCCCCGGACATTATCCCCCCCGGACATTAGCCCCCCCGGACATTTTCCCCCCCGATTTTGCGTAGGACATTAGCCCCCCCGGACAAAGTCCCCCCCCCCCTATGTGCAAATCGTAGAATAATGCCGTAACCGATAAGACTTGTTAAATGGAAGCTGGATGAAGGTATTTTTATATCTGAAATAGAAGATGGATTGATGAAAAAATGCAAGCTAAATAGAAGCTGGATGAAGGTATTTTTTGATCTTAAATAGACGCTTTATTGATGAAAAAACGCAAGTTAAATAGAAGCTGGATTGATGAAAATACGCAAGTTAAATAGAAGCTGGATGAAGGTATTTTTTGATCTTAAACAGAAGCTGGATTGATGAAAAAATTCAAGTCAAATAGAAGTTGGATGAAGGTATTTTTTGACCTTAAATAGAAGATGGATTGATGAAAAAATGCAAGCTAAATAGAAGTTGGATGAAGGTATTTTTTGATCTTAAATAGAAGCTGGATTGATGAAAAAATGCAAGTCAAATAGAAGTTGGATGAAGGTATTTTTTTTACCTTAAATAGAAGCTGGATTCATTTAACATAGGCCCATTGTTACATTTTGTGCATCATTTTAGGTAATGATATCATAGACCGGGGGGGGAAAATGTCCTACCCCGGGGGGGATAATGTCCGGGGGGGCTAATGTCCGGGGGGGATAATGTCCGGGGGGGATAATGTCCAGGGGGGCTAATGTCCGTTTCCCGGTGGTGGTAGTAGCAGCAGCAGTAGTAGCAGTGGCAGTGGTAGTAGTAGTCAGTGGCGTAGCCAGGAATTTTTCATGGGGGGGGGGTTATGGCCGGAAACCCTGTTTTTTGCTATTTTTTCTTACTTAAATAAAAAAATAACATTAAAAAACCTTTTTCCCGGAGCCAATGGGGGAGGGGTGTTTAACCCCCGAAACCCCCCTTGCCTACGCCACTGGTAGTAGTAGTAGTAGTTGTAGTAGTCGTGGTAATAGTAGTAGTTGTATTAGTAGCAGTAGTAGTAGCAGCAGCAGCAGCAGTAGTAGTGGTAGTAGTAGTAGTAGTTATAATAGTAGTGGTAGTTGTTGTAGTAGTAGTGGTGGTGGTAGTAATAGTAGTAGTGGTAGTTGTAGTTGTTGCTGTAGTTGTAGCAGCAGCAGCAACAAATAGTAGTAGCTGTAATGACAAAATGTGATGTTGACAACCACGGCTATGCTGATGTAGTTGTATAAACAAACATTAGTTTTCCTTACAGCACAATGCTTCACGCCATACAACAACACAAACGTCCGCGGTGGATTCAGTCAGCCGTCAATAACGAGCGAAGATGCTTGTAAGTCAACCTGTCTCGGCAACCAAACATGTTTAGGCGTCGACTGGAACTACGTGGACAAAAGTTGTTGGTTTGCAACGAATACAACAGATCCAACCAAGTACAACCAGACTGGAATCACTCACTGGAGTCTCAACACAACATGCAGCACAGGTCAATTACTAATTTACTTTTACTCTGACTAATTTTATCCAGCATGCATTTTTGTGGCGCCACAACGCAACGTAAATAACAGCTCTTGCTGTAGTCTTTATTCGGATTTATATAGCGCCTTATCCTTTAGGTATTTCTGATAAACAGCTGAGCTACAGTACTTGCACATTCACGTCTGAATCAACGACTTATCCGCCTAATAACTTACTTACCCAAGGCATCCTGCGCAGATGCATAAATGTTTGGGCATAGTTTATTTAGGGCATTTGGTGAAGTGCTTGCATCGGAGAGGTATAGACCTACATAGAGTAGTTTCCTCACAGAATTGGCGACGTTGCCATGACGTACGGCATTGAACGCATGACTGACTATCAGCTCACTAGCCTCCCTTACAAGAATAGCCGAAACATTGTAGGCTACCTCTCCTTTTATGCAAACCTTTCATAAATGCATGCCTATATAATTATAGACCTCAACAGGTGCAGAACAGTGATTCCGTTAAGGTCTGAATTATTGGAGTCATGGACGCATCACATCCAAAAAATTGGAGTCCACACCAAATGGATAAGAGTCATGGACTCCACACCCATCCATTTTCGGAGTCCCATCGGGCCATAGTAGGCCAAATGTAAAATATTCCGAGCTTCTCATATTACAGGCGACAAAAGGCCCAACCATTAGGTCTATTATTACGTAACCTACGCAAAAATTCGTATTTTGACCCTCTCATTCTGTTGCAACTCGTAGGCTACATTTTGCGAACAGCCACATGCGTACGTAAAAATTAGCTCCAACCCTCCACCGTTTACAAAAGTTCATTTAGGCTATATAGCTAAAGTCAGCTATAAAATTCATTTTACCGTTGGCTATTTTGTGTGTGTTAAAATCTGAAGTACTGTTGTCGATACGGTGACGACGATACCAATACAGAAAATACCAAGTTAGAAACTCATTAATTACAGCCAGCTTCTCCAGAGGTAGGCTGAATTGAAATGAAAATAGGCCTGTGGGTTATCGTGGAATCGTGAAAGGTCAAGTAGGCCATAGGCCTTTAGGCTATAGCCTAAGCCAACGATAAGTAGAAGTTATTAGCCTAGTTTTTAAAATTTGAGAACAAATTAACAGCCATTTAGAAGCAAAAGCTGGTGTTACAGCACAATCAGATTGCATCATATTGCATTAATATTGACTTGAGAGCGCTTCTTGTAGAGGCGTTAGGGCCAGGCTATGTAACTTATTGAAATGAATGAATGAATGCAGAGTCTGAGAGAGCTAAAATGCGATTGTCGTTAGCAATAACATCATTTAAAAATAAACATGTAAATTTTAGGACACTTATAGCCTACAGTACCAATCTTCCCGAGGATAATAAATGTTATACTTTCCAAGAAAAAATATTTTAGCATTGTTGTAGCCTACTTCTTTTAATTTTCTTGATTTTAGGTTCTATCCGACGACGATCATTACTATAGGGCCTACTTTTTAAGCCAGCTCATGGGAATGGTTGAACGCTATAATAATTATTGCTGACATGTCGATGGTTTAAGTCTAGGCAGTAGGCCTGCATGTATACGCTATATAGGCCTACGTCACTCACTTACAAAGAATTGCATAAATTATTCCCCACTATAGATAACCAGTCAGTTAATACGCAATGCATAAACTGAGACAGTTAGGCCTACACATAGGCTATGGACCCCACGGTATTTCTTATTGGTGTCCCATGGACGCATCGTTAATTTATTTGTGCGTCCATCCACAACTTCAGTGCGTCCATGGACGCACCGCCTTTATTTTTGTGCGTCCGGCGTCAAAATTTGTGCGTCCGGGACGCACGGACGCACGTTAACGGAATCACTGGTGCAGAATAGACATGTACAGTTGTACACGTACATGCGCATGGGTGGAGTTTGTTTTCCGTTCTAGGAGGGGCTACAAAAGAACTTTGGAAGAACGGTGTCCGGACAATTCGTCCCCGGACAATTCGTCCCGGACAATTCGTCCCCGGACAATTCGTCCCCGGACAATTCGGACCGGACAATTCGTCCTCGGACAATTCGGACCGGACAATTCGGACCCGGACAATTCAGACCGGACAATTCGGACCCGGACAATTCGGACCGGCTATAGCCTACTTTAGCCTCAGTCTATGCGTGAATTGTCCATTCTGGAGTAGGCCAACCTATTGCTTTCCAAATATACCTTTAATGTCATAGCCAAGTGAGGTAACGTGTTATATTATGTTTAGGCCTACATTTGCTTTGAGAACAATGAAATAATTTTCAATTTCGAATTGAATTTTAATGCGCAGCAGTATCTCCGGTCGACATCTGTATACGGTAATGGTGTCCGGGACGAATTGTCCGGGGGACGAATTGTCCGGGACGAATTGTCCGGGGACGAATTGTCCTGGACGAATTGTCCGGTCCGAATTGTCCGGGGACGAATTTTCCGGTCCGAATTGTCCGGGACGAATTGTCCGGGGACGAATTGTCCGGGAATCACTTTTTCGGGCCAAAAAATGTTGATGACCTTTTTTAGTCTTTTTTTAGTCCTCGGGCTGAAATCTCGACGAAAAATAAAAATTTTCCCGGACAAAAAAGTTGATAACCTTTTTGTGAACAGAACCATTTTTCCCGAACAAATTTATGAGTGTACGCCTTCTGGGGTGTGGGGGGATTAAACCCGGAAAAAGATACCGTTTGCACGGTAAAAAACTGAATCTGGGTCTTCTTGGAGGCTTAGCCCCTCTAGCCCCTGATAAACTCCGCCCATGTTCATGCGTACATGGAGTGCCTGTCAGTAGACTTTTTGAAAGGGCGCTATAGAAATTTTCGAAACGAGTGAATGCATGAATGCACGCTGATCCCAGATTGATGAAAAGATTTTTGCCGTTACCCAGCAGATGTAGGCCTAATCGCGCTTCCTATAGAGAACAGAAATAATGTGCGATTTTATTAATATTCAGTTTACATTGATAGCCTCCAACTATAATTAAAGGAAAAATCTGTCTGATAACAGGATCAACAGGGTCGACTGTCTCAAGTCCCACAACAACACCGACGTTTGGCGGTAAAATAACCAACTGATACTTATTGTCATTATTACTATTTGTAATTGTTTTATTATTGCAATTATCAATGTTGCTGCTGCTATTACAATTAATTCAACTTACATGTAGTGGTCTACAACCACTATTATTATTGTTATTATTATTATTGTTATTATTATTGTTATTATTATGCATCTATGATGCACCACTATAATTATAATTACGAAGTATTAATCGAGGGCGCTGTGCAATTGTGAGTGAAGACTCAACATTATAAACCAATGTTTTCAGGCTTGAAAGCTTTCTCTCCGGTTTATCGGACGAGCGCGCCCATTGGTTTTACCATGCATGTCTCGTGCACGCTGCCACCAGTGGGTATCATATACGGATATGAATGAATGAATGAATGAGTCAATGAGGCTGTCAATCAATCAATAAACCAGTCAGTCAGTCAATCAATCAGACAGTCAGCCATCGAATCACTGAATCAGTCAGTCAATGAATCAGTCAGTCAATCAGTCAGTCAGTCAGTCAATAAGTTAGTCCATGGATTTATGAATGCATGGATCTGTTAATCAATAAAGGAAACGATGAAGATGGGTTGGATATACATCTATGAATGGATGAATAGGTGAACTAATGGATGGACGAATAGATGACAATATAATTACTGAAACGAATGGAGAAATGGATGTGTTGAACTACGTCCTACTTTCCTTTTTTTAGCGGGATGTTTCATCCCGTACAACAACACAAACGTCCGAGGTGGATTCAATCAACCGTCAATAACGAGCGAAGATGCTTGTAAGTCGACCTGTCTCAGCAACCAGACCTGTTTAGGCGTCGACTGGAATTACGTTGACAAAAGTTGTTGGTTTGCAACGAGTGCAACAGATCCAACCAAGTACAACCAAACTGGAATCACTCACTGGGATCTCAACACAACATGCCACGCAGGTGAACAAAGAACCCCTTGTATAGTATATATAATTATATATTATATAATATATAATATATAATTATATTATATAGGCCTATATATAATTTATATATTTATAAAATTATATGCATGCGTATAGCCTATAGGCCAGTATTCTGAACAGTTTTATTGTGTGAAACAGCGAAGCAGCACTCAAACACTCATTTTTATTGAGCGCCGGTGATATTGCACAGAAGTTGTGCTATATGAAGCTTATACAAAGCTGCAGTGACTATTACATGTACATGGATTCAAATCCGCCTATCAAACAACTTGGTTGTTCTCTGCCAGTGCCAGTCCCAAGCCTGGATAAAGGAGGAGGGCGACAATAATCATTTTTGGAATGGAAGTGTCGTTAAACATGTAACAAGAAACGTGCTTGGATTCTATTGGCCGTAGTCTCGGCAAGTGTTTTCTTTGGGGTATTCTGGGCAGCTGGCATTTCACGTGAGATCGAATTGTGAAATAAAGCTATACCGTGAAATGTTGGGAGAACGGGTTTCCTGTGGCTGCGACATCTCCAAATTGTTCTCAAGACTCATTTTCGCTTGGTCTTGGCCGGGAAAACCTGTGAGTCATATAGTGCACTGTGGCGTTTCAGCCACAAGACGATAAACTCCGACCGGTTGCCTTGTCAAACTGAAGCTGGAGACAGGCAGGAGATCGACGGCGAGGCATAACACAGCCAAACCGCATCTCAAACGCGTGTACGAGTAGGGCTAAGATTAGATTTAATTCCATAAATAATTCTAGGTAGGTCCAATAACTTTAATTTAGGGCGCAGATGACGTAGAAGTCGTTTGGGAAGAGACAGAACCAAAGATCGTGAAGATCCGATAATAATTGAATTTTTGGCGAATTATTGAAGATTTTTCACAGGCTGAAAAATCGCGTTTAAACAGTGATATTCCGGTGGAATAAAGCCTGCCACACGATGTTCTGCTACTAGTGTAGAGTGGTGGCGATCACTCTATGGGCAATGAATATTAACTCTGTTCGTTTCATTGCTCTCCACGCAGTCCCGGCACGTTGAATTGACATTGCTACGTTGGTTTGTTGGTGTCCAAACGTTTTCTGGTGAATTTGACGAGAAATATTGTATCCGGATCGAATTCGCACACGCGAAGGTTATACGTTACCTGCGGTGACGATCGAACGGCGGCCAACTGGGCATCGCCCCGCTTCG
The DNA here is from genome assembly GCA_949752735.1 of Lumbricus terrestris. Lineage (NCBI taxonomy): Eukaryota > Metazoa > Annelida > Clitellata > Crassiclitellata > Lumbricidae > Lumbricus > Lumbricus terrestris. The sequence continues at coordinate 24,993,070 of OX457049.1, read as the reverse complement.
ACGCACCAGGGAGAGTTGGTGGTGGCTCATCCCGTCTTACTTGTAAATGTCTCCTGGCCTTTAGTGCCGTGTTGAAAATCAGACCCGCTGAGTGCTTGCAGCGTAAAACAAAGCAGTATTACCGCATCTGATCGAGGCTCCGGCGTAGTGTAAGCCTAGGCACCTTACCCGCCACGAGCCCGTCAGCATCATACATATCATAACGTATTCTGAACATCGCTGCTTGGGACTATCTGACCCTCGGTAAATCGTGTACTGTTGTCCGTAATACGCCGTTCGTTTTCGGAGCGGCCGGAGGCTCGATAGAAAGTATTGCCTCGTGCAGTAGCTGTTTCTTTCCTCCTGCGACAAGTCACTTTTCCATCGTATCTGGTTAAACTTCCAGCGTGTGCGGCAGTGAATTGCCCTGTACGTGTGACACAGAGCTAAAATCGATACTTCTGGCGGCCCGCGTCGGTTAATCCGCACGGCCGACCAAGGCGAGCGCGCAACCGTAGAAAGCGGTAAGGCCTCGATAATTCTGAATCCTTGTTTCCTGGTATCTGTGGCTGTGGTGCCTCTTGTAACTGCACACGGCGGCGTTTGGTGACCTCTGCGAACGTCGTGGGATCATCGTTTGCCGCACTTAGGCGACGCATAATTACAGTTGCGATACAGTTCCGGCATCCAGCTCTAATCCATTAGCGAAACCTGCCGGGAGGCATATCCTGGTCAATTGTTACTCGATCCTTGCAATCTCGGTGTCAGATTGTGCGCCTCGGCGGCTGTGTCACTTTACCTGTGAGGGGCTAATCGATATCTGAAGGCGTTCCGACGGTAGGAGCTCGCGAAAGGCCGTTTTCGGGTCTTTGCGTGTAGTTTTCTTACGCGGCCGCGAACGACCGGCCTAGCCCCCGGTCTGAACGAATAACTTTGTATCCTGTGGTCCAATCGTCTCGAACCAAGCGACAATCTTGTTCATCTTGACGAGTAAAAGACTTTTCCTGTTGAGAGTTTGTCAGCATCTGTTAAGGTTTCGACGCTACAGTCTAGTGAGAGCGCCTCGCGCGTGAGTGGACTTAGCCGACGCGAAACTTGGTTTCCCCGGTCTACTCGGCCGCCAACTAAAGTGCGTTGCTGTTCTGTTCGCGTGCTATCCCAGCGGTAGCCCGGACGAAGTAGTTGCGCACTGAATAACTCCGTCAGCTGTGATCCAATCGTTTTGAACTAAGCGACAATCTGGTTCATCTCGACGAGTAGAAGACTTGCCTTGTGAGAGGTTTGTCTGTATCTGTTACGGTTTCGGCTGTATAGTCTGGAAGAAGCGCCTCGCGCGTGAAGTGGACTTAGCCGATTTCTTGATCTTTCGCCTGACGCCGCGAAGGCCGACAGCGAACGACCCGGTCTCCGAGAAACTTTGTCAATTGTTACCCGATCCTTGCAATCTTGGTGTCAGATTGTGCGTCTCGTTGAGTGGGACAAGTCAGTCGGAAGAGAGTTAAGCGATATCTGGAAGGGTTTCGACGGTAGGAACTCGCGAAGAGTTTTCCCCGGTCTTTTCCCGTAGAGTTCGGTTACGCGGCGCCGCGGTCAAGCGAACGACCGCCGCCGACAGGTCTGTGTGGGCAACGCGCAGTGCCCTAGGTCTGCGAGTGTATTGCGATATTCTTTGACTACCGAATATCTTTCCTTTCACCTCTGGTCTTTGAATCGGCTAGTAGTAGAGCCCGTCGATACGATCGCTTGGCTATATCAGCCGCCGTTGATCAGCGTTGGTTGAAGTCCAAGGTAGATACCGGCCACGACTGGTCGGGTGAGTGTAACTTTGTGAGTTGTTGTGCGAATAACGAAAAGTTGGTGTCATATTGCTCAGTGAATCAAGCGCTCTCTAGTTACGTCGAGAGCCAGTGACCTGTGTCAGTGATTCGAGTTCGTGTCGGAAGCGTCATACGGTTGCCACCGGCGTTTCCCCCGAACCGCGAAAGACCGTAAGCGTAGCGGTCGAGAACGTGTATCTTTGTCAGTTGTAGTCCGACTTGTACGATCGGGGTGTTGATCTACTCAACACACCCCGTGTAATATCTCTGTAACATCTGTTGGTGAATATCGTGTGTGTAGCAAACGGTGAAAGCTTGTCTTCACCGAGAAGCGCATTTCCGCGACCAAGGGAAATCGCTTACGCATTGTCTAGGAGAACTCAGCTGGTCTAGACAGCTCCCTTTAATTGCATCAGTTACCGGTTCGTTACCCTAAGTTAATTTAGTTAAGGAAGTTGTGTATCCCTTAGCTAATTTTTAAGCCCCCAATACGGGAGCGATGCTGGTCTGTTGACAGTGACCACGAGCCAGAAGCGATACGAAAATCAGTTACCGTTGACGCCTGTTGCGGCGGCTTACGTGAAGTAAAGAGTCGACCGTACGCAATTCCTTCGGATAGCGTGCAGGAAGCTCAGTGATAGAGAATCGCGCGCGCTTGGCAACCGCCGCGTATTCCGGCTATTTTGATCTCGGCGTGTTCGGCCGTTGTACAAGTTAATCGCCTCCGAGCGATACAAGGGTGGTCTCCCTAAAGGCCTGGTACCAGAAACAAGACCTATTGGTCGCGTTGGCATACGAGACAATGCCTGTGTCGTTACTTCGTATAGGGTTAAATCCCCTGGAGTGGAGCTGGTTCCGTTGCCTATGGCCGACTGGATGCCAAACTCAGGTCATGCCTCTCGGGAGTGAAGGCGCCTCGACCGTTCGTTGTTACATGGTACGAAAGAGAGAAGACCGCGTAGGGAAGAAGGCAAAGGCGGTCGCGGTGAAAGGGAGTTCCAAGCGCGGATCGGCTGCCCGTGGAAAAGTGGACCCTGTTTTGAGCATTGGCCATCCTGGCGCTCAGGTCGTTACCTCCCCGGTGACCGCGGACGGGGCAGATGTGGATTCCGACGCGACGGAAATATACTCCCAGTTCCGGGCCTCCTTGCTAAGACAATCTTCCCCGGTCGTAACCGAAATGTTGGATTGGCCTAAGTACGATTTGAGAGGCCGTGACGAACGGGGCGTGCCGCCACAAAGTGGTACCAGAAGTGGGGTCTGTGCAAACACTTCTGAGAGGGTACCGGCGGGTGAGTCTGGTCGGATCGAAGGCGATTCAGAAGCGGAAAGAGATGCGTATGGTGATTTCGGGCAGCCTGACCGTCGACCTCCTGTTGACTATTTTGGTGCTCGTCCAAAGGTTCGTTCACAGGGTTCTGATGGTAGATTTGTCACACTCGATGCGGTTGGTTCGGATGAGACGGATACTGTTGGTGGTCGTGAGCCGCGCACTTCTTCGGCCACGGGAGGCGAAGGGTGGCCTCACCCAGTTTCACAGTTCCCCGAGATTGGCGATGGAAGCCGATCGCGAATGTTCAATAATACAGTTATTTTTGGACCAGTTAAAGATACAAGACAGTTACCGTACCCCGGTGTTTCCGAAGATACGAGACCGGCGAATGTTGGTCGTGATATGTACGCCGGGCGAAGTCTCCGAGCTCATCGCTCAGAGGCAGTAGAGAACGTTTCAGCGGGTGGTGAAGCGAGTCTCGAGCGTCGATCTCTCGCGAGAGACGCGGAAGAGTTCGATGTAAGGACCGAGATCCGGTGGTTAAAAGAGAATATGGTTCGAATGTTGCAGAAGCTTGAAGAGAGGACGAAACCTGTGCAAACGTCTGGAACCGCGAGTCCCTTTGAGTACCAAGAGGCCCGTAGAGAGACGGTGCCGATGGAAGTATGGTCTCGCGTGCCAGGACCGCCGGAGGTCCGACGCTTGACCGAAAGTTACCGTGAACAAGAGGTCGCGAGGAGACCTGAACGAGTGCGTGAGTCTACGGTTCCTATTGACGTATGGTCTGCTGATAAAACAGAATACCGTGAATTACCGAGTGTGGCCCCGAGACCGGTGAAAGCCAGGGCACGGATAATGTCGTCAGACGATGCATCTACCGAGGCTGATATTAATTATCAGAAGATGACACCTGACCGGGAAAAGGTAAGCCGGCAAGCTTACAAAGCGGGTGAACGACCGCGTACGTTAAGATTCGACGACGATGTACGGAGCAATGATGGTGAAGTGAAACAGAAACCGCGCCGGTCTGTAAGGCTAGCCAAGAGGCCTGAAAGAGTATCCTCGAGTGAAGAAGACAGTTCCCCAGTGAGACCTATGGTTCGGATGAAGAAGAAATCGGTGTCGCTTGGGACAGGCAAGCGGGGCGGACATCGAGTTTCGAGTACGGTAGATGACGAGGGAACGGCCGATGATAACGACTCGCCCCGACGAAGTCGTACTGGTACGAAGAGTTGTTTACGACCCAGTGTTTCGAGAAAGGAACAAGGTCCAGTGGACCGAGGCATTCGAATTAAGCTTGAGAAGTACGACGGCAAGACAGCTATTGCCGCGTTCTTGGCTAAGTTCGAAGTGTGTGCTCGATGCAATAACTGGAGTGCTCAGGAACGAGCCGACCAATTGATGTGCGCGTTGACAGGCCCAGCTTCGCAGTTGTTATGGGACATGGGTGCCCAGAAGGATGTCACGTGGCAGGACCTCGTTGATAAACTGAAGGCCAGATACGGTTCGGATGAACAGACGAGTCTGTATCGGGTCAAGTTACGTACGTACAGGCAAGCGCCTGGTGAGCCGTTGAGTAACGTAGTGCAAGAGGTTCGGCGTCTAATGGTTTTGGCCTACCCAGGGCCGGCAAGTGAACTCGTCGAAACGATTGCTTGTGACACGTTCCTAGACGCGTTGTCGAATCAGGAGTTAGCGTATAAGGTTCGGGAACGGGAGCCCCGAGACCTGGCGTCTGCTTATAGGCATGCGATCAGAATTGATGCGTATGGCCGTTCGAATACGTCGGAAGGTGATGCCGACCGTAGATACGGAAGGGTTAAAGTAGCCCGAGAAGATCGTGTAGCCCCGGTGGCTAATGAACGGCCGAGCCGTTATATCGAAGACCTCGAAGAGAAGGTCAAAGCCTTGTCGATAGAATTGGCACGTCTTACGTCAAAGCCAGATTCAAATTCTGTTCCGGGTAACTCTTATGGAAAGTGGAATAGCTCAGATCGAGCTACGGAAGGTTCACAGAGAACCGAACCATTTGTCCCTCAGCGGCGAGGGCGATGGAGGAATCCTGATATCGAATGCTATCTCTGCAAGCAGAAAGGGCATGTGAAGAGTATTTGCCCACAGAGATTTGCTGCCGAGAAGAATGAGGCCTAGAGTCTCATCGGATACCGCTTAATTGCGGGAGTTTTCCGAAGGTGTCGGATGACGAATTTTCTGTTTCCTCTTTTGATGAATACCTTTTTCTGTTTGGGTCTCGAAGTCTAGAGATCCGGAGGTGTCGTGGTCGTACGAAGGAGAGCGTTGATTGGTGTTTTCTGAGAGTGCCAGGAAACCGAAGTCTGTGTCGTGTGAGAGATCTGTGAGTTCGTGGATGACGAATGTTTTGGTCTGCAGTTGTTGGTGGAACTCGTGCTCGTGAGAGAAGTGTGTTGAGGCTGACGGCTTGGTAAACTAGTGACGCCGTTTGGTCGGTGAGTTGAGTTGAGTATCCTGCACCACGGGTGGGCTGTCGCAAAAACGGGTGTTGGAGTAATGTCGCACTAAGCGTTGGCGTTCAGTGTGGTGGCAGAGTATGTTGTCTATGGATTGGAGTAATATCGTCCGGACAACGGAGGTGTTCGTCCCACGGTGGTGGCTGGTTTCTTGTCGTCTTTCCTTGTTCGTGTTGAGAGTACGGAGCCGAGCGTTCACCAACTGTGAAGCGGCCGAACGGTCGGGAAGGAGGTCCTGAGGATGTCGTGAACAGTTGATAGACGCACTGAGGGCGTTGATGATGTCTGTGCTGTGGCAGACGAGAGGAATGTCATGTACGGAGAGCTATGGGAAGCTTAAAGGTAAAATGGTTACTGTGGTTACTGAAGTGAAGTACGGTCGATGGGACTTTGCAAATCGACTCGCACTGTCCATTGGTCATTATTCGGTCTGGAACAATCGACTCTTCCAGACGGAGACTGTAGATCGATTGGTACGTACCCAGTTACGGAGAGTTGCCGAGCGTAGGAGGCAGACCTACGGCTCGCGTGTAAAACCGAGCAAGAGTGCTCGCGGAGACTAGGTCTCGTTGTACAAGTCTTGAACCCGGTCCTGTATCAGATACAGAGGAGTGTGAGATCGCTGGCGATGGTAGTTCACGTGGATAAGCTAAAGCGATTCTACGGTGATCACCCGCGCAGCTGGTTGTCGGAAGCGGTTGAGGAGTCCCCCGTGGACGCTGGCCCGTTTCCCGGAGACACCGAGTTGGTGGGATCCAGTGCAATCCCCGCGGAGTCCCCCGCGCCTGTTGAGGACAGCGTCGGAAGTCCCCGTCGACGCTCGACGCGGCGTACGTGCCGGTCGGACTAGCTTGAGAGCTAGCGGTGAGTGACCAAAGCCGCTTAATTGCGGGAGTTCGATGAAACGTGAGTGCCTCGGTTACCTTTTGATGATATCCTTTTTCGTTCTGGCAACAAGTGTGGGCCAGGTGGTGCGAGAGACGCGAACTGGGTCTCTACACCGCTTAATTGCGGTGGTTTGTGAATCTGTCGGTGGACAGCGTAACGGGTTTCCTTTTGATGATATCTTTTCAGTTTTACGCCTGTCATTCCAGTGGTACACAGAAGATGAGAGACGCGCTCTCGGCGTTTCTTATCTTCGCGTAATGGCGATTGTTTCCTGAGACCGGTGAAGTTTCGTTGAGTTCTTTTGAATCTGCTGACCGCTGATCATGGTGGGACTTTCAGTGCAGTTTGCCTGAAGACTCTAAGTCCGAGTCACTTTACGTTTTGATCACCTGTTTCTTTTAATGGTAGGTGATGGGATGGACGGACATCCCAGGTGAAGAGATAGTGTGGCGACTTTTCTCTTCTTAAGGTCCCCTAGCCTACGGGTTAGGTGGAGCCTAGGTCTCGAGACAGAGGGGCATCTGAGGTTGGTAGTCTAGGAGGCGAGGCTAGATACCAGTAGAGTGAGTGGAATTCTCGCGCCGTAAATGCCAGGTAGTGCTTGGGGAGAATGTCCGGGGAATTAGGAATGTCTTGCACCCGTCAAGCTAACGGACGTAGGTAACGTTGGGCGGGGTCTTAAGTCAAGCTTTCCGGTGTTGAGGTCTTGCGCCATTAAAATGCCATCATCTGCGTTGGATGACAGTGCTTGGTAGCGGATTCTCGTGAGGTGACGGATTGGAGTAATCGTCCGTGTACCTGGGTAAGTGTTTCAGCGGTACCACTCTATAACCGTCTTTACGGTTCCTTGCACTCTAATCAAAACCTGGGTTGGAGTGTTTCAGTTGCGTGTGAAATCTCTGATCCTGAAGCCGGTGCGCAGCACCGATGAACGGCACGGAAAGATACTGTGGACAAGGGCCGATGGTTCGCTTAATGCGAAGATTATTGAAATCGTCGGGTCGACGATAATTATGTTTCTTTTGATGATTCGTATATATGAAACGCCACTGTGCTAAGGGAGCGTTTCATTTGACTTGTGGTTCCGAGGACACAAGGGAAGCTGCTGGAACGGACAAACTGCTGCTGTCGTAGGTTCGATCCTTGAACGTTTTGGTTGGCCTATGTATTCGTGTTAGGTCCCACGCATGTTCGACCACGCGTTTCTTTTGTGTTAATAAAAACCCCACTTCTGGACCTGGCGGCTCGACAGCGCCCTGATCTGCAGATGTGAGGGATTACGTAAGTTTGCTATGTGTCAGTCTGTGTTGGCTAAAGGCCATATCTACCCCACTTCTGGTTCTGGCGGCTTCCTGGCGCCTTGATTGCCTGGATGTGTGGATAGATGCGAGGCGACGACGGAGAACGGAGTACCCCATCTCTGGTCTGGACGTCTCAACGGCGCCCTGACCGCACGGGGATGAGGGGAACGAAAAAGGAATTGACGGTGAGAATGGAGTACTCCACTTCTGGTCTCGGCGTCTCGTCAACGCTTTGACCACATAGGAGCGAGGGGAACGAAGGGAAAACTGACGGTGAACGTGTGTGAGCGGATTACCCCACTTCTGACCTTGGTGGCTCGCAGCACCCTGGTCGATAGATTTGGTGGTCGAGAAAATTTGGTAGTGCAGACCCTACCGCGAGAGGAAGAGTCGTTGAAACGACGTGAGTGAAAGGGTACCCCACTTCTGACTCTGGCGGCACGCAGCGCCTTGGTCGCGTAGAAGTTGGCGGTAGTGAACAGTGGTAAACATGGCCCCACTTCTGATCTTGGCGTCTCGACAACGCCTTGATCACATAGATTTGGGTGAGCCAGACGTTTGGTAGCGCAGACCCTACCGGTGAGAGAGAACGTAGTACCGTTAATGTTGGACTCCTTGGTGGAGCTGGTATAAGCAATTTAAGGGAACTCGACTTCGGGTGTTGGACAAACTCCTTAAGTAGGGCCCTGCGTGAGATTACTTGCTCGTGTTTCGTGTTGTAGGTGAAGCCGTGGAAGCGAGAACGAGTTGACTGGAGCTCGAGTGACAACTGTTGGTGACGAGAAAAGCGAATTTGCGGATACGATGGGCGAGAAACAGCGAATACACACGCTGAGAACAACGCCTACATCGAAATGATTGCATAACATGGTGAAATATTGGATGTTGTTATGTATTCATGTGTGAACTGTTGTCTTGATCGGAGGACAGCGTGTTAGTGTTTTCCTCCGAGGGGCTTAAATCTAGGTAGATAAGTCCCGGGGACGGGAGGGTAAATATCTCGTGAAGAGATCGTAGCTTAGTTGACCCCGATGCTCCGCATCAACCGGAGAGGAGGAGAGTGTGGCGTTTCAGCCACAAGACGATAAACTCCGACCGGTTGCCTTGTCAAACTGAAGCTGGAGACAGGCAGGAGATCGACGGCGAGGCATAACACAGCCAAACCGCATCTCAAACGCGTGTACGAGTAGGGCTAAGATTAGATTTAATTCCATAAATAATTCTAGGTAGGTCCAATAACTTTAATTTAGGGCGCAGATGACGTAGAAGTCGTTTGGGAAGAGACAGAACCAAAGATCGTGAAGATCCGATAATAATTGAATTTTTGGCGAATTATTGAAGATTTTTCACAGGCTGAAAAATCGCGTTTAAACAGTGATATTCCGGTGGAATAAAGCCTGCCACACGATGTTCTGCTACTAGTGTAGAGTGGTGGCGATCACTCTATGGGCAATGAATATTAACTCTGTTCGTTTCATTGCTCTCCACGCAGTCCCGGCACGTTGAATTGACATTGCTACGTTGGTTTGTTGGTGTCCAAACGTTTTCTGGTGAATTTGACGAGAAATATTGTATCCGGATCGAATTCGCACACGCGAAGGTTATACGTTACCTGCGGTGACGATCGAACGGCGGCCAACTGGGCATCGCCCCGCTTCGACGCACCAGGGAGAGTTGGTGGTGGCTCATCCCGTCTTACTTGTAAATGTCTCCTGGCCTTTAGTGCCGTGTTGAAAATCAGACCCGCTGAGTGCTTGCAGCGTAAAACAAAGCAGTATTACCGCATCTGATCGAGGCTCCGGCGTAGTGTAAGCCTAGGCACCTTACCCGCCACGAGCCCGTCAGCATCATACATATCATAACGTATTCTGAACATCGCTGCTTGGGACTATCTGACCCTCGGTAAATCGTGTACTGTTGTCCGTAATACGCCGTTCGTTTTCGGAGCGGCCGGAGGCTCGATAGAAAGTATTGCCTCGTGCAGTAGCTGTTTCTTTCCTCCTGCGACAAGTCACTTTTCCATCGTATCTGGTTAAACTTCCAGCGTGTGCGGCAGTGAATTGCCCTGTACGTGTGACACAGAGCTAAAATCGATACTTCTGGCGGCCCGCGTCGGTTAATCCGCACGGCCGACCAAGGCGAGCGCGCAACCGTAGAAAGCGGTAAGGCCTCGATAATTCTGAATCCTTGTTTCCTGGTATCTGTGGCTGTGGTGCCTCTTGTAACTGCACACGGCGGCGTTTGGTGACCTCTGCGAACGTCGTGGGATCATCGTTTGCCGCACTTAGGCGACGCATAATTACAGTTGCGATACAGTTCCGGCATCCAGCTCTAATCCATTAGCGAAACCTGCCGGGAGGCATATCCTGGTCAATTGTTACTCGATCCTTGCAATCTCGGTGTCAGATTGTGCGCCTCGGCGGCTGTGTCACTTTACCTGTGAGGGGCTAATCGATATCTGAAGGCGTTCCGACGGTAGGAGCTCGCGAAAGGCCGTTTTCGGGTCTTTGCGTGTAGTTTTCTTACGCGGCCGCGAACGACCGGCCTAGCCCCCGGTCTGAACGAATAACTTTGTATCCTGTGGTCCAATCGTCTCGAACCAAGCGACAATCTTGTTCATCTTGACGAGTAAAAGACTTTTCCTGTTGAGAGTTTGTCAGCATCTGTTAAGGTTTCGACGCTACAGTCTAGTGAGAGCGCCTCGCGCGTGAGTGGACTTAGCCGACGCGAAACTTGGTTTCCCCGGTCTACTCGGCCGCCAACTAAAGTGCGTTGCTGTTCTGTTCGCGTGCTATCCCAGCGGTAGCCCGGACGAAGTAGTTGCGCACTGAATAACTCCGTCAGCTGTGATCCAATCGTTTTGAACTAAGCGACAATCTGGTTCATCTCGACGAGTAGAAGACTTGCCTTGTGAGAGGTTTGTCTGTATCTGTTACGGTTTCGGCTGTATAGTCTGGAAGAAGCGCCTCGCGCGTGAAGTGGACTTAGCCGATTTCTTGATCTTTCGCCTGACGCCGCGAAGGCCGACAGCGAACGACCCGGTCTCCGAGAAACTTTGTCAATTGTTACCCGATCCTTGCAATCTTGGTGTCAGATTGTGCGTCTCGTTGAGTGGGACAAGTCAGTCGGAAGAGAGTTAAGCGATATCTGGAAGGGTTTCGACGGTAGGAACTCGCGAAGAGTTTTCCCCGGTCTTTTCCCGTAGAGTTCGGTTACGCGGCGCCGCGGTCAAGCGAACGACCGCCGCCGACAGGTCTGTGTGGGCAACGCGCAGTGCCCTAGGTCTGCGAGTGTATTGCGATATTCTTTGACTACCGAATATCTTTCCTTTCACCTCTGGTCTTTGAATCGGCTAGTAGTAGAGCCCGTCGATACGATCGCTTGGCTATATCAGCCGCCGTTGATCAGCGTTGGTTGAAGTCCAAGGTAGATACCGGCCACGACTGGTCGGGTGAGTGTAACTTTGTGAGTTGTTGTGCGAATAACGAAAAGTTGGTGTCATATTGCTCAGTGAATCAAGCGCTCTCTAGTTACGTCGAGAGCCAGTGACCTGTGTCAGTGATTCGAGTTCGTGTCGGAAGCGTCATACGGTTGCCACCGGCGTTTCCCCCGAACCGCGAAAGACCGTAAGCGTAGCGGTCGAGAACGTGTATCTTTGTCAGTTGTAGTCCGACTTGTACGATCGGGGTGTTGATCTACTCAACACACCCCGTGTAATATCTCTGTAACATCTGTTGGTGAATATCGTGTGTGTAGCAAACGGTGAAAGCTTGTCTTCACCGAGAAGCGCATTTCCGCGACCAAGGGAAATCGCTTACGCATTGTCTAGGAGAACTCAGCTGGTCTAGACAGCTCCCTTTAATTGCATCAGTTACCGGTTCGTTACCCTAAGTTAATTTAGTTAAGGAAGTTGTGTATCCCTTAGCTAATTTTTAAGCCCTCAATACGGGAGCGATGCTGGTCTGTTGACAGTGACCACGAGCCAGAAGCGATACGAAAATCAGTTACCGTTGACGCCTGTTGCGGCGGCTTACGTGAAGTAAAGAGTCGACCGTACGCAATTCCTTCGGATAGCGTGCAGGAAGCTCAGTGATAGAGAATCGCGCGCGCTTGGCAACCGCCGCGTATTCCGGCTATTTTGATCTCGGCGTGTTCGGCCGTTGTACAAGTTAATCGCCTCCGAGCGATACAAGGGTGGTCTCCCTAAAGGCCTGGTACCAGAAACAAGACCTATTGGTCGCGTTGGCATACGAGACAATGCCTGTGTCGTTACTTCGTATAGGGTTAAATCCCCTGGAGTGGAGCTGGTTCCGTTGCCTATGGCCGACTGGATGCCAAACTCAGGTCATGCCTCTCGGGAGTGAAGGCGCCTCGACCGTTCGTTGTTACATGGTACGAAAGAGAGAAGACCGCGTAGGGAAGAAGGCAAAGGCGGTCGCGGTGAAAGGGAGTTCCAAGCGCGGATCGGCTGCCCGTGGAAAAGTGGACCCTGTTTTGAGCATTGGCCATCCTGGCGCTCAGGTCGTTACCTCCCCGGTGACCGCGGACGGGGCAGATGTGGATTCCGACGCGACGGAAATATACTCCCAGTTCCGGGCCTCCTTGCTAAGACAATCTTCCCCGGTCGTAACCGAAATGTTGGATTGGCCTAAGTACGATTTGAGAGGCCGTGACGAACGGGGCGTGCCGCCACAAAGTGGTACCAGAAGTGGGGTCTGTGCAAACACTTCTGAGAGGGTACCGGCGGGTGAGTCTGGTCGGATCGAAGGCGATTCAGAAGCGGAAAGAGATGCGTATGGTGATTTCGGGCAGCCTGACCGTCGACCTCCTGTTGACTATTTTGGTGCTCGTCCAAAGGTTCGTTCACAGGGTTCTGATGGTAGATTTGTCACACTCGATGCGGTTGGTTCGGATGAGACGGATACTGTTGGTGGTCGTGAGCCGCGCACTTCTTCGGCCACGGGAGGCGAAGGGTGGCCTCACCCAGTTTCACAGTTCCCCGAGATTGGCGATGGAAGCCGATCGCGAATGTTCAATAATACAGTTATTTTTGGACCAGTTAAAGATACAAGACAGTTACCGTACCCCGGTGTTTCCGAAGATACGAGACCGGCGAATGTTGGTCGTGATATGTACGCCGGGCGAAGTCTCCGAGCTCATCGCTCAGAGGCAGTAGAGAACGTTTCAGCGGGTGGTGAAGCGAGTCTCGAGCGTCGATCTCTCGCGAGAGACGCGGAAGAGTTCGATGTAAGGACCGAGATCCGGTGGTTAAAAGAGAATATGGTTCGAATGTTGCAGAAGCTTGAAGAGAGGACGAAACCTGTGCAAACGTCTGGAACCGCGAGTCCCTTTGAGTACCAAGAGGCCCGTAGAGAGACGGTGCCGATGGAAGTATGGTCTCGCGTGCCAGGACCGCCGGAGGTCCGACGCTTGACCGAAAGTTACCGTGAACAAGAGGTCGCGAGGAGACCTGAACGAGTGCGTGAGTCTACGGTTCCTATTGACGTATGGTCTGCTGATAAAACAGAATACCGTGAATTACCGAGTGTGGCCCCGAGACCGGTGAAAGCCAGGGCACGGATAATGTCGTCAGACGATGCATCTACCGAGGCTGATATTAATTATCAGAAGATGACACCTGACCGGGAAAAGGTAAGCCGGCAAGCTTACAAAGCGGGTGAACGACCGCGTACGTTAAGATTCGACGACGATGTACGGAGCAATGATGGTGAAGTGAAACAGAAACCGCGCCGGTCTGTAAGGCTAGCCAAGAGGCCTGAAAGAGTATCCTCGAGTGAAGAAGACAGTTCCCCAGTGAGACCTATGGTTCGGATGAAGAAGAAATCGGTGTCGCTTGGGACAGGCAAGCGGGGCGGACATCGAGTTTCGAGTACGGTAGATGACGAGGGAACGGCCGATGATAACGACTCGCCCCGACGAAGTCGTACTGGTACGAAGAGTTGTTTACGACCCAGTGTTTCGAGAAAGGAACAAGGTCCAGTGGACCGAGGCATTCGAATTAAGCTTGAGAAGTACGACGGCAAGACAGCTATTGCCGCGTTCTTGGCTAAGTTCGAAGTGTGTGCTCGATGCAATAACTGGAGTGCTCAGGAACGAGCCGACCAATTGATGTGCGCGTTGACAGGCCCAGCTTCGCAGTTGTTATGGGACATGGGTGCCCAGAAGGATGTCACGTGGCAGGACCTCGTTGATAAACTGAAGGCCAGATACGGTTCGGATGAACAGACGAGTCTGTATCGGGTCAAGTTACGTACGTACAGGCAAGCGCCTGGTGAGCCGTTGAGTAACGTAGTGCAAGAGGTTCGGCGTCTAATGGTTTTGGCCTACCCAGGGCCGGCAAGTGAACTCGTCGAAACGATTGCTTGTGACACGTTCCTAGACGCGTTGTCGAATCAGGAGTTAGCGTATAAGGTTCGGGAACGGGAGCCCCGAGACCTGGCGTCTGCTTATAGGCATGCGATCAGAATTGATGCGTATGGCCGTTCGAATACGTCGGAAGGTGATGCCGACCGTAGATACGGAAGGGTTAAAGTAGCCCGAGAAGATCGTGTAGCCCCGGTGGCTAATGAACGGCCGAGCCGTTATATCGAAGACCTCGAAGAGAAGGTCAAAGCCTTGTCGATAGAATTGGCACGTCTTACGTCAAAGCCAGATTCAAATTCTGTTCCGGGTAACTCTTATGGAAAGTGGAATAGCTCAGATCGAGCTACGGAAGGTTCACAGAGAACCGAACCATTTGTCCCTCAGCGGCGAGGGCGATGGAGGAATCCTGATATCGAATGCTATCTCTGCAAGCAGAAAGGGCATGTGAAGAGTATTTGCCCACAGAGATTTGCTGCCGAGAAGAATGAGGCCTAGAGTCTCATCGGATACCGCTTAATTGCGGGAGTTTTCCGAAGGTGTCGGATGACGAATTTTCTGTTTCCTCTTTTGATGAATACCTTTTTCTGTTTGGGTCTCGAAGTCTAGAGATCCGGAGGTGTCGTGGTCGTACGAAGGAGAGCGTTGATTGGTGTTTTCTGAGAGTGCCAGGAAACCGAAGTCTGTGTCGTGTGAGAGATCTGTGAGTTCGTGGATGACGAATGTTTTGGTCTGCAGTTGTTGGTGGAACTCGTGCTCGTGAGAGAAGTGTGTTGAGGCTGACGGCTTGGTAAACTAGTGACGCCGTTTGGTCGGTGAGTTGAGTTGAGTATCCTGCACCACGGGTGGGCTGTCGCAAAAACGGGTGTTGGAGTAATGTCGCACTAAGCGTTGGCGTTCAGTGTGGTGGCAGAGTATGTTGTCTATGGATTGGAGTAATATCGTCCGGACAACGGAGGTGTTCGTCCCACGGTGGTGGCTGGTTTCTTGTCGTCTTTCCTTGTTCGTGTTGAGAGTACGGAGCCGAGCGTTCACCAACTGTGAAGCGGCCGAACGGTCGGGAAGGAGGTCCTGAGGATGTCGTGAACAGTTGATAGACGCACTGAGGGCGTTGATGATGTCTGTGCTGTGGCAGACGAGAGGAATGTCATGTACGGAGAGCTATGGGAAGCTTAAAGGTAAAATGGTTACTGTGGTTACTGAAGTGAAGTACGGTCGATGGGACTTTGCAAATCGACTCGCACTGTCCATTGGTCATTATTCGGTCTGGAACAATCGACTCTTCCAGACGGAGACTGTAGATCGATTGGTACGTACCCAGTTACGGAGAGTTGCCGAGCGTAGGAGGCAGACCTACGGCTCGCGTGTAAAACCGAGCAAGAGTGCTCGCGGAGACTAGGTCTCGTTGTACAAGTCTTGAACCCGGTCCTGTATCAGATACAGAGGAGTGTGAGATCGCTGGCGATGGTAGTTCACGTGGATAAGCTAAAGCGATTCTACGGTGATCACCCGCGCAGCTGGTTGTCGGAAGCGGTTGAGGAGTCCCCCGTGGACGCTGGCCCGTTTCCCGGAGACACCGAGTTGGTGGGATCCAGTGCAATCCCCGCGGAGTCCCCCGCGCCTGTTGAGGACAGCGTCGGAAGTCCCCGTCGACGCTCGACGCGGCGTACGTGCCGGTCGGACTAGCTTGAGAGCTAGCGGTGAGTGACCAAAGCCGCTTAATTGCGGGAGTTCGATGAAACGTGAGTGCCTCGGTTACCTTTTGATGATATCC
The DNA here is from genome assembly GCA_949752735.1 of Lumbricus terrestris. Classification (NCBI taxonomy): domain Eukaryota; kingdom Metazoa; phylum Annelida; class Clitellata; order Crassiclitellata; family Lumbricidae; genus Lumbricus; species Lumbricus terrestris. Next base: position 24,977,168 of record OX457049.1, on the reverse strand, counting down.
TTTTTCGTTCTGGCAACAAGTGTGGGCCAGGTGGTGCGAGAGACGCGAACTGGGTCTCTACACCGCTTAATTGCGGTGGTTTGTGAATCTGTCGGTGGACAGCGTAACGGGTTTCCTTTTGATGATATCTTTTCAGTTTTACGCCTGTCATTCCAGTGGTACACAGAAGATGAGAGACGCGCTCTCGGCGTTTCTTATCTTCGCGTAATGGCGATTGTTTCCTGAGACCGGTGAAGTTTCGTTGAGTTCTTTTGAATCTGCTGACCGCTGATCATGGTGGGACTTTCAGTGCAGTTTGCCTGAAGACTCTAAGTCCGAGTCACTTTACGTTTTGATCACCTGTTTCTTTTAATGGTAGGTGATGGGATGGACGGACATCCCAGGTGAAGAGATAGTGTGGCGACTTTTCTCTTCTTAAGGTCCCCTAGCCTACGGGTTAGGTGGAGCCTAGGTCTCGAGACAGAGGGGCATCTGAGGTTGGTAGTCTAGGAGGCGAGGCTAGATACCAGTAGAGTGAGTGGAATTCTCGCGCCGTAAATGCCAGGTAGTGCTTGGGGAGAATGTCCGGGGAATTAGGAATGTCTTGCACCCGTCAAGCTAACGGACGTAGGTAACGTTGGGCGGGGTCTTAAGTCAAGCTTTCCGGTGTTGAGGTCTTGCGCCATTAAAATGCCATCATCTGCGTTGGATGACAGTGCTTGGTAGCGGATTCTCGTGAGGTGACGGATTGGAGTAATCGTCCGTGTACCTGGGTAAGTGTTTCAGCGGTACCACTCTATAACCGTCTTTACGGTTCCTTGCACTCTAATCAAAACCTGGGTTGGAGTGTTTCAGTTGCGTGTGAAATCTCTGATCCTGAAGCCGGTGCGCAGCACCGATGAACGGCACGGAAAGATACTGTGGACAAGGGCCGATGGTTCGCTTAATGCGAAGATTATTGAAATCGTCGGGTCGACGATAATTATGTTTCTTTTGATGATTCGTATATATGAAACGCCACTGTGCTAAGGGAGCGTTTCATTTGACTTGTGGTTCCGAGGACACAAGGGAAGCTGCTGGAACGGACAAACTGCTGCTGTCGTAGGTTCGATCCTTGAACGTTTTGGTTGGCCTATGTATTCGTGTTAGGTCCCACGCATGTTCGACCACGCGTTTCTTTTGTGTTAATAAAAACCCCACTTCTGGACCTGGCGGCTCGACAGCGCCCTGATCTGCAGATGTGAGGGATTACGTAAGTTTGCTATGTGTCAGTCTGTGTTGGCTAAAGGCCATATCTACCCCACTTCTGGTTCTGGCGGCTTCCTGGCGCCTTGATTGCCTGGATGTGTGGATAGATGCGAGGCGACGACGGAGAACGGAGTACCCCATCTCTGGTCTGGACGTCTCAACGGCGCCCTGACCGCACGGGGATGAGGGGAACGAAAAAGGAATTGACGGTGAGAATGGAGTACTCCACTTCTGGTCTCGGCGTCTCGTCAACGCTTTGACCACATAGGAGCGAGGGGAACGAAGGGAAAACTGACGGTGAACGTGTGTGAGCGGATTACCCCACTTCTGACCTTGGTGGCTCGCAGCACCCTGGTCGATAGATTTGGTGGTCGAGAAAATTTGGTAGTGCAGACCCTACCGCGAGAGGAAGAGTCGTTGAAACGACGTGAGTGAAAGGGTACCCCACTTCTGACTCTGGCGGCACGCAGCGCCTTGGTCGCGTAGAAGTTGGCGGTAGTGAACAGTGGTAAACATGGCCCCACTTCTGATCTTGGCGTCTCGACAACGCCTTGATCACATAGATTTGGGTGAGCCAGACGTTTGGTAGCGCAGACCCTACCGGTGAGAGAGAACGTAGTACCGTTAATGTTGGACTCCTTGGTGGAGCTGGTATAAGCAATTTAAGGGAACTCGACTTCGGGTGTTGGACAAACTCCTTAAGTAGGGCCCTGCGTGAGATTACTTGCTCGTGTTTCGTGTTGTAGGTGAAGCCGTGGAAGCGAGAACGAGTTGACTGGAGCTCGAGTGACAACTGTTGGTGACGAGAAAAGCGAATTTGCGGATACGATGGGCGAGAAACAGCGAATACACACGCTGAGAACAACGCCTACATCGAAATGATTGCATAACATGGTGAAATATTGGATGTTGTTATGTATTCATGTGTGAACTGTTGTCTTGATCGGAGGACAGCGTGTTAGTGTTTTCCTCCGAGGGGCTTAAATCTAGGTAGATAAGTCCCGGGGACGGGAGGGTAAATATCTCGTGAAGAGATCGTAGCTTAGTTGACCCCGATGCTCCGCATCAACCGGAGAGGAGGAGAGTGTGGCGTTTCAGCCACAAGACGATAAACTCCGACCGGTTGCCTTGTCAAACTGAAGCTGGAGACAGGCAGGAGATCGACGGCGAGGCATAACACAGCCAAACCGCATCTCAAACGCGTGTACGAGTAGGGCTAAGATTAGATTTAATTCCATAAATAATTCTAGGTAGGTCCAATAACTTTAATTTAGGGCGCAGATGACGTAGAAGTCGTTTGGGAAGAGACAGAACCAAAGATCGTGAAGATCCGATAATAATTGAATTTTTGGCGAATTATTGAAGATTTTTCACAGGCTGAAAAATCGCGTTTAAACAGTGATATTCCGGTGGAATAAAGCCTGCCACACGATGTTCTGCTACTAGTGTAGAGTGGTGGCGATCACTCTATGGGCAATGAATATTAACTCTGTTCGTTTCATTGCTCTCCACGCAGTCCCGGCACGTTGAATTGACATTGCTACGTTGGTTTGTTGGTGTCCAAACGTTTTCTGGTGAATTTGACGAGAAATATTGTATCCGGATCGAATTCGCACACGCGAAGGTTATACGTTACCTGCGGTGACGATCGAACGGCGGCCAACTGGGCATCGCCCCGCTTCGACGCACCAGGGAGAGTTGGTGGTGGCTCATCCCGTCTTACTTGTAAATGTCTCCTGGCCTTTAGTGCCGTGTTGAAAATCAGACCCGCTGAGTGCTTGCAGCGTAAAACAAAGCAGTATTACCGCATCTGATCGAGGCTCCGGCGTAGTGTAAGCCTAGGCACCTTACCCGCCACGAGCCCGTCAGCATCATACATATCATAACGTATTCTGAACATCGCTGCTTGGGACTATCTGACCCTCGGTAAATCGTGTACTGTTGTCCGTAATACGCCGTTCGTTTTCGGAGCGGCCGGAGGCTCGATAGAAAGTATTGCCTCGTGCAGTAGCTGTTTCTTTCCTCCTGCGACAAGTCACTTTTCCATCGTATCTGGTTAAACTTCCAGCGTGTGCGGCAGTGAATTGCCCTGTACGTGTGACACAGAGCTAAAATCGATACTTCTGGCGGCCCGCGTCGGTTAATCCGCACGGCCGACCAAGGCGAGCGCGCAACCGTAGAAAGCGGTAAGGCCTCGATAATTCTGAATCCTTGTTTCCTGGTATCTGTGGCTGTGGTGCCTCTTGTAACTGCACACGGCGGCGTTTGGTGACCTCTGCGAACGTCGTGGGATCATCGTTTGCCGCACTTAGGCGACGCATAATTACAGTTGCGATACAGTTCCGGCATCCAGCTCTAATCCATTAGCGAAACCTGCCGGGAGGCATATCCTGGTCAATTGTTACTCGATCCTTGCAATCTCGGTGTCAGATTGTGCGCCTCGGCGGCTGTGTCACTTTACCTGTGAGGGGCTAATCGATATCTGAAGGCGTTCCGACGGTAGGAGCTCGCGAAAGGCCGTTTTCGGGTCTTTGCGTGTAGTTTTCTTACGCGGCCGCGAACGACCGGCCTAGCCCCCGGTCTGAACGAATAACTTTGTATCCTGTGGTCCAATCGTCTCGAACCAAGCGACAATCTTGTTCATCTTGACGAGTAAAAGACTTTTCCTGTTGAGAGTTTGTCAGCATCTGTTAAGGTTTCGACGCTACAGTCTAGTGAGAGCGCCTCGCGCGTGAGTGGACTTAGCCGACGCGAAACTTGGTTTCCCCGGTCTACTCGGCCGCCAACTAAAGTGCGTTGCTGTTCTGTTCGCGTGCTATCCCAGCGGTAGCCCGGACGAAGTAGTTGCGCACTGAATAACTCCGTCAGCTGTGATCCAATCGTTTTGAACTAAGCGACAATCTGGTTCATCTCGACGAGTAGAAGACTTGCCTTGTGAGAGGTTTGTCTGTATCTGTTACGGTTTCGGCTGTATAGTCTGGAAGAAGCGCCTCGCGCGTGAAGTGGACTTAGCCGATTTCTTGATCTTTCGCCTGACGCCGCGAAGGCCGACAGCGAACGACCCGGTCTCCGAGAAACTTTGTCAATTGTTACCCGATCCTTGCAATCTTGGTGTCAGATTGTGCGTCTCGTTGAGTGGGACAAGTCAGTCGGAAGAGAGTTAAGCGATATCTGGAAGGGTTTCGACGGTAGGAACTCGCGAAGAGTTTTCCCCGGTCTTTTCCCGTAGAGTTCGGTTACGCGGCGCCGCGGTCAAGCGAACGACCGCCGCCGACAGGTCTGTGTGGGCAACGCGCAGTGCCCTAGGTCTGCGAGTGTATTGCGATATTCTTTGACTACCGAATATCTTTCCTTTCACCTCTGGTCTTTGAATCGGCTAGTAGTAGAGCCCGTCGATACGATCGCTTGGCTATATCAGCCGCCGTTGATCAGCGTTGGTTGAAGTCCAAGGTAGATACCGGCCACGACTGGTCGGGTGAGTGTAACTTTGTGAGTTGTTGTGCGAATAACGAAAAGTTGGTGTCATATTGCTCAGTGAATCAAGCGCTCTCTAGTTACGTCGAGAGCCAGTGACCTGTGTCAGTGATTCGAGTTCGTGTCGGAAGCGTCATACGGTTGCCACCGGCGTTTCCCCCGAACCGCGAAAGACCGTAAGCGTAGCGGTCGAGAACGTGTATCTTTGTCAGTTGTAGTCCGACTTGTACGATCGGGGTGTTGATCTACTCAACACACCCCGTGTAATATCTCTGTAACATCTGTTGGTGAATATCGTGTGTGTAGCAAACGGTGAAAGCTTGTCTTCACCGAGAAGCGCATTTCCGCGACCAAGGGAAATCGCTTACGCATTGTCTAGGAGAACTCAGCTGGTCTAGACAGCTCCCTTTAATTGCATCAGTTACCGGTTCGTTACCCTAAGTTAATTTAGTTAAGGAAGTTGTGTATCCCTTAGCTAATTTTTAAGCCCCCAATACGGGAGCGATGCTGGTCTGTTGACAGTGACCACGAGCCAGAAGCGATACGAAAATCAGTTACCGTTGACGCCTGTTGCGGCGGCTTACGTGAAGTAAAGAGTCGACCGTACGCAATTCCTTCGGATAGCGTGCAGGAAGCTCAGTGATAGAGAATCGCGCGCGCTTGGCAACCGCCGCGTATTCCGGCTATTTTGATCTCGGCGTGTTCGGCCGTTGTACAAGTTAATCGCCTCCGAGCGATACAAGGGTGGTCTCCCTAAAGGCCTGGTACCAGAAACAAGACCTATTGGTCGCGTTGGCATACGAGACAATGCCTGTGTCGTTACTTCGTATAGGGTTAAATCCCCTGGAGTGGAGCTGGTTCCGTTGCCTATGGCCGACTGGATGCCAAACTCAGGTCATGCCTCTCGGGAGTGAAGGCGCCTCGACCGTTCGTTGTTACATGGTACGAAAGAGAGAAGACCGCGTAGGGAAGAAGGCAAAGGCGGTCGCGGTGAAAGGGAGTTCCAAGCGCGGATCGGCTGCCCGTGGAAAAGTGGACCCTGTTTTGAGCATTGGCCATCCTGGCGCTCAGGTCGTTACCTCCCCGGTGACCGCGGACGGGGCAGATGTGGATTCCGACGCGACGGAAATATACTCCCAGTTCCGGGCCTCCTTGCTAAGACAATCTTCCCCGGTCGTAACCGAAATGTTGGATTGGCCTAAGTACGATTTGAGAGGCCGTGACGAACGGGGCGTGCCGCCACAGCACCTCTTGAAGAGGCGCTATATAAATTTTGATCGATTGATTGATAGATGATTGGCCAACATGATTCAAACCTTTAGATTCAATTTATGTAAATTTTCCTCCACTTTTCTACACCAGGTCAAACTACATTTCCGCCTACTTCTTCAACAGCAACCTCGACTGTACGGACGCTACCTCAAACAACGGGTAAATACATGTACACTTGTTCTTCAGTTAACAATATAAGCCTCGGGGCTGTCACGCTGAGAGCGCCTCTGAATAGCTACAGTCTGTAAGAGGCGCTTTATAAATGCTTATATACAATACAATACAGTACAATACAATACAATACAATGCAATACAATACAATAATACAATAAGCTTAATATTCGCGGCCATATTCTCAACATTCTAACGTAACTTTGCGTGCTTCACCCAAGTTCAGTTATTGGCGTGCAGGACTGTCGTGGGTTCAGTTCGAAGTAGGCTTACAATATTAATCTGCCGATGTAATGAATTATTTGTTTTGGGTGTTCTTCCACGAGACGGTTACCCTAGGAAAGTCTTAGGCTACCTTCACACTAATTGCTCTGAACTAACATTAATATTTTTGTGCTTGATCGTTAGACAGTGGCGGCGCTTAAGTTCCAAGGGCAAGGACTACCATGGCCCATCACCGTGCCTTTGCCATTGTAGGCCATTCTTTGTGGAATGAACTCCCTCCAACTATCCGGGAGTGTCATCTTCAGCCCTTCGCTACTTGAAGTATTTTTTTGTTTCCTCTGGGCTGTCACGCTGAGAGCGCCTCCGAATAGCTAGTTTGTAAGAGGCACTTTATAAATGCTTACCGGTATATACAATGCAATACAATACAATACAAAGCAATGCAATATAACATTTAAAAAATATATTACAAATATATGAAATCTTTAAACCATTGTTTTTTCTCAATTGCAATTCAGTGTAAACCTACATATGAGCTGCAATTTTTTTTATGAACCCAGTTCCTCCGGTATCAACGACTGCTCCCAGTATGACAACTTCAACAGCTGCACCGGCAGGTAGGTCGTCTTTGATATAAATCCCAAAACTAAAAGTTTAATTATTTAGTAGCAGCAGGAATGTTTTAGGTGTGTAAAATCATGAATTCTCCAATCTTGCGGTTGCTAACTTTGCTTTACCCAATAGTATGAAGAAATCGCTTTAGAAGAACGCAAAATTTAAATATAGGACCAGAAACAGAAAGATAATTATATATATTAAAAGTTTTATGTAATTCGATGTATTTTCAGTCGCTATTTGAGAACGTTAAAATAAACCAATCAAACATGAAGTTAAAACTGTGCTTCTATTTCTTTCTGCCTTGTTTCTGAACAAGAAAGTTTTTAAGAAAACCGTTCACCTCATTTAGGACTCAATAATTATTTGAGTAATTTTGTGCGCTCGAAGTGAGCAAAATTTTATTCTGCCCGCGTAAAGACGGAAGCACGATATCAGTGAAACGAAGCATTGTTATTATTATTATATTCGTTTAATGGTAACAAAAACTGATAGACACACCGCTATCAGGTACAAAAAACAGTTTATCAAATACAATATAATACCTATAGAATGTCTTTAGCCTTGATTGTTGGGTTTCTGACCTTGCACTTAAATTTCTAATGATACGTTGCACAACGGTTTAAAGAGTACCTTCAAAAACAGATGTGGCTCGTTGACTTTTGGCTTCATTTGCGATCATTTGCCCTTGAGAAACGCACCTCTAAAATCATACTCACAACAGTTGAACTGGGACATTGTAGCTGAATGTTTTACGCGGTTCAACGACACGAACATCCGAGGTGGATTCAATGAATCGTCAATAACTAGCGAAGATGCTTGTAAGTCCATCTGTGTCAGCAATCAGGCATGTGTTGGGATCGACTGGAACAGCATAGATCAGGCATGCTGGCTTGCAATGGATACAACGGATTCAACCAAGTACAACCAGACTGGAATCACTCACTGGGATCTCAACAGGACATGCAACGCAGGTTAATTGCTAGATAAGTTTTACTGGGACCAATTCTATACCCTATCTATCTATCTGTCTGTTTATCTGTCTGTCTGTTTATCTATCTGTCTGTTTATCTGTCTGTCTGTGTATCTGTCTGTCTGTGTATCTGTCTGTCTGTTTATCTGTCTGTCTGTCTGTCCGTCCGTCCATCCATCCATCCATCTATCCATCCATCCATCCATCCACCCATCCATCCATCGATCCATCCATCCATTCATCCATCCATCCATCCATCCATCCATCGATCCATCGATCCATCCATCCATTCATCCATCCATCCATCCATCCATCCATCCATCCGTCGTTCTTGACTACTCTGTCTCTATTGCAATCGCTATTGTTCGTACTAACGTTCTCACCATCTCTCTCGGTGCCCATACATGTACATGTACTGTTTTAAGCTATGTGCGCATGTAATAAAGTTACCTGCTGTCTACATCACAGTCTGAACTTCACACGACGCTGTGTGTCTATTCTTTTGTAGTTAATTCAAATTCAACAAGTGCCACAACTGCTCCGACATTGACAGGTGGTTCCAATTCTTCAGTTTCAACAACACCTCCGACCCCATCAGGTACCAGTGATCTCATTCACAGTCTGGTGAACATCAGAGAAATAAATTGATATACTATTCGAAACTGCATCTCAATGTAATTCTGTATCATCACCATCCCTTCTCCACCCACGTGGACACTATAGAGATAAGTCTGTGAGGTAAACACAATGACACGAGAAACTAGGATCTTGCTGCATCGATTGCTGAAATTTACATTTCAACTGGATTACGTGTGTTTCACCTATTTTATATTTTACCTTTTATCAGTTTGTATACACCGTGCTTAGAGAACTGAAGACGTTGAATTGGACTTCCTCAGTCAATCAATCGATCGATTGATCGATCAATCAATCAGTCAGTCAGTCAATCAGTCAATCAATCGATCAATCAATCAGTCAGTCAGTCAATCAAACAGGAAGGCATATTGTTGCTTGAGTATGACAAAGTCAGTTTAATATCTTATTGCTTTATATATCTGAGATTCTCATATGTTCTTATAGCGACATTCTACAGACTACTTCTATTAATTTCATTTTTGGTCTGTCAGGAACATCATCACCTTCAAACAGCTCCAATAATGCGACTACATCCGTCACCACAGGTAATTAAGCTGCTGTCTAGTCGTACATCCAATTGCGGATGTAGGACAGATACATGTAACAGAATTTAGCTGTTTTGAATCTGCAATTCGCAATCGTTATCGTAATAGTAGTAGTAGTTGTGGCAGTAGTAGTAGTAGTAGTAGTAGTAGTAGTAGTAGTAGTAGTAGTAGTAGTAGTAGTAGTAGTAGTAGTAGTAGTAGTAGTAGTAGTAGTAGTAGTAGTAGTAGTAGTAGTAGTAGTAGTAGTAGTAGTAGTAGTAGTAGTAGTAGTAGTAGTAGTAGTAGTAGTAGTAGTAGTAGTAGTAGTAGTAGTAGTAGTAGTAGTAGTAGTAGTAGTAGTAGTAGTAGTAGTAGTAGTAGTAGTAGTAGTAGTAGTAGTAGTAGTAGTAGTAGTAGTAGTAGTAGTAGTAGTAGTAGTAGTAGTAGTAGTAGTAGTAGTAGTAGTAGTAGTAGTAGTAGTAGTAGTAGTAGTAGTAGTAGTAGTAGTAGTAGTAGTAGTAGTAGTAGTAGTAGTAGTAGTAGTAGTAGTAGTAGTAGTAGTAGTAGTAGTAGTATAGTAGTGGTAGTGGTAGTAGTAGTAGTAGTAGTAGTAGTCGTAGTCGTAGTCGTAGTCGTAGTCGTCGTCGTCGTCGTCGTCGCAGCAGCAGCAGCAGTAGTAGTAGTAACATTCCACATAATAATCGCTATAAACTATACGTGGACGGCAGAAGAAATGGATAGGACACATCTTAAGGAGCGACACCCTACTAAGAGACATCATTGAGGGAAGAATGGAGGGGAAAAGGACGCGAGGTAGACCAAGAACAATGTTGCTGGACTGGATGCTGACAGAGGATGATGGATACAGTGGACTGAAGAGAGAAGCTCAGAACAGAGAAAAATGGCATCATTGGACATACGAACCTGCCTGAGGGCAGAGAACACGAAGAAGAAGAAGATAATAATCGTAATCTCGAGATTTCTAAAATGCCCAAAACATCAAGTCGCAGTAATCAGCTTTCTGTATAAATGCCAGAATCCTATAACTTAGGCTTCATTATAGAAATACTTTAGTTTTGGTAGCAACCGTAATCGTAGTCGTAATCTCTAGACTTCTAAAGCGCTACTCGAAAGCCAAGCGCGGGGCACCAGCTTATTCACGAGCGCTGCGTTGCGTCAAAATGGTTGTCCGTAAGACTATACAGGGTGCGGCCCAAAAAAATAACCCATTACGAAAATCGCGATTTCTCAAAAACCGCTGAATATTTTGTTATAAAACTTCGCCAGTCTATTTGACACATCTCTACAACTTGGCTAAATCTAATGAAATTCGATTCATGAACACCAAAATGGTGCAACCCTGAAGTGAAACGTTGCTATTTTCTTTCAACAGACATTTAGTGACAGCAATAGCAGCAATAAGTAACAAAGTGACGACGCAAACAGTAATATAACAAGGTTCAAGGTTACTTATTGTTATTGACAAGATTAGGCCAAGTGTTAAGTTTTGTGCAGTGAATGCTCGAAGTGACCACCGTTTGCTTTTACACAAGCTTGCAGACGTTTTCGAAAGCCCAGAACAGTCTTCTGTATGGTGTCAATTGACAAAAGTCATTCCAAATGATTTGTAGCGTATTTTTCAGTTCAGAAAATGTTCTTTGGCTTTGTGGGAAGTTTGTTGTAAGTCTCAAGCATTGCACCCCAAACAGCATAGTCGAGTGGGTTCATATCTGGGGAATTTGGTGGCCATGAATCCTTGTCGATGAAGTCCGGACAGTGACTTGTTAACCAATCTTGGGCCAGCTTGGCGCCGTGAGCGGGCGCTCCATCTTGCTGAACAGTGAACTGATTTCCCAAGACATTGTGACAGTCACCGACTTTTTAGGCAAAAGATTCTCCACGTATAGTACTTAGCATTGACTTTGGCCTTCTCGTCAATGAAATGCAAGCGTCCTTTGCCCTCATAGCTGATACCTTCAGAAACCATGATGCTGGGAGAGAACTTGGCTCTCTCGACCAACAGGCGGCTTGGATGGATATCGGGTTTTTTCTTCTTCGCCCAGACGCGGTTGTTTTGAGTATTAATGGGTGGATTGATGTAAAAGATCTTTTCATCGGTGAAGAAAACCTTATTATGGCACACTGCAGGCTACTTTATGTAAAATTATGATTTCCTATTTCGTGAATGCCGTGTTAAATTGAAAAAATGCATTTCTTTCTTCTGCCTGATGTCATGATCACAAATATAAAGATACTGACATAAAATTTTCAAATAATATGCAGAAATATGTTACGAACAAGAATGAAAATATTTGAAAGAAAATATTCAGCGGTTTTCGCGAAATCGCAATTTTCGTAATGGGTTATTTTTTTTGGCCGCACCCTGTATATAGTCTAAAGGTGGTCGGGCAATCTGTATACGTTGCTTAGAATGACAAACATTAAACAGTTGCCGCTGTGAGCATTAGCACAAGTTATGGCATTTTCATTCAGTCTTGTATCCGTTTTAGGTACAGGTACAACACAGGCAAGCAACACAACACAGACAACCCCTGCAACAGGTTAGTCAACTGTTC
>OX457049.1:24887975-24962975 GCA_949752735.1 Lumbricus terrestris | reverse complement strand
TGTCAGTGTGGTCATTTTTTTCGTTTTCTTTTCAGTTCCGTCTACAATTCCACCGTTAGGTGAGTTCTTCTCATCGCTGTGACCGCTGACATTAGTGGCATCTGTGACGTTTCCTATTGTCCTCACCATCTTCTTCTCTCCCTTCATCATGACCATCAGCTTTCACAAGCAACACTAGCAAAATCTCCACCATTAGAACCACCTCCACCTCAATTACTACTAGAAGCGTTGTCACCAACTCATAATCGTCATGATCATCAGGATCATCATCATCATCATCATCGTCGTCGTCGTTGTCGTCGTCGTCGTCATCATCATCATCACCACCACAACATCACCACCACCATCATCATCATCATCATCATCATTCTTCACCATCCCAATAATCACCACCTTCTCCTTCATTGTCAAAAGCTCAAAGCAACATGTTATTTCTATAGACAACATCCTCATCTTCGTCTTCTTCTCTCTGTTCACAGTTGGCTGCACATACAACTGGACGCTGACGAACAATTCGCACGTGACGGGAGCTGCTCAACAGACCGCGGCGACGTCAGAGTCCAGCTGTCTGTCCGCCTGCGAGAGGAACTCGAGCTGCGTCGGAGTCGACTGGAACATCCTGTCCAGTCTCTGCTATGTCATAACGAACCTCACGGACCCGACGAGGATTTCTCAGCTGGGGATCAACCACTGGGACCTCACCAAGCTCTGCTTCGGTGCGTGTCTTTTGCTCGTCTTTGTTCTATTCTGTTACGTATTCTGTCCTTTATGCCCTCTTTTCTTTCCTCTCTTTGTCAGTCAACCTCCAATTGGCCTAAACGCTATCGTAATCGTAATATCAAGGTTTCTGTAGCGCCCGTAAAAGCGAAGTCTCGGGAACCAGCTTATTCTCAGGCGCTTAATAAAAAACAAAATCGATGCGCAGCGGGTCAAGATCCGGAGAGTCAGGCAGACAGATGGACGGACGTCTAAGATGGATGGTGTTTAGAGTTGAAATGACGAGGGATGTGAGGCGAAGAAGAACTTTAAGGATTTTCATGGTTTATTAATAACTATAGACAGACGCCATTGTATGTTATCCAAAGTGCAGTTATCAGTTTTATTGGCGAAATAAATGAAAATCACTCCCGTCTTGCCTGCCTACATTGCTCTCTGGAGTAAATTTACCATGTATTCAATAAGTAGCCTACAATAAATACCGGATTCTTTAAGAAGTAGTGGATACGCCTACCCTGCAGTTGCGATATTGATTGTACAATGTACATTTCGCTTCACTTTCGGCACAATAGAAGAAGACGAGTTAGACTTTACATTAATTCTGATTTCTTGGTTTGTTTGCAGACGAAAATTCAGGTATGAATCACGATATACTTTTCAGCCATTCATGCATCATATGTTTGCCTTATTTTAATATCTTTATTAAATGATTGATTGATTAATTAACTCATTCAAAAGTGTATATATCTAGCGCCCAATCATGGTATAACTACTCATGTATTGACGCTTTTAGTCTCAGCCCGAACAAAGACAGAAATTTCAAATGGCCATAGAACGCGACAGTTTGATTGTTGTCGAGAACTTATGGAGTGTTATCTACATTCTATACTCTAGGGAACAGGCGCAGCTCACGAGGAAGGTCGGCCATTCCAAAAGTGTAAGCTTACCGGTTACCGACCACGGAGAATGCACGGTGTTGCTTAGTCGCAGTGTGGGCAGACTTGCGCTTCACAGTAAACTAAGCGATGCTACGCTATGCTATACTATGCGATGTTATGCTGCGCTATGCTAAGCTATAGTTTTATGCGATGTTATAATATGTTATGCTATGCTATATTGGGCGATGTTATGTTATGCGATGTTATGCTATGTTATGCTATGTTATGCTATGCTATGCTATTTTATATTATGCGATGTTATGCTATGTTAAGCTATGCTGTATTATGCGATGTTATGCTATGCTATGCTATGCTGTATTATGCGATGTTATGCTGCGCTATGCTATGCTATATTATGCGATGTTATATGTTATGCTATGCTATGCTGTATTATGCGATGTTATGCTATGTTATGCTATGCTATATTGTGCGATGTTATGGTGCGCTATGCTATGCTATATTATGCGATGTTATGCAGCGTTATGCTATGCGATGTTATGCTGCGCTATGCTACGCTATAGTATGTGATGCTATGCTATGCTATGCTATATTATGTGATGCTATGCTATGCTACTTTCTCTACAGTGTGGTGTGCAAACGTCTGGAGCCTAACAAGCGACGCTTATTCGACTGGCGACCGGCTGTTGATTCCCGCATCCGATGAGACGGGATGCAGATCAGCCTGCTTCAGCAACCCCAACTGCACAGGGGTTGATTGGACGGGAAGCCCGAGTATGTGCTACCTGGACGTCAGCAGCGCTGCCACATGGACGGGCGGAGCAAAAGCCCACTGGGATCTGACCAGACAAACAAATGCCTCCTGTCCCAGTCAGTTTACTTTCGATATCTTCGAGTTATCATTAGTATTTTTATGATCTGAAATCTGATTACAATTGCAAAATATGATGATGACGATGATGACGATGATGATGATGATGGGAGTGGGGTGACATCTATATTCTATAATAGTAGTAGTAATAATAATAATGATAATAATAATATTAATAATGATGATGATAATAATAATGATAATAATCTATATAAATAAAAATGTAAAAAGTTTGGTCCTAATGGGTTATCTCGGAAACTTCATCACAGATTCTTTTGAAATTTTTCGCAAAACGCTCCGTTCGAACACGATCGTGTTTGTAAAAGGATATCCTGGAAAGAAACAAATCTCTTAGACCAAAAAAACACAACTTACTCCTCGAGTTCACACGTTTATACATTTTAACTCTCACGCAGACGCCCGCCATCTCGCGCATGCGCTGTCGATAGCGCTGTAGATATAATATGGATTCGACCCACTTTCATTTCAACCGTCCAAAGATTTTAACTGGGTCACCAATCACAAACCTGAGAAAGAGGTCGCAACATTCGCGCGCGCTCTCCAGTGCAGCGGGAGGAAGAAAGAGGGGAGGGAGCGGACAGATGGAGAGAGGGAGGAGATGGATGGAGGAAGGGGAGAGACGGAGGGGGGTGAGGGATGGGGAGGGGGAGCGACGGGAAGGGAGATGGGAGGGGAAGGGAGGGGAGGGGAAGGGGAGCGGGAGGAGAATGGGGAGGGGAGGAGAGGGGAAGGGGAGGGAGGGGAAGGGGGAGCGGGAGGGGAATGGGGAGGGGAGGAGAGGGGAATGGGAGGGATAGGGAAGGAGGGAGGGGGAGGGAGGGGAAGAAGGGAGGGTTAGGGGAAGGGAGGGACGGGAGGGGGACGGAGGGGGAAGGAGAAAGTGGGAGGGAATGGCGGTAGGGAGGGACAGAGGGAGGGAGCGAGGCTGGAAAGGGAGGCATGGAGGGAGAGTTGCACGGTCTTTTCAGCCACAGCAACGCGTGGCCGGGTACAGCTAGTAACAATAATAATAGTGATGATGATAATACTACTACTACTACTACTAATAATAATAATAGTAATAATAGTAATAATAACAATGAAAACAATAATAATAACAATAATAATAGGCCTAATAATAATAATAGGCCTAATAATAGACATAATAATAGGCCTAATAATAATAATAATAATAATAATAATAATAATAATAATAATAATAATAATAATAATAATAATAATAATAATAATAAGAGTCGCGGTTGGCTTGCGCCTTGGGGCGACTCTCTGCGAGCCGCACAGCTGCGTCTGTGGCTCTCTTGTTTCGGCAGAGGGCTCGCACGGATTATCCTGCGCGTTGGGTCCGGGACGTTCATCCCGACATGCGTCCCTGAACGATCTGATTTTCCGCAGCTTGATTCGAGCCGGTTACCCCTCGGCCAAAGAGCCGGTTGGCCTCCTGAGAACTGACGGCAAGAGACCTGACGGTCTTACTCTCATCCCTTGGCGTGCGGGGCGCAGTCTGGTCTGGGATGTGACGGTCACAGACACCCTGGCAGCTTCATATCTCCAAAACACCTCTCGGACTGCCGGAGCAGCGGCCGAGATGGCAGCTACTCGGAAAAACACCAAATACAGGCAGATCGCAACGGTCCATCACTTTGTCCCTCTGGCCTTCGAAACCATGGGCCCAGTGAATGCTGAGGGCTTGGTCTTTATCTCAGCATTGGGACAGGCACTCAGCACAATGAATGATGATGCACGCGAGACCTCCTACCTACATCAGCGCCTCAGTATTATGATCCAACGATTCAATGCGGTTGCATTCCGCGGTGCCTTTCCAGCGCAGGATCTCTACGACGATTAGGTGCCGTTCCAGATGTTTTTATTCTGTTCTTAATTAATATTTAAGTCCCTGAGGGATCCTAAATACCTCGGGGCAAAAAAAAAAAAAATAATAATAATAATAATAATAATAATAATAACTCTCTTAAGCAATATTTCCTAACTCTCGAGGGATGTTAAATACCTTGGATGAACAATAATCATAACATGACATAACATAACATAGCAAAACATAGTATAGCATAACATAGCATGGCATAACAGAGCATAGCATAACATTGACATAACAAAGCATAACATTGTAAAGCATAGCAGAGCATTACATAATTATAGCATACCATAGAATATAGCATAACAGCATAACACAGCATAACATAGCAAAACATAGCATAACAGATCACAGTCTAACGCTCCGTTTTAGGTTGTTGTTATACAAGCTCCATTCTCTGCTAGCATAGCACAGCATAAAATAGTATAACATAGCATAGCACAGCATAAAATAGTATAACATTGCATGGCACAGCATAAAATAGTATAACATAGCATAGCATAAAGTAGCACAGGATGGTATAACATCTATTTGACTTCGTTGAAGGCATCTGCACTTATCGCTGGACACTGTACCCGGGCAGGGGTTACGCCGATGCCGTCTTCACCAGCGCAGCCGACGAAAACCAATGCCGCCTGGCTTGCATCCGTGCTTGGCCGGATTGCGTCGGTCTGGACTACACCAACGTCGGGTCTTGTCTTCTTGTGCTGACGAACAGCAGCAGACTGGTCGAGTCACCTGGAACAAGGCACTGGTCCATCGAATACATGTTCCCATGCGGTAAGACCGGAAGACTAAATGCCTAGTAATAATTACTATGGCAATTACTACTACTATATATACTGCTACTGCTACTGCTTACTGCAACTGCTACAGCTGCTGCTGCTGCTACTACTACTATTTATACTACTGTTGCTGCTGCTGCTGCCTCTACCACAGCTATTATTATTCGTATTATTATGCTGTTGTTGTTTCTGTTGTTTTGTTGTTGATGATGATGATGATGATGATGATGATGATGATGATGATGATGATGATGATGATGATGATGATGATGATGATGACGGCGATGACGACGACGACGACGATGATGTTAAGGATGAGGATGAGGATGATAAAATGGCGACAACGACGACGGCGATAATTTTGCGGACTTGTACTCGGATAGCCACGTTTCGGACCAGGACTCGGTCTCAAACCCCTGGGACTCGAAACGCGATTCGCTCATTCGGTTTTCTAGTCGCGATTTCGGGGTAGAGCAGGTCACTGCATATTGCCATAACTAAATGTAGCGGAAGTTGCAGTTTTAGCTAATTCCACTACCAGTCATCTGCACCCTCACTTTGGAATAACGGGGTTGGGGACCGAGATCATTAGATTACCGTTACTGCGTGCTGTACTCGCGCTACACCAGTGCGTGTTATACTCGTTCTATGTCGATGCGTGTTATACTCGCGCTATATCGATGCGTGTTATACTCGCGCTATGTCGATGCGCGTTATACTCGCGCTGTATCGATGTGTGTCATACTCGCGCTATGTCGATGCGTGTTATACTCGCGCTATATCGATGCGTGTTATACTCGAGTATAAATTATTGCAAAAAAGCTGTTTCTACGACAGGTCCATGCACGAATGTCTGGCTGACGACACCCGGAGTTATGGACCGCAATCGCGTCCTCGTGAGATCCCTGACGACAGTCAGCGACTGTAGGACCGCCTGCACGAGCCAACCGTCGTGCACAGGATATGAATTCTTCAACAATCAATGTTACCTCAGCAACAGCAAGGTCTTCTTCGTCAACGCCGATGGCGGGTTTCACAACGACATTGCTCGCAGCAAATGCGGAAGTAGGACACCATTTAATCATTTAATATCGTATTATATATGAATTATATATATTCGTTTTATTGAGTTTTTGCTGACATACCGCAAATAGGAAATGAGAAAGAAAACCATAATACTTCAATCAAATGTATGGAAGTCAGTAAGAGGGGCAATGGTCGAGTTTCTGTTAAGTACTCGAGAAATGAAATTTCTTTCGTTTTGTATTGATTCTCTAAATCTATAAAGCGCCTCTCAAAGTGCACACCAATCAGAGGTGCTCTTAGTGCGAAACACCGAATGTAAAGAAAGTGGTTTTGAGACAGCGGAACGATGTGCCTCAAGCAACTGTTAATAACATAGAATGTGTCAATGAAGAGAGCTGATTCCAAAGTGCAATGAACGACCAATGAAGGCAAAAGCTCGAGTTTTGACCAACGCAGTCCTTGCTCGCGGGACAAGAGGATCGTGTCTGTCGCTTGAGCGTGGCGGACGATGTGAGGATACTGAAGTCGGGAGGAAGATGAGATCACGAGAGTATTTGAGCGCTAAGCCAGAGTAAAAGCAGTAAATCAAAGTAAGAACCTTGATCTCGATTTAGCCTACATATCTGATAGGATCAATTTACAGATTATGGTCTCACTTGATGTGAGTTTACCGCAGTTGTAAGTGAAAACTCTACATTTCTAACCTGTCACTTCAAAGACAAGCATAAGGTACAGTGGTGAGCATAAGCCTTGCATCATCAATTTTCAACTTCTAGTACTTTAGAGCTGTTAGAGGGTCAAGGTTTAAGGTTAGTGGTCACTGTATTAAGTGCTCGTGATGGGCGTTTAACATCTACTCACAGTCAAACGGGTTTAACAAAATGTCGGTTAATCTAGAGTTCATTCTAAATTGTTCGTGGTGCAGGCGGTTGTTCCGGGAGCTGGGTATTGTTCCCTAACACACGTACAAGCAACGAAGTTCCATTTGGGACGAACACAACAACAGAGCTGGACTGTAAGAACGGTTGCGTGTACGACAGCAACTGCACCGGCATTGACTACAACGCCACGAGTCGACTCTGCTACCTCGCATATCCAGGCAATTTCAGCAGTGCCGTGGGAATTAACCATTTCGAACGCATCAGGGATCTCAACTGCGGTAAGCTTACATACTATGTTTCTACGAGTAGAAGAGCCTACTAGACAAGGGCGGATACAGAAATTTTCGATGGGGGTAGCAAAAATTTAGGGTCTTGGTCCAAGAAACAGGGAAAAAATTTCGTCTGGGTCGCCCAAAAATCTGACGACCTTTTTTTAGTCATCAGCCTCGAATTTCCCAAAAAGATATTCCATCCGTCCAAAAAAAACTGATGACCTTCCTCGCAGGTGCGGGAGACGGACATACGGAACTATTCATGGGGGGAGGAGTGGGGCACGTCAACTTTTTGGGCCAGAATAGCTGGTAAAAAATAAAGAACTTTCTAGATGGGGGCATGGCCATTTTGGCCCCCTGGATCCGTCCCTGCTAGGAGAACACTTAGAATATTGCAGACAAAACTGGATTACATAAGCCACTTAGCCTACCACAGAAAATACTCTAATCTGCATAGTTGATGCTCGTGCAAATGGTGTCAACGTACGTATGGACCCTTGAGCGCAGAATGTTCAATTGACTTCTTTGAAAAGTGAAGTCTATGGTGTTGATAACTTTGATCGATTATGACTAAGCACATCTGTCAACTATAGATTTCACTCCAATATCGGAAATGTTCTGCAACACTTCAAGCACCGTTTGACAGCTAAAGGAAACACGAGATCTCCTTTTATTACGTTTGTAAGAGCCCTTAATTTCAGTCATGCATGTAGTCACTTTTGATGAATAGACTGCGAGACGCTTGTGAATAAGCTGGTGCCTGCGTTTGACTTGGAAGTGATGTTTCAAAAGTTGTTGTGATTACGGCTACAATAATATTCAAACGTTTATTGAATGTTTGTTTTATAGTTCCATCGCCGGATTCAACAACTATTGGTCCAGGTCTGTAGATTCATATCCTACGCCATGATACATAGCACTACCATATCTCCTACTACCTTATACTGTACCCACAAACTATCGCCCACAAGGCCTACCAAGCAATACTCAGAGTGGCGTAGCCAGGAATTTTTCATGGGGGGGGGTTTATGGCCGGAAACCCTGTTTTTTGCTATTTTTTTCTTACTTAAATAGAAAAATAACCTTAAAATTTTTTTCCCGGAGCCAATGGGGGGGTTTTAACCCCCGAAACCCCCCCCTTGCCTACGCCACTGAATACTCATACTATACTCAATTATATCCATGATACCCTTCCATATCTTCTACCTTACAGTGCCAATAAACTACCTCCCATAACCTACCAGGCTATCTGCCTTACCATTCTCTACATGACCTATCTATCCTATCATACCCTAACCTACCTGAGATGACCCCACCATAACCTAGCTAACATTCCCATACCAACCTACATTACCATACCCAAAATTCCCTAACTTACGATTCCCTATCCTGACTATACCCTGTATTACATACCCAACGTTCCCATACCATACCCTGCCCTACCCTATCCTTATCGTACCAAACCCTACACTGCCCTGCCCAACATTCCCCTGCGCGACCATTTCCCCATCCAATCCTGCTCTACATTATAGAGATCCTGACTGGCCGAGTGGGTTGGTAGCCCGCTCGCCACGCCGGCGGCCCGGGTTCGATTCCCGGCCGGTCGGTTTATCAGAGATTAATTTCTCGGATCTCTACTGCGGGTGGCTCGGTCGCAATATAAACGTGGAGTAGCGGTGGTGAAGGATCTCACCCTCAGGGTCGAGGCCATAAGACAGCCGCTATATAAATATGCGATTACATTTACATTTTACATTTACATTATCCTACCAAACACTCCCTACTCTTTCCTGCCATTCCCTATCCTACCCTCCCTACATTACCCTACCATACATTACTCCTAACTACGGAAATCTACAATATATCCTATCATATACCCAGGGTCAAGGCAGTCTAAATAGAAAAACTTTCTATTTAAATTTTATCATTCGCGAATTTAATTTAATAAATTTAACTCGATAGAAAATAATATTCGCGTTTATATCGTAAAATTTAAATTCTAGCGATATAAATATTGGACACTGCAAGTCATGTAAACATTCATACACACGTGCATACAAGCATTATTATAATGGTGTAAGCACGGTTTGTCTGGTAATACTGACACTTAGGCTACATGTGGTATATGCTTTTATACCGTTGTATAGGTTTTCTCATGATTGTCTATTTGCAGGGTCGCTGTCGTCAGTGTCATCAACCACATCAAACTCTTCAGTAACCGCTTCAAATGGTAAGCACAACGTATACACAGTTCCCTCTATTGTTACTATTGCAGCAGCAACAACCGCATCATCGTCATCATCTTCATCATCGTCCTCGTCCTCGTCATCATCATCAGCAGCATCATCATCAGAAGCAGTAGTAGAAGCAGCAGCAGTAGAATAGTAGTAATAGTAGTAGTAGTAGAAGTAGTAGTAGTAGTATGTAGTAGTAGTGGCAGTAGTAGTCGTAGTAGTAGTAGCAGCAGCAGTTGTAGTAGTAGTAGTAGTAGTAGTAGTAGTAGTAGTAGTAGTAGTAGTAGTAGTAGTAGTAGTAGTAGTAGTAGTAGTAGTAGTAGTAGTAGTAGTAGTAGTAGTAGTAGTAGTAGTAGTAGTAGTAGTAGTAGTAGTAGTAGTAGTAGTGGTAGTAGTAGTAGTAGTAGTAGTAGTAGTAGTAGTAGTAGTAGTAGTAGTAGTAGTAGTAGTAGTAGTAGTAATAGCAGTAGTAGTAGAAGTAGTAGTAGTAGTATGTAGTAGTAGTAGTGGCAGTAGTAGTCGTAGTAGTAGCAGCAGCAGTAGCAGTAGCAGTAGCAGTAGTAGTAGTAGTAGTAGTATATACACACACATGCAATCATTCACTTAATGCACTTATTGGATAAATAAAGAAGATATATACTTTACTTATTTACTCACGCATACAATTATAAATGCATGTTCGTATATATATGAGTAACTTTAAGTGAGACTCTCTGTGTCCGCGCTCTAGTCTGGTGCGTCTCTGAGTAGTAATCTTGAAGGGTCTCTAACGCTCTACAACAAGAGGAAGAAAATTTCAGCAAATTTCAATCTAGCAAAATAAACACAATAAACATGGGCACAATAAACATAAGCACAATAAACATAAACATAATAAACATAAGCACAATGAACATAAGCACAATAAACATAATCACAATAAACATAAGCACATACGTACGTATGTATGTATAACATGCATTACATGTATACATTCCTTTTTGTGTTGTTATGCGCATTTATTTTATGCCTTGTATCTTATGAATGGGTGTCTTGTTGTAGTGACTTTGAAAACAACCACGATTCCCACTACGATTCGTAAGTTGCTATTATTTATCCTGTCCTTACCCAACTCTACCTCCGCAAACGTTACCCCACTGTACTCTATTATAATACGCACCCTCTCCCACTTCCTATATCTTTCCGATTTTACGCTGTCTTGGTATATCTTACCCTACCCCACCCTGCCCTGCATTACCCTACCTAACAAGACCTGCCTTATCCTACCTCCACAATGCTTACACTTCTTTCCCTACCACACCAGGGCTATTTTAAAGGAATTTTTTGAACTGCGCAAACCCTTGTTTGCTTTCCCAGTCTCCATGGTAAATTGCTTCCAATCGGAGGACAATGACCATTTTTGGCTAGTTTTAACTGTACAGAAGTGCTGCTACAACTGCACAAATCCATTTAGAACTGCACATTTTGTGTACAACTGCACGTTAAAAAAGTCCTGTGCCACACTTGACCAATGCCAGCTCTAGTCGCATTTAGAGCTTAATAACTTCTGCTGTGAAGGGAAGCTGTCTCTCAGTTCAACGGTTTCGCTTACCTAGCAGGCAACACCGAGCCTTCTCGGTTGTTGTCAAGGGCGGATCCAGAACGTTTCGGAGGGGGAGGGGCCAAAATTTTCGGTCTTGTTGGTGGAACAGGGGAAAAAATGTTGTGATTTGGTTTGACGACTTTTTTTAGTCATCGGCTAATTTTCCGGGAAAAGAAGATACCATTTTTTCAACCGCTAAGTCGAACGGGGGGGGGGCACGCCCCGTAGGATTTTTTAGATGGGGGGCCTGATGTCCTGTTTTTCTCTCCCGCTACATTTTTTTAAATACCTTGTTGAAACCAAATGGGGGGCCAAGTCCCATGCAATTTTTAAATGGGGGGGGGCATGGCCGGATTGGCCCCCCTGGATCCGCCCCTGGTTGTTGTAGAGCCGTACATCTGGAATGACTTCCCTTCAAAGCTGCGCATAATTATTATTACATCTGATCATTCAAACTTTGTTTCATAAATCTCTCTTGAAAGTCTTTTTTCTGTCTGACCTGGAAGCGCTCCTGAGTAGTTTTCTTGAAGAGTCGCTCTATACGCTGGTATACAGAGTGTGTGTAGTAACTCTCCTAACAAATATTTGTGTTTAATATACAGGAAAATGACATGCGAAGTTTCAGACAGGCTTAGCCCACTGTGGAGTGTAGGCAACTCACTTCTAATTTTTCCAATACAGCCATGAATAATAATAAGTCCATAAAGCAGTTAAGGAATGAATGGACTGAGAGAGAGAGAGAGAGAGAGAGAGAGAGAGAGAGAGAGACAGAGAGAGAGACAGAGAGAGAGACAGAGAGAGAGACAGAGAGAGACAGAGAGAGAGAGACAGAGAGAGAGAGACAGAGAGAGAGAGAGAGAGAGAGAGAGAGAGAGAGAGAGAGAGAGAGAGAGAGAGAGAGAGAGAGAGAGAGAGAGAGAGAGAGAGAGAGAGAGAGAGGGATGTTGTGGCAAAATTATATGTGAGTACACGCTACAGTTGCCTACGCCTGTCTGGCAGTGTCTGCATGCCATTCTCCTGTATAAGCTTACTAAACAGAAATATTTGTGAGTCGATAAAGTGAGTTAACGAATGAAGAGCTCCACCACTGGTTGCGCTCTGTTAGAGGAAATGCCAGTCCCAAGCCTTTATAAAGGAGGAGGGCGACGCTAAGGATCTCTTCTGTTAGCACACAGTGCCAATAAACCGAAACTGCTACCTGTACTTAACGATTATATATATATATTATACATATATATATAATTTATATATATATATATATATCTGTCATAAAAAGTAGAAAATGACATTTTGATACCATGCTAAACAGTAGAAGTCTTCCTTTAAAATAAGCCCTATTCTGATCAAATATCTTGATATTTGACCTCATTATGATATTAAAGTGTACCATACGAAAATGCAAAAAAGTAAAATCCGACCTCTGACCCCAGTTCACTCAAGTCGGCCATTATCTCAAAATACTATCGTGCGACATAAGCCTGGTTTTGCCAGATCGCATCACTTAAATCCTTAGAATGAATGACTGAATGAATGAATGAATAAATGAATGAATAAATGAACGAACGAACGAATTAATCAATGAATTAATTAATGAGTGAATGAATGAATGAGTGAATGAATGAATGAATGAATGAATAAATGAATGAATAAGTGAACGAACGAACGAACGAACGAATGAATGAATGAATGAATTAATTAATTAATTAATTAACGAACGAACGAACGAATGAATGAATGAATGAATGAATAAATGAACGAACGAACGAACGAACGAACGAATGAATGAATGAATTAATTAATTAATTAATTAATTAACGAACGAATGAATGAATGAATGAATGAATAAATGAACGAACGAACGAACGAACGAACGAATGAACGAATTAATTAATTAATTAATTAATGTCTGATGATTTCAGTCTGTCCCGTCTGGAGCGCTCCGTTCAACGATACCAGTTCCTTCAACTGTGAACTCCGCGGTCGAGACACCTCTGTGGCCAGTTGCCAGAGATTATGTCTACAGGAGCCGACCTGCGTCAGCATCAACTTCAACACAGCCAGTCACATGACACCATTCGACTGCTATCTCTGTCTCAGTTCTAATCTTACGTTCCCACTGTTGTACAGCAACGAACATGTCGTCACCTATGAACTACTGACGCCATGCTAACAGGTCAGAACATCTGCATCTAGATATACATGTAGCGATAACGATGATGATGACGGTGATGATGATGATGATGATGATGATGATGATGATGATGATGATGATGATGATGATGATGATGATGATGATGATGATGATGATGATGATGATGATGATGATGACGATGACGATGACGATGACGATGACGATGACGATGACGATGACGATGACGATGACGACGATGATGATGATAACAACATCAATAACAATGACGACAATAATAATACTACTAATAACAAAATAATATAATAATAATAATAATAATAATAATAATAATAATAATAATAACAATAATAATAATAACAATAGCAGTGACAATAATTATTTCTTGCTTCCTGGAGAATTAGTACCAATTTGGGTAAAAAAAACACAAAGACAGGAAACATAATCATCATTTTCATCAACATGCTTATAATTCTTGGTGCATGTGAAGTCGAAATTTCAGTAGTGAATGAGGGAAAGGTTTTTCATTTACTTCTGATCGAAAACGAAAATAATTTCCACGTAACGAACGAAAATTTTTCCATACGTGTACGAAAACCAGGATTGTAATTATTGTTAAACTAATAAGCAACTTCCTTTATTACAAAAAAGACAAGTTACTATTCTAACAACTATTCCGAAGAGTAATAATTGCTAATATGATTCTTGGTCCTCGTCCCCGATGTCGTGCATAAAAGTTCCTCTGAATACCATAGCGTTGTAGTGTCGTGCAGGGCTATTCAGTCTCATCCCACTCTGCCTTAATTAAGGAATTTTTAGAACTGCACAACTCCTTTTCTAATCCATGGTAAATTACTTCCAATCGGATGACAATGACCGTTTTTGCTAGTTTTAACTGTACAGAAGTGCTTCTGCAACTGCACAAATCCATTTAGAACTGCACATTTTGTGTACAACTGCACGTTAAAAAAGCCCTGCTGTGTTGTTTTCTCTTTAGGTTAAGCATCATCTGAAAGTTCGTCAGTTGTCGCTGGTTTCCGCTCCAATCGTACTCAGTAAAAGACAATGCGAGGAACCGATGTCTTCAAACAATGAGAAGTCAGCGACAGATCCTTCGGAAGTCTGTTGTTGTAAAGTTGTCGGCATAACTGTAGTGTCGGGGACTGGCAAATACATTATATTCGGACAGTATCTAATGATAACATTGTTAACCTAGCCCGAACTCTAACCGACTCTAACGTCACCTAACCTGAAAATAACCGACACTCACGACGCTTAACCATGGGCGGAGTTTGGCTTCCGTTCTTAGAGGGACTAAAGCCTTCTTGGAGGGGCTAAGTCCTGAAAAATATACCATTTACACAGTCAAAAATAGGAATCTGGGTCTTCTTGGAGGGCTTAGCCCCCCCTAGCCCCTGATAAACTCCGCCCATGCGCCTAACCAACCTTAAGCAACACATACGACGCCTAACCTGAACATAACCGACACTTACGACGCCTAACCTGATCCCAATTGACACTCACGACGCCAAACTTGAACCTAAGCGACACTTAGGTCCCCGATACTACAGTCATGCTGAATTGTATTATCGAACTATGCTGTCGTACGCCCGTCTAATTTATGTAGGATCATTCATAGATATAGTCAGTAACAATTGCGCGGACGGTTCACCTTTTAATTAATCAACCATTAAGTAACTATTGTTGGAAACTTGATTGGAAACGGACGAATAGATTCATTCTTTCATTCCGATAATTTATATAGCGCCTCTTCAAGAGTTCTAATCAGAGACGCTCAATGTAGGCCTAGTCGAAATCGTAAACTCCAAATTACTGAAGCGCCGCTCTCAATCAAACTATCACATACATTTATATAGCGCCTCTTCAAGATCTCTACTCATAGGCACAATTTACAATACAATCCAATATACATGTATACCTAGGTATTAATGCCAGTTTGATCCAGGGATCCGGAATTGGTCCAGCAACGTATGACATCGACGCTTCTGACCTCCAACCGGTTCACGCTGCCAACAAGTTTAAAAGTATGCAGATGACACATACTTGCTGGTGGGGTCGGAGATGAGGTCAACCGTTGCGGAGGAGCTTAGTCACGTAGCCATCTGAGCAGCTAAAAATAACCTTTGTCTGAACACGGAAATGTCAAAAGAAATGATCGTCTCCTCTCGTCATGGTGCTGATGCTCCAGAGCTGATGGTGGGACCGTGGGACTAAAAAGAGTTACATCTATGAACATACTTGGAGTCACCCTTAACTCTGATCTTCGTGTCACCTCTCATGTAATTGACGTAATTTCCTCCTGTGCTGGGTTACTGCATGCCCTGCGGACGTTAAGAGCCCATGGTTTGTCATCTGATGCTCTTCATATAGTCACTAGAGCAACTATACTGTCTCCAAATTGTTATATGCTGCTCCTTCCTTGTGGGGCTTTGCTACCGCCAACGACCGGGCCAAAATTGAACGTCTTTTAACAAGAGTCCGTCGTTCCGGGTACTTGCCTGATGACTCGCCTACTGTTACTGAAATGGTAGATCTTGCCCATGACCGTCTTCTGGCAGCAGTCTCCAGAGACGGCTTCCACGTTCTTCGATCGCTTTTCCCACCGGTTGTCGATCGTTCCTACCAATTAAGACCACGACCCAGTGGCGTAGCCATGAATTTTTCATGGGGGGTTTATGGCCGGAAACCCTGTTTTTTGCTATTTTTTTCTTACTTAAATGGAAAAATAACCTTAAAAAACCTTTTTCCGGAGCCAATGGGGGGTTGTTTTAACCCCCGAAACCCCCCCTTGCCTACGCCACTGCCACGACCTCACAACTTTGTTTTGCCAGTCAAAGACGAAAGACACTTAATCTCACGTGTTTTGTATAGGAAGCCACCTATGCCAATTAATTATGGCAAATGATCTAATTCTCATATCAGCCTAGTATAAAAACGTAAAATCATTCCCTTTTGCAATTATTTACGTAATTTTCTACACTCATCCTATAAGATGGATTCAATTGTTATGGACATAAACAATTTTAGGTAGCCTATAATTGTGTTTCATTTGTTGAACTAATTTGTGTACCTGATAGCGGTGTGTCTATCAGTTTTGTTGCCAATTAAACGAATATAATACCTATATTCAGCTCCATGCAACATCTCTTCAAGCATCGCGTCCTTGTTTACATCACAAATGCTTTGCAATTAATTCTAGGTCTTTACGTCATTAGGTAAAAATTCTGAATTGTTTTTGCTGAGCAGTGTTTAATCTAGTCCCCCTCCTCTGGGGGGGGGGGAAATTGAGGTTTCTGGGGGGAGGGAGACAATTGAGCATCCGAAGGACGCTCATGATGCACGTAGCACCGAGACTGGGAGGGGGAGGGGTATGTGGAGGGGGTGCGCCCCTCCCCACTAGAAACTTTTTGAATTTCCACTCTGCAATGGCAGCATTTTAAGGGGTCGTCTTAACAAAATAGCTGTACTTTTTCAATAACCCATTAGAAACTTTTTGAATTTCCACAGTGGAAGTGGCAGCATTTTAAGGGGTCATCTTAACAAAATAGCTGTACTATTTCAGTGGCCCATTAGAAACTTTTTAAATTTCTACATTGCAATGGCAGCATTTTAAGGTGTCGTCTTAGCAAAATAGCTGTACTTTTTCAGTGACCCATTAGAAACTTTCTGAATGTTCACCTTGTAATAGCAGCATTTTAAGGTGTCATCTTAACATAGCTGTACTTTTCAGTGACCCATTAGAAACTTTCTGAATGTTCACCTTGCAATAGCAGCATTTTAAGGTGTCATCTTAACATAGCTGTACTTTTCAGTGACCCATTAGAAACTTTCTGAATTTCCACATTACAATGGCTGCATTTTAAGGTGTCATCTTAACATGATAGTATCATATATTATAGTAGTAAATAATGTCTTTATAATCATATAATAATAAATAATATCACGGTATATTATAACACTTCATGTAAAACAATGATGAAAACAGTAACTAAAAACCAATATCATTTCGTCAAATTTTTCTGGGGGGGGGGAAATGTCAATCCTGGGGGGGGCAACTTCCCCCCCACCCCAGAGACGTCTAGATTAAACACTGTTTGCTGAGTAAAGCATCGTCCATAATGGCATAAAACAGCACAGTTAACATCCGATGATAGATATATAACCGGATAACTATGCAAGCTGATATACAGTAGAATTATTTTCAGGAATCCCAATCCCTTGATTCCATGGACTACGTCGAAAGCATCTAGTAACCACTAAACCCGCCAAGTAACCAATCTTCCACAACGTCATAAAACATTTCCCAAACCGATTTTCCTAATCGTCCAATACTTTAGTCCGATTTCGAGCTATCTGTCCCAGTTGCTCGAAATGGCTTTGGTTCTTTTGGATGAGGAGCGTGTTCTCTACGACTTCTTTGTCTGGTTGGCCGTAGTTTGGTGGATAGGCATCTGGATCGTAGCCGAGTAGTTCCAGCATCGGTGCGATTTGCCTCATCGTTTTCTTTACGTCATCCGGTATAGATGTCGCCCATTTCGTCAGTGAGTCAATGTTAACCGGTCTAACAACTTGGTCCGTGGACGGCTCCAATCTAAAAATCAACGTAACTGAACTTTGTTTGTGGTGAAAACATTATTTAGGATGTTTGATATAGCGCCTCTTAAAGTATAGGTTACTGTGCAATGTGTGCTAACTGGTGCAATACTATTTCTTAATAACGCTCAACATCAAACAGGCCAGCGCAGAGAGCGCCTTTGAGTAGGTTTCTTGAAGAGGCGCTATATAAATTCTCAGAACGAATGAATGAAAGAATTACTAAAAGCGCACTTCGACCAACTGCGCCTAAACTGGACAGTTTTGAGATTCTTACGGCACAGAATGCAGTGGCCCCTGGGGGTCCCGTAGCTCAGTGGAGAGAGAGCGCTGGCCGTTAAGAGAGTCATCCGCACGACCCGGGTTCAAGCCTCGCTCAGGGCATTTATTAAAATTTATGTTAGCTGCCATTGGCGCTTTGCTGTTGTATTGCTTGACTCGGGATCTGCTAAAAATAAAGATAGCCCTCCCACTTCTGGGTTGGCCGACTAGAAGTGATCCAGTACTTAGGCCATTAGTTACATGTAAGAACCCACTGCTGTAAAGCCGATCTGCGTGTCGTGCTACAGTGGGCCGTATTTCGTATAACATGTACTTGTAATCATTCTGCGGTGTGTCAGATTGAATCATTAAAAAGGAATATTATTATTATTAATAAGCGCAGTGTGGGGCGCGGTGGTGTTGTTGTGTTGTTCGGTGCCTTGGAGTCGGAGGGTTCCAGGTTCGAATCCTCCTGAAGCTGCCGCGTAGGGACCTTGAGCAAGTCCTTCACTTGCAGTTGCTCGGGCGTGCACTTTGGCGTGAGACTCCGATGCAGTGTCCGCGCCGCAGTCGGAAACGCCTCGGAGTAGCGAACTTGAAGGGGCGATCTAGAAATGGAGAACTAAGAAATAAGTGTGTCCTTTTACCAGCTATTCTGGCTCGGAAAGTTGACGTGGTTCCCCCCCATGAGTAGTTCAGTAGGCCCCTCTCCACGCCCCACGAGGTTCGTACACGAGGACACGAGGTCCGTACAGTGGCTTTAGAACACTGTAGGTTGCGACAAAAAAGGTCATCAACTATTTTGGCGGACATATGGTATCTTTTTCTTGAAAATTCGACAAATCACTAAAAAAAAGTCATCAGATTTTTCGGTGACCAATACGACATTTTTCCCCTGTCCCTAGACCGAACATTTTGGCCCCCCCATTCGAAAATTTCTGCATCCGCCCTTGCATATGTATATATATAAAACAGCAATTTGACAGCAACTAACCAACCTGGACAGAGAAATCCCTCCTGGTTTGTTTATCTGCGTTTCGTGGTGAAGAACAACGTCATTCCAGGAAACATCTAAAAACTCCAGCACCCCCGTCAGAATGGACCTCGGATGCAGTACAAGCTGCTCATACCGCACTTGATGGCATTTCAAGTCACCCAGCGCCAGGCAATCATTGTACATCTTCATCACCGATCTATTCCAGCTGATAAGACAGTTGGACATGTTTTTCTTATAAACTCCACGGACTCCAACATTACGGAATGCCATCGAATGACAGACCGCTCGGCCGTCGCGGATCATCAGTATAAACTGCGCCTTGGGAAGCATACGACTCAGCTCGTTGGCGTAATCAAGCGTGAGCGGGTCCTTATTGCAGAGGCGGTCGGCCGGCTTACCGTGACCAACTATCAACTCCAGGATGAAGGCACCCATGGCCGCGAACTGGACCTCCTCCGTGATCCCAGCCTCGAGCAGCCGTTGAAGTCCGTCCGTGATGCTGCGATAGACCAGCATCGCTTCGAGTATAAACGGAATGAGATGGGTCTCCTCTCCGCAGCGCACATCCGGGTGTGCGTCCAGCATGGCTCTCATCAGGGTCATGCCACTCCTAGGCCAGCCACCGATGAATATCAGGGGAGTGGTCTTCCGGTCGTACTTCGGTGCGTGATTCCCTGATGGACGAAGGTCTTCGGATCCGCAGCATGGTGATCCATCGTCATCTTTTTTCGAGTGCTGCAGATGACAGTAGCTGTGTATCATGGTGTAATCGTAGAGAAAGAAAGTAACGACGACGGTTGAAATGATCAGACAAAAGCCAATCGCAGCGGAAGGGTCGCATCGCATTCTTCGCAAACGCATAACAGCTGTTTACCTTCTTACTCTCTTGCTCATCTAATCGTAATCGTAGTCTCAAAATGTCTAAGGCGCCACTCGAAAGCCAAGCGCAGGGCCACCAGCTTATTACTCTGTGTCTTTCCAGAGGATTGTCCAAAAGAGTTGTCCGTATAAGGTCGCAGTGCGGTTGTGAACGGATCCGACGTGGCAGAGTGGGGGGTGGGTTGTTCTAATCTTAGGAGTAACACAGCTGCGAGATCCATTCCGATTGTTCTCCGGTAACAATGGAATGACAGTAGCTGGGTACCATGGTGTAATCGTAGAGAAAGAGAGTAACGGCGATTGGATTTGCGTCTCGCAAATCCAATCGAATGGAAAAGATAAGTCACGTCGTGATCGATCAATAACTTAATGATTGATTCGCGGGAATCTCTATCTAGCGACACCTGTTGCTTTAAGATTGTAATTTGAATCGTAGGCAGCGTTGCCACTCCTTGGGCTATTTCACAAGATCTTGGTTTTTTTTATCCGAACTTGGGAAATGGGTTTTTTTCTGGGGTTTTTCCGACGGAAAAAAGCGATTTTTTGACATTTTTGGACATAATTATTTTGCTGAAATTGTGGACTTTTTCCGAGATTTGTGCCGGATGACTAAAAAAAGGCCATCAGATTTTTTCGACGGAAAATTGGGGAAATTTTCGGAAGATTTGTGGGAAATTCGGGACTTTTTCGGGAAATTCTGGTCATTTTTCGAAGATTTGCTCAACTTGGGTTTTCTTGTTATTTTACCGTTCAACTTTTTTTAAATTTTAGAGTGGCAACACTGATCGAAGGACTGACACTTAATCTTGAAATGGGAGTTTGTGGTTAAATTGGCCATTCTAGATATAAATCGATACTAAATTTACGCAAATAAAGGTGTGCATATAACTTGCAATTGCTGGGTATAACGGACATAATATATATAGCATGTTTTATTTGATAGCCAACATAAAATGCAAGTAACCTAATAATCACATCAAATTTTTTCTAGAGAATTGTCGGTTCCCAGAGGAGATGCAAAATGGTCAGAGGTCCCGCAAGTCAGAGCCACTAGAGATAATCTATTTTGAGAGAAACAAATGCATCGCACCTATATAGGTCACGTGATGTGGAAAACTAGGAGATAAATTCTTAACTAACATAAGAACATAACTCCGCCACGAAGGGGAAACTCTTCGCGCCGGTCCCAAGCCCGGATAAAGGAGGAGGGTTGACCTGAGGAGAATAGGCATCTCCCGGGTCGTAAAAACACCACTGTCCGAAATCCAATGTCAACAAAGCAATCCAAAC
The DNA here is from genome assembly GCA_949752735.1 of Lumbricus terrestris. Classification (NCBI taxonomy): domain Eukaryota; kingdom Metazoa; phylum Annelida; class Clitellata; order Crassiclitellata; family Lumbricidae; genus Lumbricus; species Lumbricus terrestris. Next base: position 24,941,627 of record OX457049.1, on the reverse strand, counting down.
CATGACGAAGTTGACATTGGACACCTACGAGCATATGGCTCATGGTGAATGATGATGATGATCATGATGATGATGAAGAACAGAATCAAATTACAGAATAGACTAGAAACGTACAAGTTAAAAGAGCAGACGAACCTCACAATCAAACAAAGGCATACTTAGTGATTAGATGTAAGAAAGCCAATTGTATAAATATATCAAAATAGTTAGGAATGCGTGTGTTGGACTCTCATTGAATTTCCCCGTTTAAAAAACAGTTGGAGGGAGGGCAGTGAGCGAATGATAATTATTCTCTCATTCAATGGTTTAAAGGAAAAACGTGTAGGCCTACAAGGCGGTTAAAGAAGAAGAAACCAGTCCTCTGTAAAGAGTCCTTGAGGATATAATTATTATTATAACATATAATATAATATTACTATTATTATTATTGTTAATTAAATAAATTTCTTTTCAACCTTCTGGTGTTCTTCACTTTCTTTTTCATCCACTGCTTCACCTTATCCTCTACCACTCCCTCCTCCTTCTCTTGTCTTTCCGTTCCTCTTCTTCCTCTTCCTTGTCCTACTCCTCTTCCATTCTTTCTCATCTCTCTCACTTTTCCTCCTTTCCTCCTCCTCCCCTCCCTCTCGTCCTCCTCCTCCTTCACTTAAACGCGTGCCAGCAAATCGAAATGACATGCAGGTGCCACATTGTCCCTGTCTCATAATCTGTAACTCGTCATTATCCTGTTTGTCGGTCCCCCACTCCCACGACTGCAATCGTTTCTGCGTCTACGTTTTCATATTCTACAAAAATCAGCAACATTAAACGTCACCATTTAATCCAAAGCAGTTGTGACCAATCAGGTTCCATTAAATTGGGTCGCGTGATTCAGTCTTCATTGCCATTGGTTCCAACCCTTATGTGGCCTATTCTTGGAGTCCAATGCATTGAGGTCACATCTACATAGTCTATTGATCGGCTGATATTAAGGCAATGTGCTTTGACGTGTAACTGGGTACGGTTTGTCACCTGGATTTGTCTCTTCTTAAATTAAACGAAGATTATTATACTCAAGATATCGTTAAACTATTAGGTGAATGACAGCACTACGAAACAATATCCGTTTCTCTTTTGACTTTGCTTTGGCCGATTTACGTCAGCCCTGCTGTCCAGTATCTGTTAGCTGACACGCAGATCCCTTTACCACCAGTGCCAGTCCCAAGTCCGAACAGATGAAGAGAGCGACACAGATCAGTTTGAAATAACAGTTTCGTTAAACAACAAGGCTAGAGCTCTTTGCTATTATCCCTCGTGTTGGAAGCGCATGCAATTAACTTGTAAGCGTCGTGCTTTCTCAGTTTCTGTTGCAGGTACATTTGTCTGGAATGATTAGAGTCTCACGTTGGAGATACGGGAGATATAGGGTTGACTGATCAGTGTTTTACAGGCCCCATTTGTATAACCGTGATTAGACTGGGAGCGCCTCTGAGTGAGATTCTTGAAAGGGCGTTATTTAAATTCTTGAAATGAATTAGTAATTATTTACGACAATTTACATGGCGCCGTCACACGGTCATGCCGCTACAAGAGCGGCTCACAAGGCAGCTAACAGGCGGGATAAGCAGTAGTGAACACGTATGATTTTAGCAAAAGATTCCAAATGGTAGTCTATAATATGCCGAAGGCAGTGGCGGCGCCAGGATTTCAGGTTTTTTTTGGGGGGCTGAACCCTCGCGGACATTTTCCATTTTCATCCGCCAAAATTTCTGATGACCTTTTTTAGTCATCCGGTCGAAATCCTTATCGTGGAAATATTTATTTCAATAACAGTTTTACATGCCTTTTTATAACTATTATTATTATTATTATTATTATTATTATTATTATTATTATTATTATTATTATTATTATTATTATTATTATTATTAAATAAATAAATTTGTAACGCGCGCAAGGTCACACCGAAATGTGAATCTGAGGTGCGGATAGTCAACCGCCAGAGGAAGATGCAAGAAAAGATCCATATGCTTGAAAGCCAAGGAGAAGTAGTAAGTTTTTAGTCGCTTTTTGAGGGAAGGAGGTGAAATTGAGCTGCGAAGAGAGAGCGGAAGCCAATTCCATTCCTGTGTGTAGAGCCATGGAATGCACGCAAGCCCAAAACTGTTTTGCATCGAGGTTCAGATAAAAGACTTGTAGGCTACCCGATGAACGCAAGCAACGAGGAGAAATGTAAGGAGTTAGTAGTGACCTTTTTATAGGTGTTAGCCTCTGAATGGTCTTTTAGGGAGCTTAGCCCCCTAACCCCTCTGGCGCCGCTACTGGCCGAAGATGACACTGAGAGATTCGTCACATTTACCTGGACAGAGATATCCCTCCTGGTTTGTTTATTTGGTTTTCATGATGAGGCATAACGTCATTCCAAGGAACACCGGCGAACTTCAGCACCTTCGTCAGAGTGGACCTTGGATGCAGCACAAGCTGTTCATATCGCACTGGATGACACTTCAAGTCACCCAGAGTCAACCTGAACATAACCGACACTCACGACGCCTAACCCGAACATAATCAACACTCACGACGCTTAACCAACCATAAAACAACACATACGACGACTAACCTGATCATAACCGACACTCACGACGCCTAACCTCGCCATAACCTACCATCACGACGCCTTTTCTGACCGGAGCAGCCCATCACGACGCCTAACCTTATCCTAACCGACACTCACGACGCCTAACCTGACCGTAACGGACCCCTACGACAACTAAGCGACACTTAGGTCCCCGATACTACAGTTATGCCGAATTGTGTAATCGAACTATGTTGTCGTAGCCTACGCCCGTCTAATTTATGTAGGATCATTCATAGATATAGTCAGTAACAATTGCGCAGACGGCTCACCTTTTAATTATTAATTAACAATTAATTCTATTCTTAGAAACTTGATTTGAAACGCACGAATAGATTCATTCGTTCCGATAATTTATATAGCGCCCTTCAAGAGTTCTAATCAGAGACGCTCAATGTAATCGAAATCGTAAACTCCAAATTATTGAAGCGCCGCTCTCAATCAATCTATCTATGTCATGTCATGTCATTGCGCCGACGTCGCTTCGCGACGGTTGGCTGCATGATCGGACCAATGTACTCCAGCAAGATCTGTCTTTTACTGTCCTCAATAGCGCCGCTCCCGATAGACCGGTCCACAACGTGATGTTATCGAGCCAGCATACTCTAGGTCTACCGCGGCTACGAACACCCTCCACCAACCCCATCATGACACTATTTTCAATATTGTCCGGCTGTCGCAGGATGTGGCCAAAGTATCGTAATTTCCGGGTTTTGACATGGCCTAACAACTCGCATTTTGTTCCTGCTAATTTGTAAACTCGTTCATTAGTCAACATTTCTGTCCATGAAATACGTAGTAATTTCCTAATGCATTTGTTTTCGAAAGCCTGTATAATTCTTTCTTCCTCCTTCTTTAGAGTCCACGTCTCACAACCGTATGTTGCTACTGGCCACACTAAGGCCCTCATCAGCCGTATTTTTGTCTTGGAGCTGATTGCCTTATTCTTCCATACCTTTGTCAACTTAATCATGACTGATGTACCCATGGCTAACCTTGTTTTCACTTCTACATTACAGTCTGCATCTTTCGTTACTCTGCTTCCCAGATAGACAAAGGAGTCTACCTGCTCTAAACTACCACTGATCACTCTTATCTCCAATTCTGTGTCCGTATTTGTCATGACCTTCGTCTTTGCGGCATTAATCTTCATGCTATACTCGTTTGCAGACCTCTCAACCCTGTCCACCAATTCTTGTAGCTCCTCTGGTGATGTAGTCAGTAATACAATGTCATCTGCGTATCTTAGGTTGTTAATGGTTTTACCCCCGATTCTGAATCCACTGTTGAATCCCTGCAAGGCTTTCCTCATTACTTGTTCTGCTAGAATGTTAAAAAGACATGGTGAAAGGTTACACCCTTGTCGCACTCCTTTCTTAACTCTGAACCATGCTGACGTAAGTTCATCTGTCCTAATATTTGCGCGTTGTTTTTTGTAAAGTTTCTGCAGCAGCTGAACTATTTGAGGCGGGAAACCCATTTCTAACATAGTCAGCCAGAGTTTGTCGTGTTGTATCATGTCGAACGCTTTTGTGAAGTCAATGAAGCAGAAATATAGTGGTTGGTTCCTTTCCCTTGCTTTTTCCAAGATTATTCGGAGGTTTGCGATTTGGTCACGTGTTCCTCTTCTAGGTCTGAAGCCAGCTTGTTCCTGGGCGATCTCGCTTTCAAGTTTGGATTGTATCCGTTCTAGTATCACTCGTAATAGGATCTTGCTAGCATGAGAGACCAGTGCGATAGTACGATAGTTTCCGCAATAAAGCGGGTCACCTTTCTTGAAAAGTGGGATGAAAGTTGACTGCGTCCACTCATCTGGCCACTCTCCGCTCCTCCACACCTCCGTGCATATGTCATGTAGTTTGGTCAGCGTCATTTCCCCGCCGTACCCGATAATAATCTATCTATCGCATACATTTATAAAGTGCCCCTTTAAGATCTCTACTAAGAGGCACTCTGATACAGGGCTGTCTTATCAATTAGGCACAGTAGGCACTGTGCCTAGGGCCTACGAACTTACCAGGGGCCTACGAAATCCTGAAAAAGTATATTAAAAAATAAATGCAGCGATTGGTCAATGACCGAAAAAAGCAAACAGAAAAAGAAAAAGAAAACGCAAATTTAGTTTTAACGAGCTAACTTTTAAAGGCTAGAGTTAGCTGATGAAACAGTAACATTGGCTAAGCTATAATTATTATGCTAACTTTGCTGCTCTTTGCATTATCTATCTATCTATCTATCTATCTATCGCTTTTAACGTCTTCAAATGTCATTTCTCGCATTAAGTCGTTTTCAATTGAAAGTAATGCAATGGAGGATAATCATGCCTGTCCCATCGTTGACCGAAGGTAATTTTTGATAATTTTCAGTTTCGAAAAGAACGTTCACCTTCACAACTTGTCCCAAAAATAGAAAGATAAATTCGAAAAGCAATATTGACACTTGCATAAAACAGCACAATTAACATCCGATGATATAGCCGGATAACTATGCAAGCTGATATACAGTAGAATTATTATCCAATATACAGTGCTTAGTGTAGGAAAATAAGTGCCTGGACGGCCCTTACATTTCCAGTCTGTGCTTGACCAATAAGTGGCAGGACGGCGATTTGATTTTAAAATAAGTGCATGGACGCCGTCCATGACCGTCCAGCCACACTTTAAGCCCTACCAATATATACCTATTCAGCACCATACAACACTTATTCAAGCATTGCGTCCTTGTTTACATCACAAATGCTTTGCCAATTCTAGGTCTATTCATTAGGCAAAATTCGGGTGAAAAATTCTTGCAGATCCATATGGGAAAAACTTAAAGGTTAATATCCGATGAGAAATTTAAACCTGATAACTTTTCAAGCTGATAAACAGTAGAATTATTTTCAGGAATCTCATTCCTTTGATTCCATTGACTACGTCAAAAGCATCTAGTAACCACTAAACCCGCCAGGTAACCACTAAACCCGCCAAGTAAGCACTAAACCCGCCAAGTAACCAATCTTCCACAACGTCATAAAACATTTCCCAAACCGATTTTCCTAATCGTTCAATACTTTAGTCCGATTTCGAGCTATCTGTCCCAGTTGCTCGAAATGGCTTTGGTTCTTTTGGATTAGGAGTGTGTTCTCTACGACTTCTTTGTCTGGTTGGCCGTAGTTTGGTGGATAGGCGTCTGGATCGTAGCCGAGTAGTTCCAGCATCGGTGCGATTTGCCTCATCGTTTTCTTTACGTCATCAGGTATGGATGTCGCCCACTTCGTCAGTGAGTCAATGTTAACCGGTCTAACAACTTGATCTGTGGATGGCTCAAATCTAAAAATCAACATAACTGCACTTCGTTTGTGGAGAAAACATTATTTAGGATGTTTATATACGGTAGCGCCTCTTAAACTATATAGGTTACTGTGCAATGTTTGCTAACTGGTGCAATATTATTTCTTAATAACGCTGAACATCAAACAGGCCAGCGCAGAGAGCGCCTCTGAGTAGGTTTCTTGAAGAGGCACTGTATAAATTCTAAGAATGAATGGATGAAAAAATTACTCAAAGGCGCTCTTGGACCAACTCTACGTCTAAACAGGACAGTTTTGAGATTCTTACGGCACAGAGTGCAGTGGCCCTGGACAATGAGCGCAGTGTGGGACGCGGTGGTGTTATGGTGGTGTTCGGTGCCTTGGAGTCGGAGGGTTCCAGGTTCGAATCCTCCTGAAGCTGCCGCGTAGGGACCTTGAGCAAGTCCTTCACTTACAATAATTTCTCGTGCGTGCACTTCGGCGTGAAAATCCGATGCAGTGTCCGCGCCACAGTCGGAAGCGCCTCGGAGTAGCGAGCTTGAAGGGGCGATCCAGCAATGGAGAAATAAGTGTGACGGAATAATCTGAAATCTGCAATGATCTTAAATGAAATCGCAAGAATAACATTAACGATCTTCCATAAAATTAGATGTTTTAAAAGTCCTAATCAGAGGCGCTCCCAGTGCGAAGAACTCCTGGAAAAAGAAAAGTCCTAGGACAACGGGCTTAGGTTCCTTTGTGTGATTGGCGATCTTAGCTTTTTGTGTTGGGAGATGGGCGGAAAAACGTCCGTTTGGGACGGACTTTTGGCGGACGGCATGCTGCCGATAACCCGCGGCCGACACCATCTCATCGGTCATTTGTGTTGTGTTTTCCCTGACGACTTGTTTTTATAAATGTAAGAAATATGTTGGCCCTATTATTTTTACCAAAAAATGATAACATTTTTAAGTCTGTCTCTTTTACCGAAAAATTACGTAGCCTTCACAACGCCTGTTACTTTTTCTATGGAATTGTTAGCACATTTAGTTTTTCTGGGAACATGGTAGGCTACGTAATTTACACGAGGTACGTATACGAGGTCCGAAGAGTGGCCTAAGAACACTGTACGTCCAAAAAGGTCATCAACTATTTTGGCGGATATAATGGTATCCTTTTCTTGGGAATTCGACAAATCACTAAAAAAATCCTCAGATTTTTCGGTGACCAATACGAAATTTTTCCTCTGTCCCAAGACCGAACATTTTACCCCCCCCCATTCGAAAATTTCTGTATCCGCCCTTGCATATTGTCTTGTCTTGTCTTTAACCATCCTCGATTCGAGGGTTGGTCGCTTCATGGACATGCTTTCGCCACTTTTTCCTGTCCTCCGTTTCCTTCAGTATCCTCTCGAAAGGTAGTTCCATCCACGCGATGATGTTAGCGATCCATCCCATCCTCGGTCTTCCCCTTGCCCTTGCTCCCGAAATTGTACCCTGTATTATTTCCTTTTCCAAGCAGCCCCCCTGTTTCCTCATAAAATGACCGAAGTAAATGAGTTTCTTTCTTTTTATCGAGCTCAATAAGGTCCTTTCTGTTCCCGTTTTCTCCAATACCCATTCGTTTGTTCTTTTCTCTGTCCATTGCACTCTCAAGATCTTTCTTAGGCATTTCATTTCAAAAGCATTTATTCTGTCTTCTTCTCTCTTTCTGATCGTCCAACTTTCACACCCATATGTCGCCACTGGCCATACCAAAGCCTTCATGAGTCTGATCTTGGTAGTCATTTTGATATTATGACTTTTCCATAGCGTCTTCAATGCTGTCCCTGTGTTGAGTCCTCTTGCTAACTTCTCTCTTATATCTGTGCTGCTGTCTGCATCTTCAGTTATCAATGATCCTAGGTAATGAAAGGTGTCTACCTGTTCCAGTTTTTGTCCTCCAATTTCAATGTTATACGTTCTGCCTTTTTGTGTCATCACTTTGGTTTTATTCATGTTTATCCTCAGACCTCTCTTTTCTCCTGCTTGGTGTAGTCGTTCTGTCAGTTCCTGCAACTCCAATTCTGTTCCCGCTAATAGTACTATGTCGTCTGCGTATCTTAGGTTAGTAATGACCCTTCCTCCTATCCGTATTCCTCCCTGCCATCCCTCCAGTGCCTCTCTCATAACCGTCTCTGCCATGATGTTGAACAAATGAGGTGACATCACACATCCCTGTCTCACTCCCTTCTTTATTCTGAAACCTCCTGATAGTGTATCTGCAACCTTTACTTTAGCTTGTTGTTTGCAGTATAATTTGTTCAGTAGATCGATGATATGTGATGGGAAACCCATTTCTGCCATTGTCGCCCATAGCTGTTCATGTGATATGCAGTCAAACGCTTTTGTAAAGTCCACAAAGCACATGTACAGCGGTTGTTGGTGGTCGTGCATTTTCTGCATTATAATTCTAAGATTTGTCAGTTGGTCTCTGGTGCCTCTTCCTCTTCTGAAACCGGCCTGTTCGTCTGCAAGTTCCGATTCTGTCTTCCCTCTTATTCTCTCCAGTATGATCCTTAGAATAACCTTACTGGCATGCGATACCAGGGCTATGGTTCTGTAATTTCCACAATTGCCTAGGTCTCCTTTTTTAGGTATCGGTATAAAAATTGAGTTCGTCCAATCCTCTGGCCATTCTCCAGATTCCCATAACTCCTTACAAATGAGATGCATACGATCCAGTGCAGTCTCTCCTGCTGCTTTAAATAATTCTATTGGAACTTCGTCCATCCCTGCACTCTTTCCGTTCGCCACTTCTTTCATAGCCCTTGCCACTTCTGTTCTTAATGGAGTTGGTTCTCTTGTGTATCTTATCCCTTCGCTTGTGTTTCCATCTTTACAATATTCTTTCCACCTCTCTGCAATTCCTTCTTTGTCTCTTATCAGTTCTCCTGATGTAGTCTTTATTCCAAGAAGTTTTGGGCTGAATTTCCCAGTTAGTGTCTTGACCGTTTGGTATACTTTTTTCATGTTCCCTTGCCTGTTATTCTCTTCCAGCTCGTTGCATTTCTCTTCTATTTGTTTTTGCTTATCCTCTCTCACCTTCTTCTGTACTTCTTTTTTTAAACTCTCTGTATTGTGCTCGGTTGTTTGTTTTTGCTTCTCTCTTTTTTTGTATCAGTGTGAGAGTTTCTGTGGTAATCCATGCTTTCTTCTTTGGTCCCTTTTTGTATCCTATTGTTTCTTCTGCTGTTTTAAGGAGTATCTTCTTGGTTGTTTCCCATAATTTTTCGGGTGTTTGTTTCTCTTCTTCTATTTCCAGTCCTTCAAACCGGTTCTTTACTTCTACCGCAAAATCTTCTCCTTTTAATCCTTGTAGATCTTCTAGATTTATTTTCCTTGTTGGTGCTGTCTTTCTCATCTTTCTTAGTTTTATCTTTACTTTTGCCACCAGTAACTGGTGGTCCGTGTCGCAATCCGCCCCTGGGTATGTCTTGCAGTTCTTGATGCTTTCTTTCCATTTTTGTGCAATTGCTATATAGTCTATTTGGTTTCTTGTCTTTCCATCTGGTGATATCCATGTATATAATCTTCTTGGATGATGTGTAAACCTTGTGTTGCTTAGACTCAGCTCCTGCTCTGTACAAAAGTCCATTAGTCTTTCTCCTGCCTCGTTTGTTTCTCCTAATCCTCCTTTTCCCACCACTGCTGCTCTTACATCCGTTAGTTGTTTTCCTACCTTTGCATTAAAATCTCCTATTATCATCAAGATGTCCTGTCTTGGTATCTGTTTTATAACTATGTCCAGTTGTTCGTAGAATTCCTCTGAACTATCTTCTTCCGTTGTTAGTGTAGGTGCGTATACCTGAATTATGGTAAGATTCCTTGGTTTGGCGCTTATTCTTGCCATTAGCACTCTTTCATTAATTGGTTGATATTCTAATAGTACCCCTGATAGCTTCTTATGTATCCACAGAGCCACTCCTCTTTGTCCCTGTTTATCTCCTCCTGAGTAAACTATTGTATGGCCATCTTCCGTCGTAAAATGACCCCTTCCCGCCCATCTTGTCTCTGACAATCCGCATATCTCTACTCCGTTTCTTTCCAATTCCTTTCCTAGAATTTGGACCTTGCCCACTTGTAGCAAGGTTCTTACGTTCAATGTCCCAATATGTACTGTCTTTCTTAGTTGTAATGTCATCCTTTCCCTTGCATATGTATATGTATATACATATACCCTTGCATATGTACAGGGTGGGCCCAAAAAAGTAATCCCCTACGGGTTTTTGTCAATATCTTGGCCAAAAATAGCAATTTTTCAAATCCAGTTTTACGGGCTTGAAGGTAATTCATATCTACGAACAATAGCCAAATTTCATCGCCATATGTGAAACGGAACAAAAGTTATATCCCTTTTAGTGAGGCCACCCACCGTTTTTTGACGATTCAAAAACGTAACGCAACAAAAAGTAGGTTTTTGCCAATATCTTGGCCAAAAGTAAGAATTTCGAAATGAAATTTTACAGGTTTATAGACAATTCAAATTTACATATGTTGGCCAGATTTTATACAAATATTTAAAACGGAACAAAAGTTATATCACTTTTAGTGAGGCCACCCACCGTTTTTTGATGATTCAAAAAAGTCAGAAAACGATGGGTGGCCTCACTAAAAGTGGTATCACTTTTGTTGGGTTTGAAATATTTTGATGAAATCTGGCTATCATTTGTAAATATGAATTGTCTTTAATCCTGTAAAATTTCATTTCGATATTCTTACTTCTGACCAAGATATTGGCAAAAAACTAATTTTGTTGCGTTTCGTTTTTGAATCGTCAAAAAACGAGGGGTGGCCTCGCTAAAAGTGATATAACTTTTGTTCTGTTTGAAATATTTTGTTGAAATTTGACCATTGTACGTAAATATGAATTGCCTTTAAGACTGTAAAGTTTCATTTAAAAATTCTTATGTTTGGCCAAGATATGGGATAAAAACCGTAGGGATTACTTTTTTATGGCCCACCCTGTATATGTATAAAACAGCAATTTGATAGCAACTAACCAACCTGGACAGAGAAATCCCTCCTGGTTTGTCTATCTGGGTTTCGTGGTGAAGAACAACGTCATTCCAGGAAACATCTAAAAACTCCAGCACCCCCGTCAGAATGGACCTCGGATGCAGCACAAGCTGCTCATACCGCACTTGATGACACTTCAAGTCACCAAGAGCCAGGCAATCATTGTACATCTTCATCACCGATCTATTCCAGCTAATAAGACAGTTGGACATGTTTTTCGGATCATCTCCACCGACTCCAACATTACGGAATGCAACCGAATGACAGACCGCTCGTCCGTCGCGGATCATCAATAGAAACTGCGCCTTGGGAAACATACGACTCAGCTCGTTGGCGTAACCGAGCGTGAGCGGGTCCTTATTGCAGAGACGGTCGGCCGGCTCACCGTGACCAACGATCAACTCCAGGATGAAGGCCCCCATGGCCGCGAACTGGACCTCCTCCGTGATCCCAGCCTTGCGCAGCCGTTTAGCTCCGACCGCCGTCGGCGCTACGAGTATCAACGGAATGAGATGGGTCTCCTCTCCGCAGCGAACGTCAGGGTGTGCGTCCAGCATGGCTCTCATCAGGGTCGTGCCACTCCTTGGCCAGCCACCGATGAATATCAGAGGAGTGGTCATCCGGTCGTACTTCGGTCCGTGATTCCCTGATGGACGTAGGTCTTCGGATCCATCATCATCATCTTTTATCGAGTGCTTCTGACAGTAGCTGTGTACCATGGTGTAATCGTAGAGAAAGAGAGTGACGACCACCGTTGAAATGATCACACAAAAGCCAATCGCAATGGAAGGGTCGCAGCGCATTCTTCGCAAACGCATAACAGCTGTTTCACTTTGCCTTCTTACTCTCTTGCTCTTCTGATCGTAATCGTAATCGTAGTCTCAAAATGTCTAAGTCGCCACTCGAAAGCCAAGCGCAGGGCCACCAGCTTACTCTGTGTCTTTCCAGAAGGGTTGTCCAAAAGAGTTGTCCGTATTAGGTCGCAGTGCGGTTGTCGACGGATCCGACGTGGCAGAGTGGGGGTGGGTTGTTCTAATCTTACGAGTAACACAGCTGCGAGATAATCCATTCTGATTGTTCTTCGGTAACAATGGAACGAAGAGACGCAAATCCAATCGAATAGGAGAGATAAGACACGTTCTCGATCAATAACTTAATGATTGATTCGCGAGAATCTCTAGCGACACCTGTTGCTTTAAAATTGCAATTTGAATCGTAGGACTAGCGTTGCCACTCCTAGGGTTATTTCACAAGATCTTGGGTTTTTTATCCGAACTTGGGAAATGGGGTTTTTCTGGACGAACTTGGGTTTTTTCTGGGGTTTTTTTTCGACGAAAAAAAAAGATTTTTTGACATTTTCTGACATTTTTTGTGAAATTGTGGACGTTTTCCGAGATTTGTGCCGGATGACTAAAAAAAGGCCATCAGATTTTTTGGACGGGAAATTCGGGAAATTTTCGGAAGATTTGTGGAAAATTCGGGAATTTTCTGGAAATTCTGGGCATTTTCGGAAGATTTGCTCAATCTGGGTTTTCTTGGGTTTTTTTCACCCTTCAACTTGTCTTTTTTTAAATTTTAGAGTGGCAACACTGATCGAAGGACCGACACTTAATCTTGAAATGGGAGTTTGTGGTTAAATTGGCCGTTCTAGATATAAAACAAATGATTCTAAATTTACCCAAATAAAGGTGTGCATATAACTTGCAATTGCTGGGTTTAACGGACATAATATAACATGTTTTATTTGATAGCCAACATAAAATGCAAGTAACCTAATAATCACATCAAATTTTTTCTAGAGTATTGTCGGTTCCCAGTGGAGATCCAAAATGGTCAGAGCCACTTGAGATAATCTATTTTGAGAGAAACAAATGCATCGCACGTATATAGGTCACGTGATGTGGAAAACTAGGACATACTACTACTACTACTACTGCTACTGCTACTGCCACTGCCACTGCCACTGCCACTGCCACAGCCACAGCCACTGCCACTGCCACTACCACTACCACCACTACTACTACTACTACTACTACTACTACTACTACTACTACTACTACTACTACTACTACTACTACTACTACTACTACTACTACTACTACTACCACTACTACTACTAAGCTTACTCACTGCTTACTAGGCCTACTCCTACTGCTGCCACAGCTACTGTTATAACAACAGCAGCTACTACAACAACAACAACTACTACCGGGGACTAAATGGCTCACTGACAATTAAGCAAAATTAAGATGAGCTATTTGTTTGCATAGTCTGGGCACTTCGATAATTGTTATTAATAGAAATATTGCCTTGTTTTGTTGAGCATTAATTTAAAATGTTTGAGATCGTGTCCACTAAGTAAAACATGCTTCAAAGGGATTCTTCGATGTCAGGAATTCATTGGCAACTAGACCTACCACGTTGTTCCGTTGGTAAAACTATCCAAACAATTCGAACAGCGGTTTCCGGTTTGCACAAACCGGAGAACAGAACAGAACTGACCTGACATGTAACTAATTGGTGTCTACTGACGGATCTTATTCGGATAACTAGACCTACCCTGTACTTCGGTTAAGTTTTGAATCAATGTCACGAAGTCTAAACTTCGGTCACATTATGTCTAAAGTGCCATTCGATGGAAATTTAATATTCATGAATACATTTTTTCAAGGCGTTACTTAACGTTCAGCTACCCCACCCACCCACATAAAGTTTCGTAACATTTTCAATGACCCCACCCACCCTGGAGCGTTAGGTAATTATGCAATGACCCCCTAGCTCCTTTGAGACTCTAGAACCAGTGGCCACCAAAACTTTTTGTGAGATTTAGCCCGCAGCCTAACTTTGTTCGCGGGAGATCTGAGAGAGACCTGAATCTTTTTGTAACGTTTCTCTTTGGCTGTCCAACGGTCCAACTCAGTGGTCTTTCGAATCGCTTTAGCTAAGCTACACCTGAGAGATACTTAACAAAATTGACATAGTATCATTTAGAACAATGTGTGTTGTTACATGCTTAACGACACTGCTGCTGTTTCAAAGGTGATTAGTGTCGCCACGCCATTTAGGTCCCCGTAGACGGACCGTGCATGCTAGCCCGGGGATCTTGAATCTCTGCAATAGCCACCTTCGGGAAGCGAATCGCGACCCGCACGCTCTCTTTCACCGAGTTGTGTACATACGCGTGGCCATCGCTCTTACCGATGTAGCTAAGCGAGCTAGCGAGCCAGTTTTAGAACAATGGCTACTGTTTCCTGGTTAATCGTACCATCTGCTACTGATGCTGAAGATAATCAAATAATAAACACAATAATAAAAAAATTAATTCCTAATATAAGAATTTAATAATAGTAATGTGAAAAAGAAGATAAAGAAGAAGAGGGAGGAGGAGGTAGTGTAGATGAAAGAAGAAGAGGAAGGAACGAAGAACGGGAATAAGAACACGACGAAGGAGAGAATAAAGAAGAAAAAGAAGATGAAAAGAAGAAATTATATGAAGAAGATGAAGACCATGAAGAAGAAGAAGAAGAAGAAGAAGTAGAAGAAGAAGAAGAAGAAGAAGAAGAAGAAGAAGATGAAAAGAAGAAATTATATGAAGAAGATGAAGACCATGAAGAGGAAGAAGAAGAAGAAGAAGAAGAAGAAGAAGAAGAAGAAGAAGAACAAGAAGAACAAGAAGAAGAAGGAGAAGAAGAAGAACAAGAAGAAGAAGAACAAGAAGAAGAAGAGGAAGAAGAAGAAAAAGCAGAAGAAGCAGAAGTAGAAGCAGAAGAAGAAGAAGAAGAGGAAGAGGAAGAGGAAGAGGAAGAGGAAGAGGAGGAAGAAGAAGAAGACGAAGAAGAAGAGGAATAAAAATAGGAAGGAGAAAAAAAAGAAGAAGAAGAAGAAGAAGAGAAAAAAAGAAGAAGAAAAATAAGAAGGAGAAGGATAAGGAAAAAGAGAAGAAGAAGAAGAAGACGGCAACAACGACAGAGACCACGCTGTGGCCTATAATTATATAGCACCTTACTTGAGGCTGAGACAATGGCACTTCCTGCAAGACGCACTGCGCTTTGCATTTAAAAGTTATGCAGTAACCTTAATTAGACTTAACTTCTAACTGAACAGACAGCTTTGTAATTACACGGCACTAATAGCAGCTTACAAAGCAAATCCGCCCAACGGGGTCTCGAACTCACTACCTCTCGCAGTCTACGCCTGCGTGTTATCCATTGCGCTACCGGGCCCCTTCCCCACGTTATACAATTTTGCAATACAATCCAATATATACCTATTCAGCTCCATACAACACCTCTTCAAGCAGCGCGTCCTTGTTTACATCACAAATGCATTTCAATTGATTCTATGTCTATTCATTAGGTAAATTTTGGGTGAAATATTCTTGCAGAGTAAAGCATCATCCATATGGAAAAAAACTTAACGGTTAATATCCGATGAGAAATTTAAACCTGATAAGTTTTCAAGCTGATATACAGTAGAATTATTTTCAAGAATCTCATTCATTTGATTCCATTGACTACGTCAAAAGCATCTAGTAACCGCTAAACCCGCCAAGTAACCAATCTTACATAACGTCATAAAACATTTCCCAAACCGATTTTCCTACTCGTCCAATACCTTAGTCCGATTTCGAGCTATCTGTCCCAGTTGCTCGAAATGGCTTTGGTTCTTTTGGATGAGGAGCGTGTTCTCTACGACTTCTTTGTCTGGCTGGCCGTAGTTTGGTGGATAGGCGTCTGGATCGTAGCCGAGTAGTTCCAGCATCGGTGCGACTTGCCTCATCGTTTTCTTTACGTCATCAGGTATAGATGTCGCCCATTTCGTCAGTGAGTCAATGTTGACCGGTCTAACAACTTGATCCGTGGACGGCTCCAATCTAAAAATCAACATAGCTGAACTTTGTTTGTGGTGAAAACATTATTTAGGGTATTTTATATAGCGCCCCTTCAGGTAGGCACAAGCCAATATGCTGGATGGCTGGATGGCAGGCCAAAGTAGAGCGAAGAGCAACAATAGCCGATGCGAGATGTAACGAAGGAATGCACTAAAGTAAGAGTAGCAGCAGACGTAAGAGAACGGATGACAGTGCGACGCTGGCGCATCTGATAATGGCAGTCTCGAGCAAGACGGTGAAGTTGAGGAGCAAAAGTGAGTTCTTGGTCAAGTTGGACACCGAGGTCATGAACCGTGGTTGCAAAGACAAAGCCAGGAAATTCAGATGCAAGAGAAAAGAGGTCAAGCTTGGCAAGAATTAAGCGTCGTAGTTCTGCACTTGTAACTGAATTCAATGTTGTGAGGTGACAGTCGGAGGGAAGAGAGGTGGCAGAGAGACAGCGGTTGCCTGTCGAATGTCACGAATCTTGGCATCAAGCGAGGCCAGGAAGTCATCCGCTGTAAAGAATGGAGTATCTGGAGGACGCTCAAGTCGACGACGGCCAAAGAGCGCACAGTTGCTTAGGTTCCGTTGTGTGGGAAGCGATCTTGGCTTGTTGTGTTGGTGGAGGGTGGAAAAACGTCCGATTGGGGTGGACTTTTGTCGGACAGCATGCGGCCGATGACCCGCGGTCTTTTTTTGATGACTTTTTAGTTTTTGGTATACATCTAAGAAAAATGCAGGCCCTATTATTTTTCGCTACCAAAAAACTGATAACATTTTTGAAGTCTGTCTCTTTTACCGAAAAATTACGTAACCTCCACAACGCCTGCTGCTTTTTCTATGGGGAATTGTTAGCACATTTAGTTTTTCTGGGGAAATGGTAGGTTACGTAATTTACATGCATGCAACAGCTCGCGATTTTTTCCGGAAGGGAATTCATTCCTGGGTGAATTTCCTCTCAGAGACGATATGTCTAGATTAGGCTAATCACTGACCAGTGACCACCCTGGATATATACATATATATTATATATTATATTATATATACATATGTACAGTCTATACATATGTACAGGGGCGGATCCAGGGGCGGCCAATCCGGCTGTGGTCCCCATTTAAAAATTCATCTTTTACCAGCTATTCTGGATCGGAAAGTTGACGTGGTCCCTTATGAGTAGTTCCGTAGGTCCCTCTCCACGCCCCACGAGGTCCGTGCACGTTGGCACGAGGTTCGTAGAGGGGCTTAAGAAGACTGTACGACAAAAAGGGTCATCAACTATTTTTGGCGGATAAAGTGGTATCTTTTTCTTGGGAATTTGACAAATGGCTGAAAAAAGGTCATCAGATTTTTTGGCGATCAAGACGAAATTTTTCCCCTGTCCCAAGACCGAAAATTTTGGCTCCCCCCATTTGAAAATTTCTGTATCCGCCCTTGCATATAATTATATAATGTATAAAACAGCTATTTGGTAGCAACTAACCAACCTGGACAAAGAAATTCCTCCTGGTTTGTTTATCTGGTTTTCGTGGTGAAGAACAACGTCATTCCAGGAAACATCTAAAAACTCCAGCACCCCCGTCAGAATGGACCTCGGATGCAGCACAAGCTGCTCATACCGCACTTGATGACACTTCAAGTCACCCAGAGCCAGGCAATCATTGTACATCTTCATCACCGATTGATTCCAGCTAATAAGACAGTATGTCATGTTTTTCGGATCAACTCCACCGACTCCAACATCCCGGAATGCCATCGAATGACAGACCGCTCGGCCGTCGCGGATCATCAGTACAAATTGCGCCTTGGGAAACATACGACTCAGCTCGTTGGCGTAACCGAGCGTGAACGGGTCCTTGTTGCAGAGACGGTCGGCCGGCTCACCGTGACCAACGATCAACTCCAGGATGAAGGCACCCATGGCCGCGAACTGGACCTCCTCCGTGATTCCAGCCTCGAGCAGCCGTTGAACTCCGACCGTTCTGTTGCGACTGGCCATCATCGATGTGAGTAACAACGGAATGAGATGGGTCTCCTCCCCGCAGCGAACGTCCGGGTGTGCGTCCAGCATGGCTCTCATGAGGGTCGTGCCACTCCTAGGCCAGCCACCGATGAATATCAGAGGAGTGGTCTTCCGGTCGTACTTCGGTCCGTGATTCCCTGATGGACGTAGGTCTTCGGATCCATCATCATCATCTTTTATCGAATGCAGCTGACAGTAGCTGTGTACCATGGTGTAATCGTAGAGAAAGAGAGTGACGACCACCGTTGAAATGATCAGACAAAAGCCAATCGCAACGGAAGGGTCGCAGCGCATTCTTCGCAAACGCATAACTGCTGTTTCACTTCACCTTCTTACTCTCTTGCTCTTCGAATCGTAATCGTAGTCTCAAAATGTCTAAGGCGCCACTCGAAAGCCAAGCGCAGGGCCACCAGCTTACTCTGTGTCTTTCCAGAAGGGTTGTCCAAAAGAGTTGTCCGTATTAGGTCGCAGTGCGGTTGTCGACGGATCCGACGTGGCAGAGTGGGGGTGGGTTGTTCTAATCTTAGGAGTAACACAGCTGCGAGATCCATTCTGATTGTTCTTCGGTAACAATGGAATGAAGAGACGCAAATCCGATTGAATGGAAAAGATAAGTCATGTTCTCGATCAATAACTTAATGATTGATTCGCGAGAATCTCTAGCGACACCTGTTGCTGTAAAGTTGCAATTTGAATCGTAGGACCGACACTTAATTTTGAAATGGGAGTTTGTGGAACGAAGAGACGCAAATCCAATCGAATGGGAAAGATAAATTGGCCGTACTAGATTAATTGATTCTAAATTTAGCCAAATAAAGGTGTGCACATAACTTGCAATTGCTGGGTATAACGAGCATAATATGTTTTATTTGATAGCCAGTATAAAATGCAAGTAGCCTAATAATCACATCAAATTTTTTCTACAGAATTGTCGGTTCCCAGTGGAGATCCAAAATGGTCAGAGGTCCCGCAAGTCAGAGCCACTTGAGATAATCTATTTTGAGAGAAACAAATGCATCGCACCTATAATAGGTCACTTGATGTGGAAAAGTAGGAGATAGATTATTAACTAACATAAGAACAGAATCAAATTGCAGAATAGACTAGAAACATACAAGTTAAAAAAGCAGACGAACCTCACAATCAAACAGAAGCATACTTAGTGATTAGATGGAAGAAAGCCATGTGTACAATTAATATACCAAAATAGTTACGAATGCGTGTGTTGGACTATCATTGAATTTTTTTTCACAGTTCCCGTTTAAACAAACAGTTGGCGGGATGGTGACACCAAACGGAGTATCCCCCTGAAAGCTATCCGGGGGATGAATTAATCTATTGCCCCGGATGGAATTATCCGGTCTATACTAACCGGGGGAATATACCATTCTCTCCCCTTTTTCAAAATGCGCATGATAAACAAATTATGCTGTAATCAAAATTTAAAGTGACTCAAATTATTTTAGGTGTCCTAAGCAATGCTCAGATAAAGGCAACTAGAATTTATTTAGTGACTCTGAGTGTTCTTAAATGTTTTAAATATTTTAAGTGCTCTATAAACAGGGCAAAACAAATTATCTAGTAGGAATAAACATACCTTTTAGTGTCATGTTCAAAATAAACCAGATGAAAATTAATTTGCAAAAAAATACACGCGGAAGCGGTTTTTTCGACTTTTTTAATTCGGGGGGATACAATTAATACGGGGATACTCTATTTCGTGACAAGGGCAGTGAGCGAATGATAATTATTCTCCCATACAATGGAGTCATGGACGAATAGGCGTGATTATCATTCTACGTTCTTGGCCCTGCGCATTTTTATTGTATGTGTGAGCAATTGTTATAGCACCCCTACTTTCTATCTACTCTCAAAGGCGCTCTCGGCTGCAAAACGGA
Organism: Lumbricus terrestris; assembly: GCA_949752735.1. Lineage (NCBI taxonomy): Eukaryota > Metazoa > Annelida > Clitellata > Crassiclitellata > Lumbricidae > Lumbricus > Lumbricus terrestris. The sequence goes on along the minus strand of OX457049.1, from coordinate 24,921,894 downwards.
CAATCAATCGGAGTTTCACGCTGATGTAACAACCAATACTACTACTACTAGTAGGCTACTACACCAACTAGACCTACTACTATACTACTGCTATAGTATACGAGGTTAGTACTACTGCTACTGCTACCACTACTGCTACTGCTACTGCTACTGCTGCTACTACTACTACTACTACTACTACTACTACTACTACTACTACTACTACTACTACTACTACTACTACTACTACTACTACTACTACTACTATTATTACTACTACTACTACTACTACTACTACTACTACTACTACTACTACTACTACTACTACTACTACTACAACTACTACCACTACTACTACTACTACTACTACTACTACTACTACAACTACTACTACTACTACTACTACTACTACTACTACTACTACTACTACTACTACTACTACTACTACTACTACAACTACTACTACTACTACTACCATTACTACTACTACTACTACTAAGCTTACTCACTGCTTACTAGGCCTACTCCTTCTGCTGCTACAGCTACTGCTATAACAACAGCAGCTACTACAGCAACAACTACTACCGCGGACTAAATGGCTCACTGACAGACTCCTTTTCTGTCTCTCGTCTCAATTCCCTCCGTTTCTCTCGGGGTCGATCGCACTGGGAGCGCTTCTGAAATGTTTTTGTAAGTAAGTAAGTAAGTAGGTAAGTAAGTAAGTAAGTAAAGTAAGTAAACTTCTTGATCAAAGAGGCACTTCATGCATTTTTAAAATTTTATGTCTTTTTATAAATGGTTTTAAACAATTTACAATACAATCCAACATATACCTATTCAGCTCCATACAACACCTCTTCAAGCATCGCGTCCTTGTATACATCACAAATGCAATGCAATTGATTCTAGGTCCGTGGACGGACAAAATGTCCCCGGACAAAATGTCCCTGGACAAAAAGTCCCCGGACAAAATGTCCCCGGACAAAATGTCCCCGGATAAAATGTCCCCGGACAAAATGTCCCCGGACAAAAAGTTCCCGGACAAAATGTCCCCGGACAAAATGTCCCCGGATAAAAAGTCCCCGGACAAAATGTCCCCGGATAAAATGTCCCCGGACAAAATGTCCCGGATAAAATGTCCCGGACAAATAGTCCCAGGATAAAAGTAATGTCCCTACACTACCTAGACCCAGCGCATTGGGCACCTAGCAGTATAGGCGCACCTACATTGAGAAAAAGAGTTCCTCTGTCAGAGAACCACCTTCTCAAAATGCATTAAAACGAGTCATTTTGAATATAACGGAACATTCTTAGCAAATCAACCGATTGCAAGCTGCATTTGGTTCACTATTTTAGAAGAATTCCGATTCTTGCGTCAGAAAATGTACAAATTTGCCAAGGGGCTCAGCTATTTTGCATAGTATCTGCGTTTATCCTACATATAGGCAGCCTTGAAGGTGTGTGTCCGGATCGCTCATTATTTTGATAGTTTATAAATTATCCTAATTATAAGATTTTTTTGGTGAGACAATCGATCAGTCGAGAAATTATTTCTCGATCGTTAGCATGAGGACGTAGCTATGCAGTGGCATGACAACCTTAGGCCCCTGGATACTCTAAAGGCGTGGGCCCCTTAAACATTAACTACACCACACTACAATGTTGCAAGACTGTTCTCTTTAGCCATGGCTGGGTCGGGAGCGCTTCTGAGTAGATACGCTTGAAGAGGCGCTAGATAAATGCCTGAAATGAATGAATGAATACACTAATATACTTTTTGCCGTCCATGTGTTACATCATTGTGCATGTAATGTGGCACATCTGAGCAACAATATTAGACCTAACCTACATTTACAGTGATGACGGGGTTAACATAAGAAAATTATAATATTTCTACAGTTGCGTTTCGGAGTAGGCTTACACTTATAAATGTGGAAGCTCCCCTACAAACTTGAGGCCAGGCGCGTCTTAATGACACCTGGGCCCACCGAGGTATTGTTTTGAAGGTCCCTCGCATGTCTTATTATGGGCCCACCATATGTTAGGAATTGCAATGTTATAAACGCTGTGCTTAAGAAAGTAGGCTTACAAACTCTATGTACTGACCTGAGTCAGTTTAAGTGACGTTACTTATGCACAAAATCAATCATATTTGTATTAGGTTTGCTGAAGCAGTAGGCCTACCTGACTTTTGAGGCACTAGATCCGACTCCGATTTGAGGCCTTCAATTTGTAAGTTGTAAATACATGAGTTGCAGAAATAAACAAACACAATAGGCATAATGAGCAGCTAAATTACATTTGGAAACCTCTTCAGCTTCAGGCCCGACCTACCGAAGGGTTCGGAGGGCCATAGCGGCACTATCCCGACCACGGACTGGACCCAAGACGAACAAAACTCGATTCTGCACAGTCATGGCTATAGTTCGAGCGGCTAGAAATGCCATTTCTGGGGACAACAATCCCTGAACGTCAAGTCCCAATTGGGTCTTGCTCCGAAGTATCTTTGTGATCCAGTACTCGCCCCATTTTTTTCACTTCGTTGCGTCATCTTAGGTCTCTGATTGGCTCGACGTCTTTGTTCCCCGCGTCAGGACCGGCATGGCACAATCCTTATCATTTGCCTGCATAGGTCCCACCCAATGGAATGGACTCCCCCCATAACTTCGCTCTGTCATCCTCTGTAGTATAGTAGTCTTTCGTTATCTTTCTCTCGTCTTAAAACCTGCCTATTCTCTAGGTATTGCATGCACTGGCAGCGCTTCTGAAAGTCCCTAGCTGCTATATAATTATAAAGCGAAGAACATAATGGGCAGATACAATGCATTCGATTTTGTTCACAAGGGCAAGACCACCAAGCATCTCCTTTGAGATGGTGGAATCAGATGTCTTCAATTGGCAGTAGAGCTCTACGCTGGCGACAGTGACTGGGCGACCGATATACAGGCAGTGGCCAGTGTTTAATCTAGGCATCTTCAAATGGAGGGAGAATTCCTTCCAGAAATGGCATTACCGCAGAAGAATTTGAGAAAATGATAGAATTTCCTGCTGTTTGGATTAGGAGCGGTTTCAGAACCCGGCCCTGGTCTGCTCAGATAGAAGTTAAGAGGTTGCCATCTGCCATTCTACACAGCTGTTTGAAATGTTGGGCTGTCTTCAGGTGAGCGTCTTGTCGGACAAGACGGTCCATCTTGGATGTAGGCTTAGTCTCCCACACGGACGCAGTCTAGCGTGATACTGCAGCCGCGCAAAATCCCAATAGGCCGGCGATGCGTAGTTTAGGTGGGAGAACGGACATTTCCCCTGGACATATTCCCCGGACTTATTCCCCGACAATTACCCCCGGACGTCACCCCTATTTTGACTACGAGATTTTCCCCCTCGCCCGGACAACTGTACATATGGCGCGTTAAGTTTAAAAACGGATGCCTTGAAGTAAACTATCACTCAGTATTCGTTAATAACTTAAATTCATATAAAACGATACATGTATACAATAAACAAAGGCCTAATGCGACGTAGTGTGGGACATCACTTTTACCCTGCGACTTTCTGTCCAGGGACATTTTGTCCGGGACATTTTGTCCGGGGACATTTTATCCGGGGACTTTTTGTCCGGGGACTTTTTATCCGGGGACTTTTTGTCCGGGGACATTTTATCCGGGGACTTTTTGTCCGGGGACTTTTTATCCGGGGACTTTTTGTCCAGGGACATTTTATCCGGGGACATTTTGTCCGGGGACATTTTATCCGGGGACTTTTTGTCCGGGGACTTTTTGTCCAGGGACATTTTGTCCGGGATATTTTGTCCGGGACATTTTGTCCGGGAACATTTTGTCCTAGCACCTCTAGGTCTATTCATTAGGTAAAATTCGGGTGAAAAATTCTTGCTGAATAAAGCATCATCCATATGGAAAAAAACTTAGCGCTGTGGAGGCTTGTAAGTGAGTTAATATCCGATGAGAAATTTAAACCTGATAACTTTTCAAGCTGATATACAGTAGAATTATTTTAGGAATTTCATTCCTTTGATTCCATTGACTACGTCAAAAGCATCTAGTAACCACTAAACCCGCCAAGTAACCAATCTTCCACAAAGTCATAAAACATTTCCCAAACCGATTTTCCTACTCGTCCAATACTTTAGTCCGATTTCGAGCTATCTGTCCCAGTTGCTCGAAATGGCTTTGGTTCTTTTGGATGAGGAGCGTGTTCTCTACGACTTCTTTGTCTGGCCGGCCGTAGTTTGGTGGATAGGCGTCTGGATCGTAGCCGAGTAGTTCCAGCATCGGTGCGACTTGCCTCATCGTTTTCTTTACGTCATCCGGTATAAATGTCGCCCATTTCGTCAGCGAGTCAATGTTAACCGGTCTAACAACTTGGTCCGTGGACGGCTCCAATCTAAAAATCAACGTAACTGCACTTCGTTTGTGGTGAAAACATTATTTAGGATATTTTATATAGCGCCTCTTAAAGGTAGGCACAAGCCAATATGCTGAATGGGAGGCCAAAGTAGAGCGAAGAGCAACAATAGCCGATGCGAGATGTAACGAGGGAATGCACTAAAGTAAGAGTAGCAGCAGACGTAAGAGAACGGATGACAGTGCGAAGCTGGCACAGCTGCTTGATGGCAGTCTCGAGCAAGACGGTGAAGTTGAGGAGCAAAAGTTAGTTCTTGATTTAGGTTGGACACCGAGGTCATGAACCGTGGTTGCAAAGACAAAGCCAGGAAATTCAGATGCAAGAGAAAAGAGGTCAAGCTTGGCAAGAATAAAGCGTCGTAGTTCTGCACTTGTAACTGAATTCAATGTAGTGAGGTGACAGTCGGAGGGAAGAGAGGTGGCAGAGAGACAGCGGTTGCCTGTCGAATGTCACGAATCTTGGCATCAAGCGAGGCCAGGAAGTCATCCGCTGTAAAGAATGGAGTATCTGGAGGACGCTCAAGTCGACGACGGCCAAAGAGCGCACAGTTGCTTAGGTTCCGTTGTGTGAGAAGCGATCTTGGCTTGTTGTGTTGGTGGAGGGTGGAAAAACGTCCGATTGGGGTGGACTTTTGTCGGACAGCATGCGGCCGATGACCCGCGGTCTTTTTTTGATGACTTTTTAGTTTTTGGTATACATCTAAGAAAAATGCAGGCCCTATTATTTTTCGCTACCAAAAAACTGATAACATTTTTGAAGTCTGTCTCTTTTACCGAAAAATTACGTAACCTCCACAACGCCTGCTGCTTTTTCTATGGGGAATTGTTAGCACATTTAGTTTTTCTGGGGAAATGGTAGGTTACGTAATTTACATGCATGCAACAGCTCGCGATTTTTTCCGGAAGGGAATTCATTCCTGGGTGAATTTCCTCCCAGAGACGAGATGTCTAGATTAGGCTAATCACTGACCAGTGACCACCCTGGATATATACATATATATTATATATTATATTATATATACATATGTACAGTCTATACATATGTACAGGGGCGGATCCAGGGGCGGGTCAATCTGGCCATGGCCACCATTTAAAAATTCATCTTTTACCAGCTATTCTGGCTCGGAAAGTTGAAGTGGTCCCTTATGAGTAGTTCCGTAGGTCCCTCTCCACGCCCCACGAGGTCCGTGCACGATGGCACGAGGTTCGTAGAGGGGCTTAAGAAGACTGTACGACAAAAAGGGTCAACAACTATTTTTGGCGGATAAAATGGTATCCTTTTCTTGGGAATTTGACAAATGGCTGAAAAAAGGTCATCAGATTTTTTGGCGACCAAGACGAAATTTTTCCCCTGTCCCAAGACCGAAAATTTCGGCTCCCCCCCATTTGAAAATTTCTGTATCCGCCCTTGCATATAATTATATAATGTATAAAACAGCTATTTGGTAGCAACTAACCAACCTGGACAAAGAAATTCCTCCTGGTTTGTTTATCTGGTTTTCGTGGTGAAGAACAACGTCATTCCAGGAAACATCTAAAAACTCCAGCACCCCCGTCAGAATGGACCTCGGATGCAGCACAAGCTGCTCATACCGCACTTGATGGCACTTCAAGTCACCCAGAGCCACACAATCATTGTACATCTTCTTAATTGCTCGATTCCAGCTAATAAGACAGTTGGACATGTTTTTCTTATCGACTCCACCGACTCCAACATTACGGAAAGCCATCGAGTGACAGACCGCTCGGCCGTCGCGGATCATCAGTAGAAACTGCGCCTTGGGAAACATACGACTCAGTTCCATGGCGTAGCCGAGCGTGAACGGGTCCTTGTTGCAGAGACGGTCGGCCGGCTCACCGTGACCAACGATCAACTCCAGGATGAAGGCACCCATGGCCGCGAACTGGACCTCCTCCGTGATTCCAGCCTCGAGCAGCCGTTGAACCCCGGCCGTCGTGTTGCGACTGGCCATCATCCATGTGAGTAACAACGGAATGAGATGGGTCTCCTCCCCGCAGCGAACGTCCGGGTGTGCGTCCAGCATGGCTCTCATGAGGGTCGTGCCACTCCTAGGCCAGCCACCGATGAATATCAGAGGAGTGGTCTTCCGGTCGTACTTCGGTCCGTGATTCCCTGATGGACGTAGGTCTTCGGATCCATCATCATCATCATCTTTTATCGAATGCAGCTGACAGTAGCTGTGTACCATGGTGTAATCGTAGAGAAAGAGAGTGACGACCACCGTTGAAATGATCAGACAAAAGCCAATCGCAACGGAAGGGTCGCAGCGCATTCTTCGCAAACGCATAACAGCTGTTTCACTTTACCTTCTTACTCTCTTGCTCTTCGAATCGTAATCGTAGTCTCAAAATGTCTAAGGCGCCACTCGAAAGCCAAGCGCAGGGCCACCCGCTTATTCTGTGTCTTTCCAGAAGGGTTGTCCAAAAGAGTTGTCCGTATTAGGTCGCAGTGCGGTTGTCGACGGATCCGACGTGGCAGAGTGGGGGTGGGTTGTTCTAATCTTAGGAGTAACACAGCTGCGAGATCCATTCTGATTGTTCTTCGGTAACAATGGAATGAAGAGACGCAAATCCGATTGAATGGAAAAGATAAGTCATGTTCTCGATCAATAACTTAATGATTGATTCGCGAGAATCTCTAGCGACACCTGTTGCTGTAAAGTTGCAATTTGAATCGTAGGACCGACACTTAATTTTGAAATGGGAGTTTGTGGAACGAAGAGACGCAAATCCAATCGAATGGGAAAGATAAATTGGCCGTACTAGATTAATAATATTATTGATTCTAAATTTAGACAAATAAAGGTGTGCACATAACTTGCAATTGCTGGGTATAACGAGCATAATATGTTTTATTTGATAGCCAGTATAAAATGCAAGTAGCCTAATAATCACATCAAATTTTTTCTACAGAATTGTCGGTTCCCAGTGGAGATCCAAAATGGTCAGAGGTCCCGCAAGTCAGAGCCACTTGAGATAATCTATTTTGAGAGAAACAAATGCATCGCACCTATAATAGGTCACTTGATGTGGAAAAGTAGGAGATAGATTATTAACTAACATAAGAACAGAATCAAATTGCAGAATAGACTAGAAACATGCAAGTTAAAAAAGCAGACGAACCTCACAATCAAACAGAAGCACACTTAGTGATTAGATGGAAGAAAGCCATGTGTATAATTAATATACCAAAATAGTTACGAATGCGTGTGTTGGACTATCATTGACTTTTTTTCACAGTTCCCGTTTAAACAAACAGTTGGCGGGATGGTGACACCAAACGGAGTATCCCCCTGAAAGCTATCCGGGGGATGAATTAATCTATTGCCCCGGATGGAATTATCCGGTCTATACTAACCGGGGAAATATACCATTCTCCCCCCTTTTTTTATAAATTCGCATGATAAAAAAATTATGCTGTAATCAAAATTTAAAGTGACTCAAATTATTTTAGGTGTCCTAAGCGGGGTCCAGCCATTTGCGCGCAAGACGTTTGCGCGCAGTCATTTGCGCGCCGACGTTTGCGCGCAACGTCATTTGCGCGTTGGACGTTTGCGCGCCGTCATTTGCGCGCCGTCACAATATGCAAAATAAAGAATCATATAAAAAAATCGGTATTGTTTTTGAACGAAATTACTGCTTTAATTTAGCATTAAGTTAAGCTAGGTATCAATGTTTTCTACGAAATGAGCGTTAGGTATCAATGTTTTCTACAAAATAACTACATAGCCTAATAGTCAACAAATTGAAATGCTATGCGCAATTCCTTTGCGATATGCCTACAATGTTATGTTGCCGTAGCGTAAACAGGAGTACACATCAAAGTGCAAATAAAATAGGCCTACCCATCAGCTGTTTGCTCATACGAAGACGGCAGACATAATAGTAGGCCTACAAGTCAATCCCCACTGCGCGCGCGCAAACGTCTCGCGCGCAAACGACGGGCATTTTTTGCTGCGCGCAAATGACCGCGCGCAAACGACGGCGCGCAAACGACGGCGCGCAAACGTCCTGCGCGCAAACGACAGGGCGCCGTCCTAAGCAATGCTCAGATAAAGGCAACTAGAATTTATTTAGTGACTCTGAGTGTTCTTAAATGTTTTTAAATATTTTAAGTGCTCTATAAACAGGGCAAAACAAATTATCTAGTAGGAATAAACATACCTTTTAGTGTCATGTTAAAAAAAACCAGATGAAAATTAATTTGCAAAAAAATACACGAGGAAGCGGTTTTTTCGACTTTTTTAATTCGGGGGATACAATTAATACGGGGATACTCTATTTCGTGACAAGGGCAGGGAGCTAATGATAATTATTATTCTCCCATACAATGGAGTCATGGACGAATTGGCGTGATTATCATTCCATATTCTTGGTCCTGCACATCATTTTATTGTAAGTGTGAGCAATTGTTATAGCGCCCCTACTTTCTATCTACTCTCAAAGGCGCTCTCGGCTGCAAAACGGACAATCAATCGGAGTTTCACGCTGATGTAACAACCAATACTACTACTACTAGTAGGCTACTACACCAACTAGACCTACTACTATACTACTGCTATAGTATACGAGGTTAGTACTACTGCTACTGCTACCACTACTGCTACTGCTACTGCTACTGCTGCTACTACTACTACTACTACTACTACTACTACTACTACTACTACTACTACTACTACTACTACTACTACTACTACTACTACTACTACTATTATTACTACTACTACTACTACTACTACTACTACTACTACTACTACTACTACTACAACTACTACCACTACTACTACTACTACTACTACTACTAAGCTTACTCACTGCTTACTAGGCCTACTCCTACTGCTGCTACAGCTACTGCTATAACAACAGCAGCTACTACAACAACAACTACTACCGCGGACTAAATGGCTCACTGACAGACTCCTTTTCTGTCTCTCGTCTCAATTCCCTCCGTTTCTCTCGGGGTCGATGGCACTGGGAGCGCTTCTGAAATGTTTTTGTAAGTAAGTAAGTAAGTAAGTAAGTAGGTAAGTAAGTAAGTAAGTAAGTAAGTAAGTAAGTAAGTAAGTAAGTAAGTAAGTAAACTTCTTGATCAAAGAGGCACTTCATACATTTTTAAAATTTTATTTCTTTTTATAAATGGTTTTATACAATTTACAATACAATCCAATATATACCTATTCAGCTCCATACAACACCTCTTCAAGCATCGCGTCCTTGTTTACATCACAAATCCATTGCAATTGATTCTAGGTCTATTCATTAGGTAAAATTCGGGTGAAAAATTCTTGCAGAGTAAAGCATCATCCATATGGGAAAAAAATTAACGGTTAATATCCGATGAGAAATTTAAACCTGATAACTTTTCAAGCTGATATACAGTAGAATTATTTTCAGGAAGCTCATTCCTTTGATTCCATTGACTACGTCAAAAGCATCTAGTAACCACTAAACCCGCCAAGTAACCAATCTTACATAACGTCATAAAACATTTCCCAAACCGATTTTCCTACTCGTCCAATACTTTAGTCCGATTTCGAGCTATCTGTCCCAGTTGCTCGAAATGGCTTTGGTTCTTTTGGATGAGGAGCGTGTTCTCTACCACTTCTTTGTCTGGCTGGCCGTAGTTTGGTGGATAGGCGTCTGGATCGTAGCCGAGTAGTTCCAGCATCGGTGCGACTTGCCTCATCGTTTTCTTTACGTCATCAGGTATAGATGTCGCCCATTTCGTCAGTGAGTCAATGTTAACCGGTCTAACAACTTGGTCCGTGGACGGCTCCAATCTAAAAATCAACGTAACTGCACTTCGTTTGTGGTGAAAACATTATTTAGGACATTTGCTACTTTTGTTGTTACTTTTTGAATCGTCAAAAAAACCGTGGGTGTCCTCACTAAAAGTGATATAACTTTTGTTCTGTTTGAAATATTTTGATGATATCTGGCCATCATGTGTAAATATGAATTGTCTATGAGCCTGTAAAATTTCATTTCGAAATTATTACTTTTGGTTTAGATATCGGAAAAAACCGAAGGGGTCTTTTTTTGGCCCACCCTGTATATACGAAAATTTTACTCAAGATTTCACGAGGCGGTCCCACTTTCTCTTCAGTGTTTATTCTAATCCCCCTGCTTTTTCATTCATTCATTCATTCGGACATTTATATAGCGCTCCTTCAAGAAACAAAAACTATTCGGAGGCGATCCCGACTCCAGCGCGCCGAAAGAGAACAGTTTTAAGTTTAGTAAGGAAGGATTCTGGTAAAGCGTCAGGGTGTAGGCGTAGCTCAAAAGGAAGGCCATTCCGGACCACTGGACCAACCACAGAAAAGGCTCGATTCTTCATGGAAGTAGTACGAGCAAAATTAACTAAGAGGACTCCATTGCCAGCAGAGCGTAGCTGACGACGTCCTTGGATACCTAATTTAAGGCTGCATAGTAGGGTGGAGTGAGAAAAAAAAATTCTTTCCTTTTTAGAAGCTAGACTATTTAAAATGTGCCAAATGTCCATAGTAACAATCCTGCCAAATGATATTATTTTCTGACAACTGCTTGATCGCCCTTCGCCCAATTGAAATAACTGGCATTGTAACCATTGAAGTGGGCCTATAAATGAAGCATTTCGACGATGCCAAAGGTATTGTCCATTATGTGCCATTAGGTCCCGTTTGCAAAATGGTGTTGGGGGAGTTTCTCACTTCCAATCGATCAGTGGGTCCCTGGACATGAAAAATCACCGAGGTGCTTGTCTGCCATGACGCCACGAATGACGTAATTGACAAATCCAATATGGTCGCCGCCGGCCATATCGGAAAATTCATATTCTTTATTTCTTGCAGTATATGCACGTGTAATACCTCTAATGGTACTGATTTAGGTGTGTAGAATTCATTTATGATATTGTTTTTGTCATCAGGGGTCATCTTGAGGTCGCAAGGTCATGGTCAAGGTCATTTCCCCATCTTTTTCTTTCATTTTCCATTTCTTTCAGCTTATGAACGCGTAATACCTTTAATTGTACAAATTCCTAGATGTAGAATTCATTTCTGATATTGGTTTTTCATCAAAGGTCATCTTAAGGTTATAGAGGTCAAGGTCAAAGACACTGAGTTTCATATTTTTCATTTATTACGGCTTATGCACGCGTAATACCTCTAATGTTACTGAATCCTCCGATTATAATTATATGTCAGCGGCATGGAGCCGTCACAGAATCTGAAAAACGGTGGTGACGTTCATCATTCGCTTATATGTTCCAACGTGGTTCGCCATAAAAGCCCAGTCATCATGAAAAGATGTAGCTAGGCACCTTCACCAGATGCTCGTCAAGTCACGATACCTCAGCCCTAAGCACAAGAAGATCGTCGACCCCGTCATTCATCGCAACGCTTACTTCGCTCACCCGGAGAATTCTCTCTTAGCCATGATGACGGACCATCGACCACACATAGGCCTACATGTACGTGAGCTGGGCCTGCGACGAGTGATGAAGGCCAGAGCTGAAGCAGGTCCCAATGGACAAATACGGAGATTCAAGGTTCCCGCAAAACTCAACTTCAACGCCGTGGAATACTTCGACATGATCGACTGGGCAGTCTGCTCTATCTCGGAGCCTCCCGTAATCAAGGCAATGACAGACACTGAGCTCAGGGATCTCATCACGATGGAGGTGACTCCAACAGTCACCTTCCCAAAATTCCCCAGCCACACACAGGCTGTGGAAAGACACGTGAAGCTGGTGACCGAGGCGGCGATAGCTGTTTGTGGACAGAAATCGCGAGATGGCTTCATCCGTGCACGCGTCGCTTCTCGACAGCTAATGCCGATGTCACGAAATAGAGTATCCCCCGTATTAATTGTATCCCCCCAAATTACAAGAAGTCGAAAAAACCGCTTCCGCGTGTATTTTGTTTTGCAAATTTATTTATATCTGCTTTGTCTTGAACAATGACACTAACAGGTATGTTTATTCCTACTAGATAATTTGTTTTGCCCTGTTTTTAGAGCACTTAAAACATTTAAAACACTTAAGAACACTCAGAGTCACTAAATAAATTCGAGTTCCCTTTATCCGAGCATTGCTTATGACACTTAGAGTCACAATTAGAGTCACTTTAAATTTTGATTACAGCAAAAAAAAATTTATCATGCTCATTTTTCAAAAAAGGGGATAGAATGGTTTATCCCACCGGATAGTATAGACCGGTTAATTCCATCCGGGGGATAGATTAATTCATCCTCCCGGATAGCTTTTATGGGGGATACTCCGTTTCGTGTCACCGACGTTCGAGTCAAAATGTGACTTCTCTCACTTCACCTTGTAACTGTTTGCGACTTTGAAATCAAAGATACTGTAATAATCAAGGCATCTGATTGCATTAAGATGACTATTAACTAGTTGACTACCTTACCTAGACTGTGGACTGTGGACAGTGTGGAGTGTAGATAGACTCTGTAGAGTGTAGACCCTAACCTACCTATATCGTTCTGATGTCGCTTAGTAATGCAAAATAAAAAGTTGCAAAGGGCGATCAAAACATTAATCAGAAATGTTGTAATTTTTACACAGTGTTCTATTGATCTATTGGCACCTTTTGACATATCTAGCTAATTGAAATTCAGGGGAAAAAATTTTTTGGCCATTTTCACTCCACCCTACTGCATAGCTCTCGGAGGTAAATTGAGGCTAAGGCTGACAACATCGCCATAACAATGCAGCTACCCTGAACCCAATACGCTGGCGAGTAGGGGCCAGTGAAGTACCTCAAGCATGTAGTTTTAGACATGACCATATTTAGGGATTTGCCCAATTAGACGCGCAGCAGAGCTGCCAGAGCGCAACACCCGGTCAAGACAAGTCAATCTGCCGGATGGGAGGCCAAAGTAGAGCGAAGAGCAATAGTCGATGCGAGATGTAACGAAGGAATGCACTAAAGTAAGAGTGGCAGCAGACGTAAGAGAACGGATGACAGTGTGAAGCTGGCGCAACTGATAATGGCAGTCTCGAGCAAGACGGTGAAGTTGAGAAGCAAAAGTGAGTTCTTGGTCAAGTTGGACACCGAGGTCATGAACCGTGACTGCAAAGAAAATGCCAGGAAATTCAGATAAAAGAGAAACGAGATCAAGCTTGGCAAGAATAAAGCGTCGTAGCTCTGCACTTGTAACTGAATTCAATGTAGAGAGGTGACAGTCGGAGGGAGGATATCCAGGTGGCAGAGAGTCAGCGGTTGCCTGTCGAATGTCACGAATCTTGGCATCAAGCGAGGCCAGAAAGTTATCCGCTGTAAAGAATAGAGTACCTGGAGGACGCTCATGGCGACGACGGCCAAGGAGCGCATTGAATGTTGTCCACAGTCGCTTAGGTTCCTTTGTGAGAGAAGCGATCTTGACTTTTTGTGTTGGTGGAGGGTGGAAAACGTTCGTTTAGGGTAGACTTTTGTCGGACGGCATGCGGCCGATGACCCGCGGATGACATCATCTCATCGGTCATTTTTTTGATGACTTTTTAGTTGTTGGTATAGGCTACATCTAAGAAAAATGCAGGCCCTATTATTTTTCGCTACCAAAAAACTGATAACATTTTTGAAGTCTATCTCTTTTACCGAAAAATTACGTAGCCTCCACAAAAATTACGTAGCCTCCTGTTGCTTTTTCGAAAGGGAATTGTTAGCACATTTAGTTTTTCTGGGGACATGGTAGGCTATGTAATTTACATGCATGAAACAGCTCGCGATTTTTTCCGGAAGGGAATTCATTTCTGGGTGAATTTCCTCCCAGAGACGATATGTCTAGATTAGGCTAATCACTGACCACCCTGGATATATATTATATATTATATTACATATATACATATGTACAGGGGCGGATCCAGGGGCCGGTCAATCTGGCCATGGCCACCATTTAAAAAATTCTTTATTTTTGCCAGCTATTCTGGCTCGGAAAGTTGACGTGGTCCCTAATGAGTTCCGTACACGATGACACGAGGTCCGTAGAGCGGCTTAAGAACACTGTACGACAAAAAGGGTCAACAACTATTTTGGCGGATAAAGTGGTATCTTTTTCTTGGGAATTCGACAAATGACTAAAAAAGGTCATCAGATTTTTTGGCGACCAAGACGAAAATTTTTCCGCTGTCTCAAGATCGAAAGTTTTGGCTCCCCCCATTCGAAAATTTCTGTATCCGCCCTTGCATATGCACAGGGTGGGCAAAAAACCGACGTTTTTTGCCCATATCTTGACCAAAAGTAAGAATTTCGAAATGAAATTTTACAGGCTTATAGACAATTCATATATACACATCGTGGCCAGATTTCATCAAAATATTTGAAACAGAACAAAAGTTATATCACTTTTAGTGAGGCCACCCACCGTTTTTTCACGATTCAAAAACGCGACGCAACAAAAAGTAACATAAAATCGATCTTATTATTCTGGCCAATATCTTGGCCAGAAGTAAGAATATCGAAATGAAATTTTAGGGGCTTAAAGACAATTCATATCTGCACATGATGGCCAGACTTCATCAAAATATTTCAAACAGAAAAAAAGTTATGCCACTTTTAATTAGGCCACCCACCATTTTTTGGTTCCATGACACTTAATCCCGCGACACTTAATACCGCGACAGTTAGTACCGGACAGTTAATCCCGCGACACTTGATCCCGCGACCAATTAATCCCGCGACAGTTAATCCCGGCGACATTTAATCCCGGCGACACTTAACCCCGCGACCAATTAATCCCGCGACAGTTAATCCCGGCGACGTTTAATCCCGCGACACTTAATACCGGGAAAGTAAAAATAATGACATTTTAGAAAATTAAATTCAATAAAAGCAATATTCAAAGCAATATTCACTATTGTTCAAAAGAGTCTAGCCTTTGCAGTTAAATATTATAAAATCAGAAAAATTCGATAAAAGAAATATTTACAGCAATAACCTATTCCCTGTGTTTCATTAAAAAAGAGCTTGTTTGCATTGTCGCGATGTTTAATGTAGGCCTATATCGTAATTTTCATGTATCACAGCCAACCGAAATTCGCCTCCATGTCACTGCCCTATCGTAGACTGAACTTCGCAAATCCTGTTTAAAATCCTTTATAATGATCGTTTTATTTAGCCTACAGATGTACAACAGAAAACCTGAACACTTTGAACAGTCGTACAAATATTCGTACTCACGTGTGTACATGTATTAGGCCTAAGTGTCGCGGTATCAAATGTCGCGGGATTAAGTGTCGCCGGGATTAAATGTCGCCGGGATTAACTGTCGCGGGATTAACTGACGCGGGATTAAATGTCGCCGGGACTAAGTGTCCGGGATTAACTGTCGCGGTATTAAGTGTCGCGGAATTAAATGTCGTGCTACCCATTTTTTGACGATTCAAAGGCGTAACGCAGCAAAAAGTAGCAAAAACACGATTTTATTACGTCTCATCTCAAATAATTGTTATCAAATGGCCTTCGTATAGCCAGATGATCATTATTATTTCTATTTAAAAAAGAAACAGGGTACCAGCGTAGCTGCACGTCACTGAGGAGTCACTTAGCAAGATGACAATCAAATTGGTAAATAAGGAATCTGTCAGATTAATCAGAGGTCCATCAAGAACTTTGCAAAGAGACTCAAAAGAAGTCTTGGCACGGGTGGTGGGCACATTGAACACAAGTTGTGAAGCACTACCAAGTTCATTTGACAACAGTTTTTTGAGATGAGACTTAATAAAATCGTGTTTTTTTTACTTTTTGTTGCGTTTCGTCTTTGAATTGTCAATTACGGTGGGTGGCCTCACTAAAATTGGTATAACTTTTGTTTTGCTTAAAATATTTTGATAAAATCTGACCATCTGGTGTAAATATGAATTGTCTTTGGGACTGAAAATTTTCATTTAGAAATTCTTACTTTTGGCCATGATATTGGCAAAAAACCTAATTTTTTGCGTTTCGTTTTTGAATCGTCAAAAAACGGGGGGTAGCCTCACTAAAAGTGGTGTAACTTTTGTTGTGGTTGAAATATTTTTATGAAATCTGGCCATCATGTGTAAATATGAATTGTCTTTAAGCTTGTATAATTTCATTTAAAAATTCTTACTTCTGGACAAAATATTGGAAAAAACCTAGGGGGTCTTTTTTTGCCCACCCTGTACAGGGTGGGCCATAAAAAAGACCCCCCTAGGTTTTTTGCCAATATCTTGACCAAAAGTAAGAATTTCGACATGAAATTTTACAGTCTTAAAGACAATTCATATTCACATATGATGGCCAGATTTCATCAAAATATTTCAAACAAACCAAAAGTTATGCCACTTTTAGGAAGGCCACCCACCGTTTTTTGACGATTCAAAAACGTAACGCAACAAAAAGTAGGTTTTTGCCCATATCTTGGCCAAAAGTAAGAATTTCAAAATGAAATTTTACAGTTTTTAGACAATTCATATTTACATATGTTGGTCAGATTTCATAAAAATATTTCAAACAGAACAAAAGTTATATCACTTTTAGTGAGGCCACCCACCGTTTTTTTGACTTTTTTGAATCATCAAAAAACGTAGGGTGGCCTCACTAAAAGTGATATTACTTTTGTTCTGTTTGAAATATTTTTATGAAATCTGGCCAACATATGTAAATATGAATTGTCTAAAAACCTGTAAAATTTCATTTCGAAATTCTTACTTTTGGCCAAGATATGGGCAAAAACCTACTTTTTGTTGCGTTACGTTTTTGAATCGTCAAAAAATGGTGGGTGGCCTTCCTAAAAGTGGCATAACTTTTGGTTTGTTTGAAATATTTTGATAAAATCTGGCCATCATATGTAAATATGAATTGTCTATAAGACTGTAAAATTTCATGTTGAAATTCTTACTTTTGGTCAAGATATTGGCAAAAAACCTAGGGGGGTCTTTTTTTATGGCCCACCCTGTATATGCATAAAACAGCAATTTGATAACCAACCTGGACAGAGAAATCCCTCCTGGTTTGTTTATCTGGTTTTCGTGGTGAAGAACATCGTCATTCCAGGAAACATCTAAAAACTCCAGCACCCCCGTCAGAATGGACCTCGGATGCAGTACAAGCTGCTCATACCGCACCTGATGACACTTCAAGCCACCCAGAGCCAGGCAATCATTGTACATCTTCTTAATTGATCGATTCCAGCTGATAAGACAGTTGGACATGTTTTTCTTATCGACTCCACCGATTCCAACATTACGGAACGCCATCGAGTGGCAGACCGCTCGGCCGTCGCGGATCATCAGTAGAAACTGCGCCTTGGGAAACATACGACTCAGTTCCATGGCGTAGCCGAGCGTGAACGGGTCCTTGTTGCAAAGACGGTCGGCCGGCTCACCGTGACCAACGATCAACTCCAGGATGAAGGCACCCATGGCCGCGAACTGGACCTCTTCCGTGATTCCAGCCTCGAGCAGCCGTTGAACCCCGGCCGTCGTGTTGCGACTGGCCATCATCGATGTGAGTAACAACGGAATGAGGTGGGTCTCCTCCCCGCAGCGAACGTCTGGGTGTGCGTCCAGCATGGCTCTCATGAGGGTCGTGCCACTCCTAGGCCAGCCACCGATGAATATCAGGGGAGTGGTCATCCGGTCGTACTTCGGTCCGTGGTTCCCTGATGGACGAAGGTCTTCGGATCCGCAACATGGCGATCCATCATCATCTTTTATCGAGCGCAGCTGACAGCAGCCACGTATCATGGCATACTCGTAGAGAAAGAGAGTAGCGACGACGGTTGAAATGATCAGACAGAAGCCAATCGCTACGAAACGGTCGCATCGCATTCTTCGCAAGCGCATGACAGCAGCTGTTTCACTTTACCTTCTTACTCTTCGAATCGTAATCGTATTCTCCAAATTTCTAAAGCGCCACTCGAAAGCCAAACGCAGGGCATCAACTTATTCACAATCGTTGTGTATTTTCAGGAGGGTTGTCCAAAAGAGTCGTCCCTAGTAGGTCGTTGTGGGGTTGCCAAAGGATCAGACGTGGCAGAGTAGGGTAGGTTGTTCTAATCTTAGGACCTCTATAGCGCCAATGTCATAACATCCGCCTGCTAATAAGTTGAGACGTCTGATCGAAGACTCGAAGTGCATTCTGACGAGAAAAAAATGGTTTTTGAAAAAGCAGAACTGCACGATAGAAGGATATACCTGCAAGAGACAGAGTGATGTTAATAACTGTAGGAAAAGCATAGACCTACCACCAGTTCGTAGGCTACCATATGGCCGTAGCTCACAGTGCTGTTGTCGCTCTAATGCCATCCATTGTAGCCTCACCTGAGCTATTAAATCCGAAGCTGCCATGCGCGGAAATGGAATACAGGCAGACGTCAGACAACACAGCTGCACGATTCATTCTGATTGTTCTCCGGTAACAATGGAACGAAGAGACGCAAATCCAATCGAATGGAAAAGATAAATCACGCTCTCGATCAATAACTTAATGATTGATTCGCGAGAATCTCTAACGACACCTGTTGCTTTGAAATTGCAATTTGAATCGTAGGACCGACACTTAATCTTGACGTGGAAATTTGTGCTACGTTAAATCGACGGTTCTAGATACAAATTTATTCTAAATCAACCCCAAAAACATGGGCGGAGTTTATCAAGAAGACCCAGATTCATTTTTTTGCCGTGTAAATTATTTCTTTTCCCGGGCTTAGCCGCCCCCCCAACCCCCCAAGAAGGCTTTAGCCCCTCCAAGAACAGAAACCAAACTCCGCCCATGCCCAAAAAGTTTTCAAATAACTTGCAGTTGTTTTGTATAACGGATATAACATGTTTCATTTGATAGCCAACATAAAATGCAGGTAGCCTAATAATCACATCAATTTTTCTAGAGAATTGTCGGTTGGAGATCCAAAAGGGCCAGAGGTCCCGGAAGCCAGAGCCAATTGAGACAATCTATTTTGAGAAAAAATGCATTACGGTCTATATAGGCTATGACGCTATGTTATGTGAAAAGCTAGGAGATATATTCTTAACTAACATATGAACAGAAGGAAATTTTAGAATAGACTTTAGAAACATACAAGTTAAATAACAGACGTCGCCTATCTTACAAACGAGCAAAGCACACTTAGGCTAGTGATTAGATCATGGAAGAAACCCGCATGGGCGCCCGCAGAAATGTTTGCAGGCAGAGCAAAATTTTTACGATGGTCACGGATAAAAATTTTTTAGCAAGAGCTTGAAAAATGCAAAGCTGGAAATTAAGAATACGGGTATTTTTCACAGAGGTTTCTTATGCAAATTTCTCAGTTTCATTTTGTGTGCCGGGTATAATTTTTAATACGAATAGTTTCTTAAAAAATTTGTTAAAAATCAATAAGTGGATGCTAAAAGATAGTTTCTTAAGTCCATAGAATGAATGAATGAATAAATTGAACGAAAAAGCGGTGGTGTGGAGGTATGTTCGGTGGTGTGGAGGTATGTTCGGTGTCTTGGAATCGGAAGGCTGCGGGTTCAAATCCATCTCAAACGGCCGATAAAAACCCTGTGCAAGTCCTTCAATCGCGCTTTGGCGTGAAACTTCGATTCAACGTCCGTAATCTGAATGTGCTCTATGGCAAATGCGAGAAATGAATAAATACACTAAATAAATATTAGGACCTATAATAACAACATGCAGGACCAAGACCATGGAATGATAATTGGGTCTATTCATCATGAAGCATGCCCGTCTGGGGTCTATTCCTCCATGATAATAATTATGTAAATAAATATGGGTCAAACACATCTTTTATTGGCCATGGTAATACACACGGGTTTCCATGGGCGCCCGCACACAGGGGCAAGAGGGGAAGTTGCCCCCACCCTGGAAAATTGACACCTATTTTTCGAACTACTACTTTTGGATTTTTAACAAATTTCTTCGCATTAATGCACCAAGGAAACGAATGATATAGTCTACAGACAGTGAAGGTCAGAAATCTTCGTTTAGAAATCCCTCTAGAAATAAACATGCTCTTAACTTTCTGCTTTGCATGTCCAATGTCCATGCTCTTTCCAAAAACTGTAAAATGACTACTCATTACTCTTACAGCTGTCACTGCTATTCAGTGGCGTAGCCAGGAATTTTTCATGGGGGGGTTTTATGGCCGGATACCCTGTTTTTGCTACTTTTTCTTACTTAAATGGATAATTAGCCTTAAAAAACCTTTTCCCGGAGCCAATGGTGGGGTTTAACCCCCGAAACCCCCCTTGCCTACGCCACTGCTGCTATTACAAAACTGCAACTACAAAAACTACTACTACTAGTCTACTACTACTACTACTGCTGCTGCTGCTGCTGCTACTACTACTACCACCACTACTGCTGCTGCTACCACTATTTATAAAGCAATGCTCTAGCTCCTTTGCGATCTAAGCTCAGTGGCCGCCAAAACTCTCTGCTAGATTTAGGCCGCAGACCAACTTTGTCTACTGGAGATCTGAGCGAGACCTGCTTCTTGTTGCAACGTCTGTCTGTAGATGCTAGCGTTTCAACTCGGTGTCCTTTCGAGGCACTCTAGATGAACCACGCCTATGAGAGACTCAACCATATGTGACCCATCTGCACACAACCAGTCGTAAGTCGGACATTTCCGTTTCAAGAAAACAAGCAAAAACTAGAGCAAGGTCAATATTTTCCAATTGTTAGCTTATTGCAGAAAATTATTTTTTAAATAATTTTTTCGCAAATAACCAAAAGTTTGAGTTAAGATAACATTGACGAGTATTATTTGAATGATTTCTTGCAAGTTATGGTTTGCAATTTATATTATTGACACTTTTATTATCATTTCGAACGACGGCCACTGTTTCCCTTGTTAATCTTATCTGCTGATGTTGACTTTTGAAGACAATAAAATAATAATAATAATAATAATAATAATAATAATAATAATAATAATAATAATAATAATAATAATAATAATAATAATAATAATAATAATAATAATAATAATAATAATAATAACAACAATAACAATAATAATATTAATAGCTTTAGAGACATAGGGTCCAATTAATTTGTCAGGTCGCGAGTTCCTTTTGGAATTAAGTCGTCGGCTGACTGCCGCCTCGGGCGACCCTATGGAATTTATGTAGCCTATCTATTCCAGCGTCTGTCCATCTGCACACAACGACACAACGCAATAGCATTTTAGAGGTAGGCCCTACTTTTATGCACGACACTGGTGGCGAAGGCCAAGAACCATAGCCTAGTAGCGATAATTATTCTTCGGAACTTTTGTTAAAAGTAATAAACGATTGTTATAATAAAATAATAAAATAAAATAATAATTATATAAGACTGTAATAAAAATGAGAAAACGAAAACGAAGAAGAAGAGGGAGGGGAAGAAAAGAAGAGGAATAAGGAAACAAAGGAGAAGAGAAACAAGACTAACACAATGAGAAGAAGAATGCAAAGAAGAAGAAAAACAAACGAAGAAGAAGAGGAGTAGGAGGAGGAGGATGAGGAGGAGGAGGAGGAGGAGGAAATATAAAAAGAAAGAGAAGATGACGACGACGATAAAGACCACGGGTGTATCGTATAATTCAAATTAAATGGCGCTTGATGAGTGGGATCTGGATAGATTCTTCGTTCTTTTAATAGGACTTAGGACGCCTATGAATATCTGCATTTAAAATGGCGCTATCCTGATGACAGTTGCAATTACAAATGAACGATTCCTAAAACCTTTTGAACCTTTTAGAACGTTTTGGCCACTTTGTATAAAATAAACTAAAGCAATGACACATAGGCCTAATTATAATAGCTAGGTAAACCCAGGCTATCCGGAAGCATAAATTTGCACGAAAATATATATTCGTTTTATTGAGATTTTCGCTGACAAACCGCAGCCAATTACAATTATAACAATTCAATCAACTGGGTGTAAGTCAGAAAGAGGGGCAATGGTCGAGAATCTGTAGAGTAGCCTATTCGAGAAATGTAATTCCTTTCATCCTTAATAGGTAGTTCAAAGTTGTGAGGATGAGGACGAAGATTATAAGGTCTGTGGACTGTCGGTGGGAAAATGATTATCAGGACGTGTGAGTCGAATCGGATCACTGTGCGAAGAAATCGATTTTCAATATCATGTACAAGAGCTTCAACGCTCTTAATATCAGGCGTCAGAAAACCGTAACGTCGCATCTTACAATGAAAACTCTCAAGTTTTTGATCGGTCGTCGGCCTAGTTAGGCCCCACCAGGCAGGGGCAGCGTAGAGGAGGCGCGCTGCTGTCGTTCTAAATCCAATTCGAATTCCCTACCCGTCCAATACTTTAGTCCGATTTCGAGCAATCCGGCCCAGTTGCTCGAAATGGCTTTGGTTCTTTTGTATGAGGAGCGTGTTCTCTACGACTTCTTTGTCTGGTTGGCCGTAGTTTGGTGGATAGGCGTCTGGATCGTAGCCGAGTAGTTCCAGCATCGGTGCGATTTTCCGCATCGTTTTCTTTACGTCAACCGGTATAAATGTTGCCCACTTCGTCAACGAGTCCAGGTTAACCGGTTTAATTACTTGATCTGTGGACGGCTCAAGCCTAAAAATTAACACAATGGTTATTCGTTTGTTGTGGAAATATTTGCGTTATTTTAGCTCAGTGGTGGATTTAGCGCGCAGCAAAAAATGGTTATGATAAGGTAGCCGAATTTAATTCTCAAGCGAGAACCAAAGGTAAAATTGGCGCAGCCTTTGTGAGTTATAAAAGTTAATGGCTTATTTAGACAGTTCATTCATATCCATTGATACTCAGAGGGGGCCTAGGTGCGGTGCACCGAATGCCTCTGAGCCGAGAGTTTTGTTGCTATTGGCGAAATGTCTTATGCGAGTGCAGCGAGTCTCAGTATCACTTAGGCCTATACCTTTTGTAAAATCAGTAAGTGTAAGAAAACATTAATTAAAAATGTAGCTACCTTAAAAGCCCTGTAGGATGATATAAAATTTTTTTATGATATTCTTATTTACACATGGCAGTAGCTTTTGTCAAACCAATGACACTACGTCCCTGCGGTAACACTTTGCACCGACACTCGAAGAACCTTAAACATGGCCCTGCTGGAACTCCGCCACTGGTCTCTGCCAGTGCCAGTCCCAAGCCTGGATAGGGGCGGAGGGCGACACTAATCATCTTTGATATGGCAGTGTCGTTAAACTGCACTATGTCCCCGGATTCATTTCCAAGCGCATCGAGACAATTGTGTAGCGGACCAAAATAAAAAGCCATCCTCTCCATTTTCAGATTTTCTGTTTCCTACTCTTCGGCATCATCGTCTTCTTTGCTCTTCTTCCGCTACCTCTTCCTTTTCTTCTTCTTCCTATCCTCCATGTTCTTTACTAAGTTTCCTTCCCTCCTTTTTCACCTCCTTCTCTTCCTATTCTACACACTCCTCATCCTCTGCCTTTTCTTCTAACTCCTCAGCCTCCAGCTCTTCATATTATTTCCTTTATACTTCTTCTCTATCCTCTGAAATAATAATAATAATAATAATAATAAAAATAATAATAATAATAATAATAATAATAATAATAATAATTGTTACCTAGGGTTGACTATATCAGTGTTTTACAGGCCCCTGAAGACCCATTTGTATCACCGCAGTTGGGCTGGGAGCACCTCTGAGTGGGATTCTTGAAAGGGCGTTATTTAAATTCTTGAAATGAATTAGTAATGCTTTGCGACAATTTACATGGCGCCGTCACACGGTCATGCCGCTACAAGGGCGCCTCACAAGGCAGCTAACAGGCGGGATAAGCAGTAGTGAACACGTATGATTTTAGCAAAGGATTCCAAATGGTAGTCTATAATAATAATGCCGAAGGTGACACTGAGATATTCGTCACGTTTACCTGGACAGAGAAATCCCTCCTGGTTTGTTTATCTGGTTTTCATGATGAAGCACAGCGTCATTCCAAGGAACACCGACGAACTTCAGCACCTTCGTCAGAGTGGACCTCGGATGCAGCACAAGCTGTTCATATCGCACTGGATGACACTTCAAGTCACCCAGAGTCAGACAATCATTGTGCATCTTCATCACCACTCGATTCCACTTTTCCAGGCATTCCGTCATGTTATTCTGATTGAGACTGGATATTCGGATATTACGCGATATGACGGAATGACACACCGCTCTGCCGTCACGGATCATCAACAGGAACTGTCCAAGCGGAAACATGTTCAACAGTTCCGGCATGTGACTGAGCGTGAAGGGGTCCTTGTTGCATAACCTCTTCGCCGGTTCCCCATGACCAACCACAAGCTCAAGGATGAAGAGACTCAGCGCTGAGTACAGAACATCGTCCGTGATACCTGCTTCCCGTAACCTCTTTGCACCTTGAGGGTTCTGGTGATGTGCCATGATCTTGGCGAGTACAACGGGGATGACCTGCGTCTCCTCCCCGCAGCGAACGTCCGGGTGTGCGTCCAGCATGGCTCTCATCAGGGTCGTGCCACTCCTTGGCCAGCCACCGATGAACAACAGAGGAGTGGTCTTCGGGTCGTATCTCCTCTTCGCTGGCGGTATGATCTCCGATTGGAATTCACAGTTGTTCGTTATGTAATAGAGGAGAGAGGTTGTCATGGCAACAGTCGCAATGACCATCAGACCGAGAGCGAGAGACGGGTCGGTACTCAGTCTTCGAAATCTCATATTTCAATGTGTAGTGACATGTGTCGAAACACTGTGATCAGTCGGTATGTAGGCTATACATTCCAATCTAGATATACATGTATCGAATAGGTAAGTTTACATACCAATGTATTAGATAGGTATTCCAACGAAAAATGCATGAAATGGGTAGTTTGTTTACATGCCATTGTGGATTTGTATCAAAACGTATGCTTGCATTCCAATGTAGATATGTAAATATTTATCAAATGGGTAGGTTTACATTCCAATATGTATTAGATAGGTATGCTTGCAATCCATGAAAACATGCATGAAATGGGTTTGTTTACATTCCATTGTGGATTTGTATCAAAACGTATGCTTACATTACGCACTGTATAGATATATGCGTCAGATATATAGACCTACGTTTCCAATAAGAATAGGCATCAAATGGGTTTGTTTGCATTGCAATGTGGATATATATCAAACAGAATGTTTACATTCCAGTCTCATATGTATCAAATATGTATGCTTGCAATCCAATGCATTTAGGTGTCAAACAGGTATGCTTACAATCCCATATAGAAATGTATCATGTAGGAGGCATAATTGCAATATACTGCAGGAGTGTAATAGCAGGTAATTGTCACGTAGGAATGTTTAAACGTGCATGAAGGTATATGTCAAAAGAGTTAGATAAAGTGCATCAGCAAACGTTGGCACAGAAACCTTGATAATCTTAACCATTGCAATACTTGAGTTCACTCAACAACGTGGATTGTACAATAGTTCTTGTCGTTTTGTCAAAGCAATGAAGCTGCAAATACCCACAGACAGCAGAGCGCAGCAAAAGATCGCAATAGCAAACCCCAAATTAAAAGCCTACTCTAGCCAAGCCAGATGGGATGTCTATAATAACCAGAGTCTAATGACGCACAATTCTGCAGACACAACTCTCTGATAGTGACCTATAGGCCTACTTTTACAAAAGTCAATGACTTCTCTTCACTTGTAATCATAATCGTAATCGTAATATCCAAACTGCTTATGCACCACTTGAAAAGAAAGTCAAGCGAAGGGTCCAACCAACCTTACTTATTAGCGTTTGCAATTGAAATCATAAACTCAACATTTCTAAAGCGCAACGAAAAGACTACGCCTAGAGCACCAACTTATTCGCGAGCGCTGCTTCATTCCGCATGAATTGTCCCGGGCACTAGGAACTCGTTGTTAAAAAGTCGACTTCCATTTGGCCAAGGCGGCGTGGGTGGATAGTGGACGTTTCTGATTGGCCGCTGTCACCAGCGTAAGGTGCAGGTGTTTCTGTTTGCACTAAGGACATAGACCGGCGCCTGGTAGACAGACGGGAATAGACAGACGGCAAGAGTTGATGCGATCAGGAGACTGCCGTCGATTGTTGCTGTATCTAATGCTGCAGGTGTTCTCAGAATATCCATCAGTTGAATAATGCTTAACGTATCAAACGCATCGGAGAAATCAATAATTGCAGCGCAGAGCATCAGGGCGATGCTCTAAATACAATTACAAGAAAACAGTGATTTACTTTTTTATTATTATCCTCATCCTCCTCACCTCCGCCATCACCACCACCACCACCACCACCACCACCACCGCTGCCACCACCACCACCGCCACCACCAACGCCGCCACCACCACTACCACCACCATCACCGCCACCGCCACCACCGTCACCATCCCGCCACCGCCACCACCTTCGCCACGGCCACCACCGCTGTCTAGCTCTCCACCACCGCCACCACCACCGCCACCACGGCCGCCACCATCGCCACCATAACCGCTACAACCACCACGTGCCACCACCAACCCCACCACTACCACCGCCACCACCACCACCACCATCCTTACAGTCATTGTCATCATCATTAGAGAACACGGGCATAGAACAAAGAGACTGGTAACACAGAATGTCGAGGGCGTGCAAATAAAAAAATTGGCGCCCAACCCGGACAAATAATAATAATATATTCCCAGATCCGTACATTACCGTTATTATTATTATTATTATTATTATTATTATTATTATTATTATTATTATTATTATTATTATTATTATTAAAATTAGGGTTAGGGTTAGGGTTAGGCTTCAGCGCTAGAATACATTGTAGCCTAGGCCTATTGTGCTTCTGTATTTTACTGCAAGGTATAACTATAATAGATGGTATTCTATGAAAAAGACAGGCCTACTGGTAAATAATAATAACGAAAGTGGCAATAATAATAATAACAGTAGTAGTAGTAGTAGTAGTAGTAGTAGTAGTAGTAGTAGTAGTAGTAGTAGTAGTAGTAGTAGTAGTAGTAGTAGTAGTAGTAGTAGCAGTAGCAGTAGCAGTAGCAGTAGCAGTAGAAGTAGCAGTAGCAGTAGAAGAAGCAGCAGCAGTAGTAGTAGTAGTAGTAGTAGCAGCAGCAGCAGCAGCAGCAACAGAAGCAGCAGCAGTAGTAGTAGTAGTAGTGTGCACGTACTAACATACAAACATTACAGTCAATCATCGTTGACGCAAGATGTTCAAAAATTACGTTCACATCTGTCAGCTCTACGTGAAATTCTATTTGAAATTAATGAGCTTATGTGAACTCCTGCGATAAACAGATATCAAAGATTGTTTATCTTTGCATAGATTTTAAGTTCATCACGAAATTATCGTATTCATAGATGTTTAAAAATTCAATTGATGAATCTTAAAAATTAATCAGTTCACTCCCCTTATAATAGTCTTGCTATCTATGCAGGATAGAATCTCGAACGCAGTTGAAAATGATGAATTTTTTCAGTCTCGTGGGTTTATGCATTCTTTTCACCTGGCAAAGTCTTTGCAACGGTCTTCTAAATTTGGAACTTCATGTACCAGTAAGCAGCAGTAAGCCAACTGGGCTATAAAGCCCATAACTCATAAATTCCCACTGCTTAAACTAGATTACTAGAATATTTTGGCATGCGTGGCAACGATGGTACAGTATGTTGCACGTTTCATAGACGTCAATAATGTGGCAAAAAATAATGGGGTGAATTCGACTTAAAAATTATAGTAGCTATTTTTTAACACGGCAGACTCAGCAGACTTTCGAGGAGTCTATTTCAACTACCATAGGACATAAAATGGACACATACGGTAGCCTGTTAAAAAGAGCAAAAACAACTTTGGAGTAGACGGCTAGGCCAATAGCACGAACTGCATATTATGGCCTGCATTTGACTCACAAATGCCATTAGAATTAAACTGTAGGCTAATATTCGTCAGCACATACAGGGCGGTACGTGACTGGGGCGTTTTGGGTGCTTGAACACACCCCGAAATTAAAATTGCAAAAATAATACAATACATTTACTAGCACATAATGTAAGAACTACAGTGTGCAATGTATTGGCCGCCCAGAGCCCGCAGAAGATCGCGATTTTAAAAAGAGAAATATTAATTTAGATCGTTTTACACCACGGTGAACGGTTTTCTGGCAAAAATCATATGAAAAGCATGTGATGACTAAAAAAGGTCGTCAGAAAATTTGGCCCAAAAAGTTGGTTGACACCTCCCACCTCCAATCAAATCCTGGCTACGGCCTTGAGTACATGATGTACATCCATGCCTCTGTTATTGTAAGAGAGCCCTATATTGACGACTTCCACATAATTATGCTATGAAAATGCATAAATTTGTCTAAACACCTTGCAATGTTTTGCCCGCCTTTTAAAAAGAATTTGGGTAGTTTCCATTATGGTCCTCGCGCAATCCATATTTTCACTAGGCCTACCATACTCTAAAAATTAATTATTTTTCATTATAGGGAAATTTTGGGCCTATCACACAGCTCAAAATTGAGGTGACAAAACAACTTTGGAGTAGGCTTAGGACCAATAGCACGAACTGCATATAATACAATTTAATAGTCAATCCAAATCTAATTATCCGGGGCCTTATAGTTCGGCCAGCCTTTGATGACTTCGTGGAGATATTTCCCAGGACTGTTTGAAGCCGGTCTGAGATCACGGTGACTATGAAGCGAATAGTTTTTAGCGATGTGACTCTACAAAAAAAAGAAAAAATACTCGTCAAACGCTATAAGCGGAATGTCGTGTTCACATGCCCAGTTGCTCAAGGTCGATGTACCAAAATGGTAAACACGCAAAGCTCGAGTCTAAGTTTGCAAAGTGTTAACGTATACGGGTACACTGAGATGTACTAAATTGTGGTGCGCGTCCCAATACAAACTAGTTCCTCAGTCCTACTCCATCAGCTGCACTGGCTTCCTGTTCAGTACAGGATAAAATTCATATTGGCATGTCTGACCTACAAATCTCTCAGCACCAACGCAACTTCCTACCTTCAGTCCTTACATTCCTCCTCGTTGCTTGCGTTCATCGGGCACACGTCTTTTATCTGAAACTCGATGCAAAACAGTTAAGGGCTTGCGTGCCTTCCATGCCTCTGCACCCAGGAAATGGAATCGGCTTCCGCTCTCTCTTCGAAGCTCAATTTCACTTCCTACCTTCAGTCCTTACATTCCTCCTCGTTGCTTGCGTTCATCGGGCACACGTCTTTTATCTGAACCTCGATGCAAAACAGTTATGGGCTTGCGTGCCTTCCATGCCTCTGCACCCAGGAAATGGAATCGGCTTCCGCTCTCTCTTCGAAGCTCAATTTCACTTCCTTCCTTCAAAACGCGGCTAAAAACTTACTACTTCTCCTTGGTTTTCAAGCATATGGATCTTTAATTGCATCTTCCTCTGGCGGCTGACTATCCGCGCCTCAGATTCACATTTCGGTGTGACATTGCGCGCGTTACAAATTTATTTATTTAATAATAATAATAAAAAAATAATAAAAATAATAATAATAGTAATAATAGAGTGCAGTTTTTAACTTCTCAATGGCGCTGTGTAATGCTTTTGAGGAGATTTAAACACGAGGGTCTCAACATACGAATAGGCCTACAACTTGCGTGGGAGAGTTAGAAAGAAATAATAAAAATAATAATAACCCACTTCAATTCTAACCCTAATGATAAATAGGCCTAAACTAAATAGGGCGTATGCCTGGAGACATCATAACTTCACCCCAACGTCTTACAACCTTTGTGCGAGATCCACAGTTTTTATGAAATAATAGAGTAATTTTGCATTTTTTGCTAAGATGGCATTACAATGTGGAAATTGATAAAGATATTGTTATTATCGCAAGTGTAGGCCTATTTGTTGAAATCTTAGACCACTCCTATCAGCACAGAAAAATACAGCAATTTGTTCAGATGGCAGTTTGTAATGTGGATAAATTCATTAAAATTCCAATCCCATACACCTCTCTTTCGGCGTTACGCGCCTCGGTGATTGGTCGCCGAACGATCGTCTGTCCCCCCCCCCAGAAGTTTGGATTCCCCCTCCTGAGGAGGGGTCTAGCTTAAACATTGGTTCAAGAGCAAAGCGGAATCTTGTGACAACAAGAGCCGTTGCTGTCGACATAATTTCGACAAGCCCTTAATTAAGTCGTTAATTAAGTCATTAGTTAAGAGTTGTTTTTCTCGTTGTAGGCCTACTCTATTTGTCGATTGCTTGATAATATTTTTCTCTCTCCCTAATAATCTTTATATGCCTACAATTGAATGTGCTGTCATGTTTAAAAAAAATATTTTGCATGAATTATGGGTGGCCCTATTAGCGGGATTGTCATCCCTTCTGGGTCTCCCCTTCTTAACCAAATTATGTTAAAGTTTCATTCAATGCCATAAATGTATCATGTTTGTTTGTTGTTTTGGTTGAGAGAAAAAAATTAAAAAAATAAATAAAATAAATAATATACAATTCTCCCGCACCTTTGGGGAGGGATTACTGACATTCATTCACAGACGCAGCATATATCATTTCCCGCTAATCTCCCAAGGGTCGACTCAACCTTCCATTCGGCAGATGGCGCTGTTGAAATAAGTATTGGACATCATGAGCGCCCTGCATGGCTGCCGAACAGTTGAATTTGCCTCCTACAATTTCTCATTGTCATCCATTCATGCTATGAATTACAATCATACTGCGATTTGTCAGTTTCGAATTTGAACAAAGATATTAAACCTACTATTATTTTTAATACAGTACAACCATTGATTATCGATTCTATTGCGCTCTGTTGCCTGACCTCATTGATGGGAAGGGGCGCATCCCTCTCTCCATACCCTCCCCATGCCCTCCCCTCTATATTAGACCCCGACTGTTGTCTGACCTCTTTGATGGGGGACACATCTCCTCCCCATACCTCTTTCGCATACCCCTCCACTCCCCATACTCTCTCCGTCTAGATTGAACACTGTATGCTGCCTGACAATTTTTTTTATGGCGGCACATTCCCTTCCCCTCCTCCTCTCCATACCTCTTCCCTCCCTCCTTGATGGGACCGGCACATCCCTACCCAAGGGCCAATACCCCTCCCCATACCCTCCCCTCCCCATACCCCTTAAATTTCCCATACCCGTCCCCCTCCAGATTAAACACTGTCTGTTGTCTGACCTCTTTGACTCCTAGGCGGATGAGTTGATGTGCCGCTCTTAGGGCTGCATCGCGTGGAGCCCGCCATTCAAATAACCCAATGAATCCGATACCAATGGACGAGTCGTTGTAGCCCAAAGTGTGCGCGCCGTGAAGCTTCCACCCCCTTCCTTCGTAGACTCGTCCGTCCTCGCCGATCAGGAAGTTATAGGCAACGTCAGCCCAGCCTATAAATTATTATAATGTTGAAACAAAGTAGTTTGCATACACTGGCTCGCTTAGCTAATCGGTAAGAGCGCTGGCCGCGCGTCTGTACGCGACTCTGTGAAAGAGAGCGTGCGGGCCGCGGTTCGCTTCCCGAAGGTGGCTATTTCAGAGATTCAAAATCTCGGTCTAGCACGGTCCGTCCACAGGGATATAAATGGCGTGGCGACGCTAATCATCTTTGAAATGGCAGTGGCGTTGAACATGTAACAACACACAGTTTACATACAGGATGTACAGTGGACATAGGCCTACAAAATGCATAATGCTTTTTGAGCAGTTATGAAATCTATGCAGGCCTATGTGTACGTACATGTGCATGTCTGTCTCGTCTGTCTGTCAGTCCGTCTGTCTGTCCATCCATCTATCTGTCTGTGTCTTTTTATCTACCTATCTGTCTGTGTATCTATCTATCTATCTATCTATCTATCTATCTATCTATCTATCTATCTATCTATCTATCTATCTATCTATCTATCTATCTATCTATCTATCTATCTATCTATCTATCTATCTATCTATCTAATCTATCTATCTATCTATCTATCTGTCTGTCTGTCTGTCTGTCTGTCTGCCTGCCTGCCTGCCTGCCTGTCTATCTATCTATCTATATATATATATATCTATCTATCTATCTATCTATCTATCTATCTATCTATCTATCCATATATCCATCTATCTATCCATATATCTATTCATATATCTATCTATCTATCTTCGATCCATCCATCCACCCATCCATCCATCTATCTATCTATTCACCTATCTATCTATATACATCTATCTATCTTAATATATATGTGTGTGCTTGTCCACCGTATATTATACGTGCCTTTGACATCCATGCAGTAGCTCTGTACGTACTGAACAGCCTGCGTGCAACGTCTCTCGTCATAGCATTCGTCTGGCTCCACGGTGTTTCCAATGACGACCATCGGAACCGGTTCGGTCAACGCGTCTTTGCTCGACGGGTTCCTGGCAAACCAATCGTCTCTTACTACGACCACCGGACAGCCACATAGCTTTGCTTCTACAGCAGAAGATAATGAAGATTCTCTGTTCAAGGCTAAGTGGGGTTGGCGAGATGGTAAACCATAACCGTTTATTTAGATAAAAAGTATGCAAGTGCATATTTTTTTCGCCTGATCTCGGCCGGGAGCGCCTCTGAGTAGGAACCTTGAAGGAGCGCTATATAAATTACGATTGACTGATTGATTGATTGAAAATAATATCACGTCAGACTAAACAAACAACTCACTTTGTCACAAAATGAAACCCAGAAGGGACTGCAGAGTCCCGCTAGTTGGGGCCACCTATGTACGTTTTCTGGTGCAACTAGATGGTTGACAGGTTAATTACGATGAGCGTAGGCAACATGCGACGTTTACAGATATCAACTCTATTGTTGCTCATCAAAAATAATCTTAATTGATGGCATTGATTTATTATTTAGTTAGTTTTATATGGCGCCTCTTTAAGGTAGGATTCGGTCTAAATACGGCTAAATAGGGCAGGTTTGAGATTTTTAAGGAACAGAATGGAGTGGCCCTGGGCCCAAAGCGCAGTGTATCAGGTAGGCATTTCCAGGTTGTAAGACTACGACAGAGAATGAACGACGCTGTCGGATAGCAGTCCGCGAGCAGGAAACCAGAAGTTGAGCTTGTAGCTCGCTGCAGCCATCGCAAGAAGATCAGAAGTACACTCACTATCTCCCACTTGATACTTGACTCAACCTTCCATTCCCCTTAGAGGCGACCAGGGTAATAATTTTGTCGGATGGGGTTCATCCCATGGACTTCTTAGTATCTCACAGTTAAGTCCTCATTGCACAACCCATGGGCTTATTTCCAAGGAGTTAATCAAACTTTGTTTCATAAATCTCTCAAGTCTTTTATCTGTTGCCGTGGCTGATCTGGGTGAGCTCCTGTGTACGTTTCTTGAGTGGGAGTTGCATAACCAATGAATGAGTTCATAAATGAATGAATGAAAGACCACAGCGTTATAATCGACTGTAAACGCTTTGACGAGGTACTGGCGCCTTTTAAATGCGTGACTAAGTCTAATGCTTTTTCCAGTGGCCGGGGAACCAGTCAAAGTTTGTCGTCACTTTTGACGAATC